>JAPDNY010000008.1:131511281-131996281 GCA_029375565.1 Gekko gecko | reverse complement strand
TAACATCAAAAAACGTATCTTCAATTCCTTTTTTTTTTAATTCAGGGAAAATGAAAACCACCCTCTTTCTGAGTCTCCCCCCCCCCGACCGCCCCAGCCAAAGCATTCCTACTCTGGGGTGGAGCTTGCCTCTCTTCTTTTTCAAAAGATGTTTGACAGCTCGTCCCAGGAGAGGGTCTCAAGCTTTTAAAATTTTTATTAGGCTGCGATCTTTGGAAGTTTTTTGAGGCTCGGCTTCTATCTTTGAGGTGGCGTATTTGGTGGGTATGAATTTTTTAAGCCGCAGCGGCTCCAAGGGATGCGTATTGTTGATTTGTCACCGATCGTTTGTCAGAAGGGGACAATGGCGCTTTTGTGAGCGGCGCACAGAGGAGGCCGATACGAAGGCAAACTTTTCTCAGGCTGGTATTAGGGATGACTGGCTGTTTGGTTTATGGGTCTGACCTGGTATGTTAAGCAGCAGAGTGGGGTTCCTCGGGTCATATGAAGCCGTGCTTATAGTCAGGCAGTGCCAGTTTGAGGTTTTTGGGAGACCCTGGGCAGACAGGGCCAGACTGTTAGCCACCCTGAGCCCGTCATGGGGAGGGCGGACTACAAATCAAAATAAATAAATAAAGTCTGCCCACTAACAGTTCCCCCATGCCTCTTCCCACCCAATCCACCTGTGTGTGTTCCCATGAGACTGTGAATCCCTTTCCTTCTCACAATCCCTCCCACTGCCTGTGCTCACAGCTACATGTACCACATTTGTGTCCTTTCCCCAACAGCACCGACAAATGTGTGAAGCTGCTGTGGCCACCAGGAGTGCTCCTGTGCACCACTGGCATGCGCTTTCCCATCAATGCTGGAAAGCTGGGAGCAAGGGTGGCGGAGGGCTTGCAAGCAAATAGGCAGGCAAAGGCACATGGACAGGCGGCAAGGGAGGTGAGCAGCTGTGTGGGGTGCTTGTGACAGAGGGCCCCATGAGAACCCCTGGGCCTTGGCAGTGGCCCCACCTCCGTGTGTGCTGACACCGGCCCTGTATTCAGGTCTCATGGCCTAAGGGTAAAGGCAGACGCAGCAGCTTCTCTTGCAGTGTGATCCCGCTTTTGTCTTACTACCTGCCGTGCAGAAATGTGTACAAAACCCTTCTTCTCAGGAAGAGCCTCAGCAAGAATGGGTGATTTGCAATAGAAGAGTGGCATATGGGGGGTATGCAAACCTTCCTACGCATTTTCCCACTGCAGCATCACACACAAAGGCTATTCTTGCTTCCCCTGTTGGATTTCAGATGTGTGTTTGTGAAAATAAGCATATATTTAGAGCCGTAGAAGGAGCAAAATCCCTGACCTAGATAGGCCAAGCTAACTCGATCTCGTCAGCCCTTGGAAGCTAAGCAGAGTCGGCCCTGTTTGGTACTTGGATGGGAGACCACCAAGGAAGTCCAGGGTCATGCTACCCAGAGGCAGTCAATGGCAAACGTTAGCAGAGCAGCAGTCCTCCAGCACCACACTCTAAAACCTATTCTTGAGGTAAGACCAGAACCACTGCAGAATAGTGCTTTCCAGTCTCAGAAAGGTACCGTGATCAATGGTATCAAAAACCACAGAGACATCTGGGAGAATTAATAAGGTTGCACTCTCCATGTCCATCTCCTGGTGCAGCCAAGGTGGCCAAGGCTGTTGCAGTTCCAGAAGCAAGTCTGAAACTGATCCCCCACCCCTTCGGAGTCTTGGTACCCCAGTAAATCTAAACTCCAGCAAGTAGTGATCTGTCCTCTGTCTGTCCTTGCCTTCAGATCACCCTCTTCCCGCCCAGAACAAAACACCAGATCAAGAGTGAGATCTGCACAGTGCATGACCTGTTATTACCTGGCCATGAAATCCTGGGCCACTGCTGCCAAGGTCACCTCAGCATGGTTGTTGAAGTCCCCCAAGCTGACCAGCCAACACCACATCCAAGACCCCCATCTCAGGCAGAGAAAGAGTTGGGCAGCGGGGTGGTCAGTTCACCAACAGAATCTCAATGTGGTAGTTAAGAGTGTTGGAACAGGATCTGGGAGATCCAAGTTCGAAGCCCCACACTGCCATGGAAGCTTACTGGGTGGCCTTGGCCAGTCACATACTTTCAGCCTATCCTACGTCACAGAGTTGCTGTAAGAATAAAATGAAGGAGAGAAGAAGAATTTAAGCCATTTTTAGTCCACATTCGGGAGAAAGACAGGGTATAAATGAAGAAAATTACCTACCTATCATTACATTCTTAGCAAGATTTCAGCTGTATGTTAATATTCACTGCTGGGCCAATTGCAGTAGCTTGAATGCCAGCTATATGTTTCTTTGAGAGGAAGAGAATAGTTGGGATGGTTTCCTCCCGCCCCAAACAATTGCCTCACTAGGTTCACTCACTGTGAATCTCCTACCCTAATTGATCCTCCACTTAACCTCTTTGGCTTCCTGCACGGATTGCTAAATATATAGTAATAAGATAATTATAACATTTCTGTCTTCCATTGATCTTAACATGAATGTTAGTAAGACCTCATTTTGACTATTATCACCTGTCCATGGGAAGTATGGATATGCAACATCTCTTTATTGTGAAGTACGGTTGGCTTGTGGGTATTGTAATATGTGAGGTTAATTGCCGCAGTTCCTATGGTTTTAGGGATGGGATTAGATTGGTTTTATGTGTTTGTATTGTTTTATATGGTTCTACAGGATATTATTGGATATTTATTATATTATTTTTGGATCTATTTTCACTGATGTACCTGTTTTAATTGATAGAATTGTTCCTTGATGTAAAGTGCTTTGAGCTCTTAGCCAAAGAGAAGCAGTATACAAATAAAGAAACAAATATAACTATACTCCCTGTTACCCCAAACACATGGTCATAATCACCTACAGAGAGCCAGTTTGGTGTAGTAGTTAAGTGTATGGACTCTAATCTGGGAGAACCAGGTCTGATTCCCCACTCCTCCACTTGCAGCTGCTGGATGACCTTGGGCAAGCCATAGTTCTATTAGAGCTGTCCTTGAAAGAGCAGTTCTTGAAAGAGCTCTCTCAGCCCCACCTACCTCACAGGGTGTGTCTGTGGTGGGGAGGGGAAGGAAAAGGAGTTTGTAAGCTGCTCTGAGACTCTGAGTGAAGGGTGGGGTATAAATCCAATCTCTTCTTCCTCTTCCCTTACTGAGGGGAACCTCCACGTACAGAGGCACTAAGCTTCTGAATCTCAGAGCCAGGAAGAAGCAACATGAGGGGAAGGGCTCAGCCTCTATGCCCTGTTGTTGGTCCTCCAGAGGAACTGGTTGGCCACTGTGTGAGACAGGATGCTGGACTAGATGGACCACTGGTCTGATCCAGGAGGGCTCTTCATATGTACTCAATAAGGTTATATTAATAAAATAATCGTATCTCACACACACATACACAAAACCCCACATTAGCACACCAATCAGGCTGAACTCTGGTTAACTACGTAGCCCACAGATGGACAAATCTAGGCAGCTCAAAAACAGTCATCAAACAGTCATCAAAAAAGGTTCTTGGACAGAGGGTTGGTAACGATGGCTTCCTCTGTTCCACATCCAGAAGCTGGGGGCCACAACCAAGAAAGCCTGCACCTTTTGAATGGTTAGGACAATGAGCAGGGATGGGTGAGCAGTTTGGAGCAGGTTCATATAGGGAAAGGCCATTCTTCAGACATATGGGTCCCAGGCAATGCTGCCTCTAAGCTGTGGGGTCTTGTGCACAAAAAATCTACTTTGTGAACTACTGGCATTAAAGCTGCAAGGGAGCCATTTGTCTGCTGTACAAATTAGTTTGCTCTGGAGCCATCCTTCCTGAGCGAAGGCAAAAATGTGTGAGCCAGAGGCTAAAAAACTGTGAGCTAGCTCACACTAAGTCAGCTTAGAGGGAACACTGGTCCCAAGTTGTGAAAGACTTTGAAGTTAATCCCCAACACCTGGAAATGAACCCCAAAGCAAACTGGCAACTCATGGCAACCATTTGGATTTTGTTTACTCCTGATGCAAACTGAGCTAATGTGGGTTTTTTAATTATTATTATTATTGTATCCTTGTAAAATTTTCTATAAAATATGCTCATTTTTCAATGCTATATGTCTATCAAAAATCAGAATTATGCATAATGCTGTACCTATAAATCACAATGTTGTGTGTATACATTCCATATAAACACACAGGAAATTTCACTTGGCCTGGACACAGAAATGAATGATGGGTAGCTCTTTCATGAGCCTGTGGGTAGTGGTGCCTGGCTGTTCCTGCTTGGTAGAGCAATTTATCTGGTTAATCATGTTAACACTTGAGACTCCAGCATGTCAAATAGTTATGCAATCCCCCCAAGCCTGCATTTGATAGACTTTTAATCTCTTCTTCTTCTATTTCTTTGCTTTCATTCTATTTGCGTGCTGTAAAGCACTTTGTATTCCCAGCAGGGAGAAAAGCAGCCTATAAATGCTTAAGTAAATAAAAACCAATCCATTAAAAATTGTGCATCAAACCAAATCAACTGAAAGCAGAGAATTAAAACCACACACACACATGCACGGCATATTAACTCATTATTAACATTTAGTATGGATTTAAAAAAAAAACACGGTTAAATCAATGTGGTTACAGCAGACTTTGGACTCTGTACATCTGAATGAGATTTAACCAGGGCTATTTTTGGGTAGGAACACACAGGAACAGAGTTCCGGCTGGCTCCTGAGTTGGCCACGCCCAGCAGGAACTCATTAGCATAATAGGCCACACCCAACAGCAGAAATTCATTAGGATTGTCTACATGAGGGGTGTGTGGCCTAACATGCAAAAGAGTTCCTGCTATAAAAAAAAGCCCTGGGTTTTGACAACAAACAAGGTAAACAGAATAGGAAGCAAAAGGTGGGTGTGGCTGGATGACCACACTTCTGGTAACATGAGGGTGTGGCCTAATATGCTAATAAGCTGTGCTGTCAGGGGTGTGGCCTAATAAGCTAATGAGTTTCTGCTGTTGGGTGTGGCCTATTATGCTAATGAGTTCCTGCTGGGCTTTTTCTACAAAAAAGCCCTGGATTTAACTAAAATCATGTTGCCTTGTGGTTGGTGCAGTTCTGTATTCAGTGATACAGTTCCCAGAATGACTGCAAACCCCCTGTGCATTTTTCTGCTTTACACCAATGCTGGCCCATAGTGAAGCATTAATGATGCTCACCAGTTTTATTTGATTCTATTTACATTATTTATAGTCTGCCTTCCTCGCTGAAACTCGAGGCAGATTATGCAGTGTGAGTCAACGCAATCAACAGGATGAGACATCCAATAAACAATGTAGTCGAGTTTGGATTGCAGAAATTGGAAACCAAGGAGAAATCGGAAACAGAACTGAAACAAAGCAGAAGTACCAGCATAACACATTAAATGAATCGGGAGTTACACAGCAAGATGATACTTATCGCAGCGGATAGTATTTACTGTACATGGTAGTATAGTCCACACAGGGTGTGTTCAGACGGATCTTTTGATCTGCCATAGGAACGACTCCCTTGCGGATCAAAAATGCACGACCAGACAGAAACATCTGCGAAATATTCCGGTCCCATAGGCATCCCGTTCTGCTGCACCTCCAATCCTGATTTAAAAAGTAGCAGTTTCAATGTAGGGTTTTCGCTTACCCGCGCAACAACTGCAGACTTTCTTCCATCTGGTCACTCCATTAGCGCGCGATGCTCCTGTCGGCTCGGTCTGACGTCAGACCAAGCTGACGGGGGCACGATTTTTAAAAAATTGAAACCCCATGTGCGCTTTAACGAGGAAACACATTCAGCGATAAGCGCTACGAGGAATGTAATATTCATGCTTATTTCTTTTAGGGACAAGATGTTACCGCGATGGGAGATGGAGGGGGGGAAGGACTGTTCTAACTTGCAAAATAGTCCCTCCATTGATCATGATGGCAAGGGGGAGGACCGGGACTTTGCTGAAAACCCTCCGCGATCGCCTCAGTTCTCCAAGGAGGCGCAGCCTTGCCTATGCGAATGTACAAAACTTTTTTAAAAAAAATCCTCGGTGGATGCCGTGTAGACAAATCACGGTGGGAACAACGCGCGGTGAGGCTATTTCATGGGGGGGCGTCTGGTCATGCTAGGCTGGATTAAAAAAATCGGGATAAAATTTTAGGAGGGCTCATGGCGCGATTGACTGGCCGTCTGAACGCAGCCACAGTCTCTGTCCCTTCATCACAGCATCATTCTGAACCTTTTTGCCATAGTATAGTGTAATGCCCTCCTGAATAATTCAGTTTTGCATAGTGTGCGGGAATACCAAGAGAGTGGGAGCTTTCCTGAGGTTAGCAGGCAGACCATTTGGAGAATGAACCCTACGAGGAAAGGACAAGGGCCTTGGGAATGTTTAGTTTGGAGAAGAGGAGATTGAGGGGGGACATGACTGCTCTCTTTAAATATTTGAAAGGCTGTCATTTGGAGGAGGGCATGGAGCTGTTCCAGTTGGCAGCAGTTGGCAGCAAAGGATAGGACCCAAAGCAACAGGTTTAAATTACATGCAGAAAGGTATCGGCTGGATATTAGGAAAAACTTTTTCACGGTCAAAGTAGTTCAAAGGTGGAATCAGCTGCCTAGAGAGGTGGTTAGCCCCCTTCACTGACAGCTTTCAAGAAGAGGCTGGATGAATATTTGTCAGAGATGCTTTAGGCTGGTCCTGCATTGGGCAGTGGGTTTGGACTAGATGGTCTGTATGGCCCCTTCCAACTATGATTCTATGATTCTATGATTTCATAAGGGGGGGGGCACAACAGAAAATGTGCATCTATGGGCAGTGGTTGATCTTGCCCATTTGCAGGTTGACACCTGCAGAAGGCCCTGCTCAAATGAGTAAAGCCATTTTGATGGAGCATGGGGAAAGAAGCAGTCCTGCAGGTAGGAGCGTCTAAGGCCACGAGGGACTTTGCATATGATAGCCAATACTTTAAACTGAGCCCAGTAGCTGATGGGCGGCCAATGGAGTGACTGCAGAAAAGGGATAACATGCGTGATCCGCCTAGCTCCTGCTAATAACTGAGCTGCTGGGGGTTTTCTAAACAGTTTTTTTTATGATTACAAGCTTCAGGTAGAAAAAAAAAATGACAACAATGGTGGTAAGTCTACACATCAGCATCTATAAAAGGTTTCCAAATAGCTAAAAAAAAATGCTCCTGGCAGTAACTGAACTGTGGCATTCGGCACCAACTAGGGATGCCAGCCTCCAGTTGTGACAGCTCATCTCCAGGCCACAGAGGTCAGTTCCCCTGGAGAAAATGGATGCTGTGGAGGTTGAACTCTATGGTATTGTACCCCACTGAGATCCCTGGCCTCAGCAGGCTCCATGCCCCAAATCTTTAGGAGTTTCCCAACCTGGATCTGGCAACCCTAACCCCTGTCCCCCGCCAGTGGCCAAGGGGGACCTAGCAACCCTGGCACCAACTGGAGTTTCTGAGCTGAGTTCACGTGGAGAGGAGACCTATGTACTGCCATCTAGCCTCAGTGTTACCATGGCATGGATCCAAGTGGCGAGATGGGCCAAGTCAAGGTACAGGGGCCATCCTCTGGGCTAATCTGAGTTGGAAAAAAGTATTTTTTGCAGCAGGGTTAACTTGCTCCTCCAGTAGTAATGTTGGATCCACTATAACCCCAAGGTCCTCAACAGAGTCAGCAAAACAACAGCTGTTCTTACCCCTCACATTCGGGCCGAGAAAGCCCTAGCTAATGTATCATAGAAAGCATGCAATCCGGGGAACCATGCTACTTCAAAGATAGACTGTAGTAGTTCATCAGCAGGGCCCCTTTGCTGTGTTGATGTATTACCTCATCAGAGCACTGGCTGACAAGCGGAAATGTGCATCGGACAGACTCTGTTTAAGCAGGCTTTCAGAATCACAGACCTGTCAGGATCATGGCGATGACAAGCTCTCGTGGCTTAAGACAGCTTTACAATCATTTCCAGAATTGCTGAGAGAATCCCAGGGCAGGTGAGAAGTCTGGGATTGGAACAGCACTTGATTTAAGTGCTGTTCATGTTCATTTTTTTTTTTGCAAAAGGAGTGTATTATCCAAAAACTAACTGAATCGGACTTATATTTCCAAATGGAAGTAGTTTGTTGTCCTGACACCGCACAAGCTGCTTTTGAAACTCAGGGGGCTGTCAAAAACGGTTTGTGCAGGGGTGGCACATCCGTATAGCCAATTTAGGCAGTTGCCTAGAGTACCAGCGCCAGGGGGGTGGGGGCCGCTGGCTGGTGCTGGCCGCCCCCTCTGGGCAGCAGCAGTCAGGTGCGCAAGAGGCAACAGGGTGCAGCAACTCCAGCCCGGCCAGGTAAGCGCTCTTCACTGCAGGAAAAGGAGCCCCCCGATGAGCCTGGGAGGAGCCTCTGGGGAGGGAGGATGCCCCTCCAGCCCTGCATTTTAGAAGGGGGGTGACCCCCCAGTTCCCACCCTTGGAAAGCGGCACCCCTCCCTGCCTGCCTGGAGTCCAAAGGAGTCACAGGCTCTTTCACATGCAAGGCATGGTGAGCCCCAGTTGGGGAGGGGGGTACCCACTTCCTGCCCATCCATCCTACCATCCTGCAGCCGTGTGAATTGGGGCATGGGGAGCCTTCTGCCCCACCCCGATCGACTCTCGAGTCCCAAAAGGCAGGAGCAGTTTTCTCTGCCAGGGATTAGTGAACGTGGGACTGAAACCCTCCCCAGAATGCACCCATCTTTTCCATGGATCTGGAAGAGCTGCAGGGGAGGGCGGCAATTCTGATCTCCTCAAGCAGCACCCACAGGAGTGCAGCGCCGGCTGGTGGACTGGGGCCAAGGAGGCACTTTCCCTGAGTGGGAAGAGCCAGACCTGCCCTCCACGCAGCCCCAGTGGGCAGATGGGGGAAGCTTTGGCATTCGATCCTGCTGCTGGCCCTAAGCATTGCCGGGGGGGGGACATGTTGCGACTCCTTGGTGGTTGCCGTGTCCCGAGATGATAAACAATTCAGGGGCCACTTGTAAAGTTCCCGCTCCCGCCTCAGAAGCAGGTTGTTTTCTTAGCCTGCTAATAAGAGGTGCCTTGTTTTGGTGCCCTTTCGGCCACTTAACCGCTTCCTATCAGGGGCCTCCTCCCCTGAAAGCCAACAACCTCTTGTCAAAGTTTGCCTAGCCCCTACCTATAAATCCTGAGGGAAACAAGCTGCGGGGGGGGGCTTCCCCATAATCGCTCCTTTCTACCCCTCCCAATGGTAATAGGAAGCCTTGCTGCTGTTTCAACGAGGCAAAGGAGCATTTCTCCCTCATAGCAGAGGACAGCCATTTTCCAAACAAGACCCAGTCCAGGGGGCGGGGGGGAGCAATTCGCCGAAGGACATTTCCATTTCTTTTTAGAGGCCATTTTCTGTACATTCCATTCTTCATGACAATGGACGCTTGGCTTGGCAGATGTCTAAAGAAAACAGCCCCAACACATGCTGCTCTTTAAATATTTAATCTTGAATATATCTCAGAAGAGGCCTTTGAACTTTGTTGTGAGTATCCTTCCCTCACAAAACAGTGAATGAGATAGAAAATCAAAGATTGTATTATTTGTTCGCACAATTTTAAACAAATAGCAATTTCCAAATTTTGTTTTTCTTCGTAAAATGCATTTATGTTTGAAAATTGGTGGGCGCACTGGAGGGGTGGGGGGCGCCAGAAGGTAGCCTCGCCTAGTGTGCAAGAAATCTGGCACCGGCCCTGGGTTTGTTGTACAATATAAAAATAGTATCTCAAGTGTCTTATTGGGCACACTAAAGGTCTTGGCCACCTCTAAAGAAGGTCAATGGATTGTGCCCAAATGTACTTTCTTTTGAATCACTCATGAAAGCACATGACCAGCATGCTTCTAAAAAGCCTTACTTGAAAGCAAGTCCTACAGAATTCAATAGGCCTTACTTCCTAGTAAGTTTGCTAAGGGCTGCCACTTTCTGTTGTACATTTTAAACTTGCGGACTTCAGATCTCTCTGGGATGTAGGTATGATACTGTACTTCATGGATTCATAAGCTCCAACTGTGCCTATTAAACAGGACACTCTATTTTCTGGTCATAGTCCCTTGTAATTCTCAGTCCCTGTGAACATAGGAATCTGCTGTGTAGCCCACCTCCCTACATCCATCATGGCAGGGCTATTTGACTTCAGCTGTGGTTTGTCGAAGTGTCTGACTTAGCCGAAGGACAGTGGTCTTGTGGGCCTGACTCCTCCAATGGCAGAAACAACAGTTAATCCACTCGATGCAACTAGCGAGTCACCGTGAGTATGCCTGGAGATGGGTCACAGGCATTAAACTGCCTGCGACCGTCGTCTTGTTCATCATGCTAGTAAAGTATGTAGAGCTGCTACCACTGGTAAGTCTCATGTGCCTCTCACCCCATTTTGGCCTCCTATATTTTGGTCTATGTGAGCTGTGAATGTTGCTGTTCTTCAATGCTCAGCTCCCTCCTCTGGGCCTGTGAAAGTCAAATTTCAAGCCTCTGTGCAGATGGTGTGGGGAGAGAGAGCAGGCTCTAGTACATTGGCCCCTCTCCCTCCACATGATCACCAAGTGGTCTGCATGGGGTGTATACATGGAGGAAGTACCATGTCCACACCTTCTCCCCATGATCAGCAACATTCCAAAATCAGCATCGCTGATCACAGAGGGGGGCGTATATGAAGGCACTTCCTCAGTGCATTCACAGACTGGTAATTTTGTGGAAGCAGGGAGTGAGACCTGCTCATTCTCCCTCCCCATGTGGTGAGGGCCCACGAGTTCAGTCAGGACATAGGGCTTCGGTGAGGAAAATTTCTAGACTTGTCTCTAGAGCACATGCATGCCAATGTGTGCACGTGTGCCTGAAGGTTTCTCACAGCCTTCCATTTCACCCTCTGCAAGGTCAGAGATTCATTCATGTAGGACTGTTAGCTAGTATGTCTTGAATCAGATCTTGGATTTTTTTATTTTTATTTCATCCCTTTTTTAAATATAACATTCAAAAGTCATGTGATACATATAACGGCAATGCAACAAAACTGGATTATGGAATCAAAGAAGCAGTGTGACAGTAAAATACATACAATGAACAAAGTAATGAAAACGACGCAGGATTCCATAGGCATGGACTGTGATCCTATTCTTTTGCATTAAAAAATGGTCCTTAAACAACAACCCTATAAGGTAGGGCAATATTATTATCCCCACCTTGCAGACAGTGTGTGATGGTGACAAACTGTGGCATGTTTATGGCTACCCAGTACAGTTTTGACAGACATTTGTTTGTTTGCTTACCTGCTTTAAAAAAAAATAATAATATGCAATACATGAGACTATATGAGACTACCACATAATACGGTATCTTCTGTGAGATAAGATTTGACAGTCTTAACAAGGTTCAATATCTGGGGGGTTTGTTGAATAATTGTTTAGAGTTATTTCTATTTCAGAAAGGAACGAAGGTAGACTAGATTTGTACAAACTTATCCTGCACATTTCCGTCTCCACCCTGGTACTTCCTGCGTGCAGATACTTTCCCCATCAACATGGCATATCACACTTTCCTTAGCCATTCTTCAGTATCTGGTGCTTCCTCCTGTCTCCAGGCCGCAGCTATTAAATGTTCTGGCTGTGGTAAATAAATGTCTTATTAACCACGGTCTTGGCTTTTATGTATTGTCCCACTTTTCTCCCCAGGCATTTTTATATCACTGACAAATAGATATAACATCAAGTCACAATCGACTTATGGTGACCCCAGCAAGGGGCTTTCAAGGCAAGGGAGAAGCAGAGATGGTTTGCCATTGATTTCCTCTTCAGAGCTTTCATTGATGATCTCCCATCCAAGTACCAACCCTGCTTAGTTTCTGAGATCTGACAAGATCAGATTGTACAATGCTGTCTTCCCTAAGTCACTGAAGAAGAGTCCAATTAGGAGTAAACAAATACTGCAAAAAGCAGATGAACTAGAACCTTCAGCAATGTGAAGTAATGTGTGTGTTTGTGTGTGTCAAAGGGTGCTCTTTAGACTGAAACTGGGTGCAACAAATGAGTTCCTGTTTTAATCTATAAAATGCTGGAGGGTATTTATTTAAATGCCCTGGCCTGGCCTGGATGTCCCAGGCTAGCCTGATCTCAGCAGATCTTGGAATCTAATCAGGGTCAGTCCTGGTTAGTAATTGGATGGGAGATCACCAAGGAAGCCGAGGGTTTGCTACGCAGAGACAGGCAAGGGCAAGCCGCCTCTGAAAATCTCTTGCCTTAAAAGCCCTACGGGGCCAACATAAGTCGGCACTTTCCACCAACACACTTATTTATATGATTCATTTGAATCGTGTATACCCTGCACAGCTGGTTTGCACAGCTAGGGCCCTCAAGGTGGCGAACAGTAAAAAAAGACATTAAAAATCAACCTTAAAAGCAGTGCACATATATAAAACCAAGAAAGAGGGTCAGTATGGAAATGCCAGATGAAACCCCCAAAAAAGTCTCCCCCCCATTAGTGGAAAACAAGAATTGAGGGGTAGGCTGTTCCCCTTCTAGGGATGCTAGCCTCCAGGTGGGCCCTGGGAATTACAGCTCATCTCCAGACCACTGAGATCCGTTCCCCTGGAGAAGATGGATGCTTTGGAGGGGTGGGACTCTATGGGCATTGTACTCCACTGAGGTCCCTGTCCTCCCCGGGCTCCACCCCCAAATCTTCAGGAGTTTTCCAACCTGGATCTGGCAACCCTATCCCCTGTTTTGCTAGACAACAGCAAACTGAGTAAGCAGTTCCTCTCATCGGAAACATTAGATGGCAGCTGCCATATGAGGGTTTTTTTAAAAAAAGCTCAGAAAGTATTGAGCATTTCAGCAGTGGGAAAACTTTTTTTTTTTTTGCATTCACATCACAAAGAAAGTCCAGGCAAAAGCACTGAGGCACATCCTCCCCCCTTTTGCTTTTTGTAAGGACAATAGCTTCAAAAGTTCTTCTTAAAATCTTCAGATGGTTAGTGCTTATGAGGAACTCCTCATTCTCGGTGAAGGCTAAATGAAGTGCCAAGCCATTTCCGTACTGAACTCCCAGCGACCTTGTAGGACAAGTCTCTCCGGGAGCTTCCGGTCCATTATAGTTCTCTGTTTCTGCCTTAACTAAATGGAGAGCTTAAATGGCCTTCCACTTTTGTGTTCAAGCTCAGGAGAAGAACATAGCAGTTATGTGATATATGGCCCATTCCATCGAGAGCTTTTCCCATTCAGCTGTGCTCTTAACAGCCCACATTAATTTCAGCATGAGGGCCGTGATGGTTTCTGACCAGTCGTCTTCTGCCTTAAAAGGGAAAGTGTTGAGGACTATTGGCTCATTTCACTGAAGATTTTATTACTTCGTGGTCTTTACACCTATTGCATATTGAAGGATTGTAAGAGGAAATAACAGAGTTGCCATCAGACTTTCTGCCTAAAATGGGACCCGGAAACAAATTTGGGGATTTGCTCCTTGATGAAACATTGGAAGACTTTTGATGGAAAGTTTTCAATAAGAGCAGCATAATTTCTCAGGAGGGCTCCACGCATTCCTAGGTTGCTGCAGGGTTTCATCAAAAGCGCATGGACCACCCTGACCTGGATAGGCCAGGCAAACCCAATCTCATCCGATCTCATAAGCAATGTTCCCTCTAAACCGAGGAGTCTTGTGAGCAAACATTCTACTTTGTGAGCTACTGGAATTAAAGTTGTGAGTGAGCGATTTGGCTACTGCATAAATTACTTTGCTCTGGAGCCGTCCTTCCTGAGCTAAGACAAAAATGTGTGAGCTGGAGGCTAAAAAGCTGTGAGATAGCTCACACGAACTCAGCTTAGAGGGAACACTGCTCATAAGCTAAGCAGGGTCGACTTTGGCAAGTACTTAGATGGGAGACCTCCTTGGAATAGCAGAGCTGGGAGGCAAGGGCAGTCTTTCTTCAGCCACCCCTCTGACTATCCTCCGGCCCCCAGTGGGGTCAGTCACTAGAGGTCGCCGTGACTTCCGGGTGCACACACACACATAAAAAAATACAAAACAAAGAATTGCATAGACCTTCTGTACGCCAAGCAAATATTCTAGCACTGAGTCACAGCCCATCCCATATAATAAGCAAAATGAGAAATGTCTCTTTACTGGTCCAACAATACAATTATCCGTTGTCGTAGCAGGAAAACCCCATTTCCAATCTTCTCATATTCTTCCTCCATTTGGATTTTAGCTAGTAGGCTTCTTTTTGCATCATATCCTGCAATTCTTTCGAAACGATAGCTGCACTAATTTAACAACGTACTCATAAAAAATGAGGAAGCTGTAATATATTTAATAAGAACTGCTCAGAAATACAATGTTCGTGAATAGTCAATTGAAAATATTGTGCAGTCAAAATAAGCTCGGGAATAAATTAGGCCGATTAATTTTCTTTACTAATAGAATAGTGAGGAGGATCATTATCATACATTTTGGTGTTACTGCTCTATAAATTCCTTATAGTAATATCGAGGAGACAAAGAATCAACTCAGAATATGGACATTTCATCATGGGGCTGATGGACTGAATAGTGTGACAAAGAGGAAGCTGCTTTTCAGGATTTTAAACCATGATGGTGGAAAATGCTGGAGGGTTTTCAAGGCAAGAGATGTTCAGAGGAGGTTTGCCATTGCCTGCCTCTGTGTCATGGCCCTGGTATTCCTTGGAGGTCTCCCATCCAAATATTAGCCAGGGCCAACCCTGCTTAGCTTCTGAGATCTACTGAGAACAGGCTAGCCTGGGCTATCCAGGTCAGAGCATTTGAAATCACAGATTGCATCTGATAATAAATTAATTCTCAACCACAGAGCACTCCCCACAGACTTAGGTGATTGTCTAGGGTGCTCGGGTGGGGAGGGGTGCCAAAAGAGGCTCGGGGCAGGTCCTGGCAAGTAGCAGTTCTGGGAAGCCCCAATGGCCTCTGCACCACCAGCCGGGAGCATCGCATGATCAGCAGCAGTGCTGGAGGCCGGGGTGTCTTTGCCAGGCCTGTCTTCCCCCCACCCTGGCCTGTCCCAGCCCAACCCCCAGTTGCATCCCTTGACAAAGGGGGGCGGGGGACAAAGGAAGAGTAGGACGATGCCAGCTCCATGCATGCTCAGAAGGGAGAGGCAGGTTGCAGCAGCTCCACATGCAGCAGGGTTGTTGCAGGGTGGGGATCCAGATAAGTGCAGCTCCGCACTTGCCCAGGTCACAGTGGGGGACACCAACATCCCAGGTTGCATGAAAAAGGAAGCTATTTTTTTACTGAATCAGACCATCAGTCAATCAAAGTTAGTACTATCTACTCAGACTGGCAGTGGCTCTCCAGGGTCTCAGGCAGAGGTAATCCACATCACCTACCAGGGTTATCATTCCCCAGGTGGGGGCGGGGGATCCCCTGCTTTTGCGGGCTCCTGCCTGTTGGTTCCCTTGTCCTACAGTTTCCCCCACCTCCTCAAACAGCAGTGGTGTGCACAACACACTGGGGTCACCTAGAAGTGAGCTAGGCTTGTCGGTGATGGGGGGGGGGTGACACTCTGGTTTTCGGGCAAAACTCTATGGTTTGAGGGCAAGTTTTGCCCAAAAACCAGAATGTTGCCGTTGATGTCACTGCCATGCCTATGTCAATTTTGGGTGATATATGCATGTTGTGCAATGTCCCCCCCACTCCTGGAATGCCCCCCCAATTCCCCCACCAGTGCAATAATTGGACCTGGCAACCCTTTCACCTGCTACCTCATCCTTTAAACAGGAGAGCCTGGGGACTGAACCTGGGACCTTCTGCATGCCAAGAAGATACTCTACCAAAGAGCCATGGCCGCTCCCCTCACCTACAGCACCAAAACCTCATAGGCCAGCCATAGCTGTAGGCCCAAGTCTTCATGTTTTGTGAATAATATTACCTTTTGAACTTACTTCACATAATCATTTAGAATGCACAGGCTCATTCCATGTAGGGCCGAAATTTGTGCGTGCATTATACAATTACACAAAGAAGGACCACCGTAACTGCCCACCCCTTTGCTCTGCATGGTTAAGCTTTGGGCAGGAATGGTTGCACTTTTGAAAAAAAAATCATTAAGAGACCGAGGTCAAGGTCAGAGGAAGAAGTAGCTTCAGTTTATCAGTGATGTCAGGAAAGCGTATGACAGCTGTTAGAATAGCTGTTAAACCTAAAGAGTTTATTAAACTACCCTGAAGGGGACGTGGTGCTGTGCACGAAGAAGGTGGCGCCTAGAGAGTGAGCTCCCTCCCCTTTCCCCCTTCCTAATCAATACATCTAATGAGGCTGCAGTGTTTTTGATCCTTAAATATGGGGGGAGACAGTGGTAACATAAATGAAACAACTTTGACTAATTCTCCAGTAGTCAAATCCTTTTTTCCTCCTGGAGAGATAACCAACAGAAAGAGCCCCGATCAAAACAGAGAGCTCAAAACCGCAACAGAAGGCACACAAGATCTATCTGGAGATACACCCTTAATGAGGCAAGTTTGATTAGATTCACTAGCCACTCTAGAACGTGGAATCTTAGAGAAAGGATTTTGCTTAAACATTCTGCTGACCAGCTAAAAGACATGAAGTTTTCTTTAAATCAAGTTACACAAACGGCGGATACTGCTATGGAGTTAGGTCTCACAGTAGAGGATGAAGTGTGACAGCTCCAACAGAATGAGAAATGGGTGCAAGAAAAAAATTATGATTATGGAGAACCAACAGAAACAAAATAATTTGAAAATTGGAGGGATGGGCAAAGAAGTTGAAGGCTCTACCGTTTAATTGACTTTTTTTTAGCAACGAGGCTAGCATCTGCTTTAAAACTCGAAGAGGATATTGCTTCCATAATAATGAATGCATATAGACTTGTCTCCGCTAACAATCCTAGATTTAAGGGTCCTAGAGACATCGTAACTACTCTTCTCAATTGGCGGAATAAAGCAGAAATTTTAAAAGAAGCTAGGGGAAAGCTATTTCAAGACCAGAAAATACATATCTTCCGGGACCTTTTGCCAGAGACTGCAAAAGTAGCACAAGTTGAAACCAATCGTCAATATGCTAATTGAAGCTAGAATTCACTATAATTGGATCACTCCAGCCAAGCTTGGGGTTTTGCATCAGGGAGTCCCATATCAAGTACTAGATCTCGATAGTGGCCATCAACTTTTACAAACTTTGAACACCTCAGCTCCACAAGAGTAAATGAAAAAGTCACAAAAAATAAAAAATAAATGGATACTATGGTATCCCTTTGTATTCAAGACTCCTGTGGGACAGGGATTTTGGTCCCCTTTGTGAGAGACAGTGGAACAACATAATTTATATAGATTCAGCATGAGGTCTCATACTCTGCTTATTTTGTTTACTTTGCTTGTCTTGCTTATTTTGCTTAAAAGTCTGTGTTTTAGTAGTGCTGCATGGAAGTTGGGGAGAGGAGGATGTTTCCTTCTCTTTGCCTTTGTCTCTTTGTGTCTGATGGCCCTTACTCTGGGAGCCAGCAAGCCCCCTCGAATTTAGTGAGGCTTGCTGCTGTACCAGCACGCTCAGGCTTTGCCCTGTGTCAGGTTCTTCGGAGACTCTTGGCCTCGTCCTTTCTGCCTGCAACATCACAGGCTTCCGTTCCTCCTTTGTGTCCTCATGAGCAAGAGGGCATTTCTGAACTGGGGAACTGCTTGCAAAAAGACATAGTGGAATCCTCCGCTTCAGAAGGAACAAGGATAGTATTGAGGTCTACATACAGAGAAATGGAGATATTGGGGGCGGGGGGGTGAACTAAAATGTCCCTCTTGAAACCTCACAGCGACATTTCTCCCGGGTGCCACAGGAGGAGAGTCTATCGTGCTATACAGGTCTTTGTTGAGAGCCATCCAGCTCTTCTTAAGGCTCCTCTAGACAAGATGAGAAATCCAGGTAAAACAAATGGTTTGAAATCACCCGAGTCCTTTGCTAAGGAGGCTGTCCTTTTAGAATTGCACCTGAATCCTAAGAAGACTTGTCTAAGTCCACACGATGTAGGATTGTCTAATCAGTGAAATTTAAGGAGAGGAAATTTCCATTTACTTTTAGCCTTCTGCTAGGTGGAATGGGACTGTTCCCCCTCCCATCGATGCATACTTCAGAACTATTTTCCCACGGGGTTCTGGTGAGTTATAGGGAGGTTTAGTAGATTAGTTTAGATAGGGGTGGGGGGTGGGGAAGGTATGTTCAGGGGTTCAGTCAAATTTGAAATAATGGCCCAGGGTATTAGCTCTTTACGTTAAAAATAGATGCTTTTTAAATAACGCACTTATAAGGAGCAATGATCCTTTTAATTGGAAAGTATCTTAGTTCCAATGTATGGTTTATATCAGAAATTATTAATAGTTAAGAAAAGTATTTTAAAGGCCATTATTCAATATTTACGTCTGTGGTATAATTGTTAGTGAGGTATGGTTATACTTGATATATCCTTTAAATTTCCAGCAATTCTTACATTCCATCATTAGTCTATACATATCATATCTATAATATAATGTTTTTAATTTACGACTGTACACACATGCACAGGATGGTGGGGGCAACCACAAGAAACAGAGCCATGCGTGCATGAACACTGAGGCAGCCCAAGTGCAGGGGACAAGAGAAGTAATGTTTTAAAAGTATATACAAGGAAAGAAGAATGAGATAAAGAATAAAACCTACACTGTGGGGACAGTTATCATAGAAACAAATCTGCACAGCCAATCAGATCTCTGATTGGCCAATCAGAAGCCCTGCTGGGTAGAAGCCCCACCCCACCCCACCCCACCCCACCCACGTTCTAAAAACACTTGGCGGTCACCATGCTGTAACTTTTTAGATAACTAGATGTAACTGTTCTTCTCCGCAACCTTTCCCTCTTGTTTTCCATCATTTCTGGCCCTGTTACCAAGTTACAGTGAACACATATACAATTTTGATTTTTCTTTATACGGTTACATTCAGTGCATTTACAGAAGGATGTATAGTTTAAACCTCACATTTATCCAGGCACTGTTCCTTGGCTTGGCTCTTTCTTACAGAGGCACGCACACACATATGTGTTGTATGTGTGTTCACTGTAACATGTGAACAGGTTTTCTATCTGGCAGGTTTATGTAGTTGTATCTAGGGATGCCAGCCTCCAGGTGGGACCTGGGGATCCCCCAGAATTACAGCTCATTTCCAGACTACAAAAATCAGTCCTCCTGGAGAAAATGGATGCTTTAGAGGGTGGACTATGTGACATTGTACCCCACTGAGCTCCCTGTCCTCCCCAGGCTCCATTCCCATATCTCCAGGAGTTTCCCAACCTGGGTCTGGCAACCCTACCCCCCATCTCCTGGCAATCCTAGTTGTATCACCAAAAACAAAATGACATTAATGGCATAGTGTTTTTCAGATACTGCTTCTATACTGGAATTTCCACAGCTCCCTTCCAATTCAGGGCTTTGGTTCCCTGCATTTTAACAAGAATGCAAACTTTGCAGCGGCGAGCTTGAAAGGGTCTGGTTGTTCCACCGTCTCCCCTAGAGCAAAACCTGAAGACTGGGCTGTGTTTACCGACAGCGGTTAGGCGAGTTCAGGCATATGGATATCAATAAAGATTAGGCATAATTAATTGCAATAAAAGAGCCATCATCTCACCGACTGAAGCGTCATCGCCCTGACAATAGCATCTGGTTTATGGCTTAGCAGAAATGAAATCTCTGTTTTACTATGAACACGTGCCTGCATGGATATGGCTTGTAAGCTATCTGTTGCGCCTACTTATTGTTTACTTGTACCCGCCTTTCATCAAAATAATTGTTATGGCGTGGTCGTAATGGGCTCTGAAGTGTTATTCACAAATGGGCCCCTGTTTCCAGAAGTACTAAGAAACTGTAGGACAGCTACTTCCTTAAACCAGCGCACACTAAAAACTTAATGACATTTTTACAAGAGCGATTTCTCTCTTTCGGAAAAGAGTTTTACAGGCTTGTTTCTGAGCAACTGCCCTGCAGGTGGGGGGGGGTCTTACTTAATTTTGAGCGCTAACCTGATGCACAACACTTATCTTCTACCTCTTCAGGTCTACATATGGTTTCCAGCCTCCAGGTGGTAGCTGGAGAACTCCAGGAATGGCAAGGGATCTCCAGGGTCAGTTCCCCTGGAGACAATGGCTGCCTTGGAAAGTGGGCTAAATGGCATTATACCTTGCTGAGGTCCCTCCCCATGCTCCACCCCCAACTCTACTTATGGCACCTCACTTGGCGTTGGTTGGTTAATTGGTATTACTCTGCATCTAAGGAATCTACAAAAACATGCACAACGTTCAACCATCAAGCAAACACCAAGCATATCCTGGTGAGATACAAAGAGAGGAGTTTTATTTCCAAATGCTTGTGAAGAAACTTACAACCTGACCTGGATAGCCCAGGATAGCCCGATCTCATCAGACCTCAGAAGCTAAGCAGGGTGGGTCCTGGTTAGTATTTGGATGGGGGGGGGCTCCAAGGAATACCAGGGTCGTGATGCGGTGGCAGGCAAGGGCAAACCGCCTCTGAAAGTCTCTTGCCTTGAAACCCTTATGGGGTTGCCATAAGTCAGCTGTAGCTTGATGGCTGTTTCCACCACCAAAGAGAGTTATAGGCTTCTAATCCATTTACTTCAGTTGTGAAATTCATTTGGAATTTGGAATTTTCTACTATCTACTGTATTGGATTAGCCTTTTGTATTCAGTCAGGGCTCTTTTTGTAGCAGGAACTCCTTTGCATATTAGATGACACACCCCTAATGTAGCCAATCCTCCAAGAGCTTACAGTAGCCCCTGTAAGAAGAACTCTGTAAGCTCCTGGAGGATTGGCTACATTAAGGGTGTGTCGCCTAATATGCAAAGGAGTTCCTGCTACGAAAAGAGCTCTGTCCTCTTCTGCAATCTCCTTCTGCAAGTTTTTATTCTTCTCTATACCGACCAGCCTCCTTCTCGCTATGTTTCACTTGCTTTCTTTACCTTATTTGCTCCTTGTTTCTTTGTACAATCCACCTAATATTAGATGGAAACCACCTGTGCTCTTAAATAGGGTTGCCAATTCTGGGTTGGGAAATTCCTGGAGATAGGGGGCAGAGCCTGGGGAGGGCAACATTTGGGGAGGGGTCTCAGTGGAGTATAATGCCACGGAGTCTACCCTTCAAAGCAGCCACTTTCTCCTGGGGAACGGATCTCTGGAGTCTGAAGAGTGGTAATAACTCTGTGAGATGTCCAGAGACGCCCGGATGTTGGCAATCCTATCCATGAACCGCCACTTGAAGACAAATGGTCTAGGGAAGAGAGAGACTCTGTGTCTTTATCACTGGGATGCTCTTTAAGTCATGATGCTAATAGAGTGGCATTATGCAAATGCATCTTATACAAATACCTAGAATCTGAAAGCAGTTTGTTCTCTTCCTCCCTGACATAATCTATCAAACATTAACTCATTTGTCAAAGAGAAGACAGCTCATTAGCATGCAACAACCATTTCGACCGAATCAAACAGCAACGGTATAAAAACTGATGTTGCGAAACTTAACAAATGAGAGAATAAGGAAAGTGCAGCTCTGGAAATTGCAGTCCTGCCCTCCAGGCCATTTTTAGGTCAGTTGTCTGCATTTTAATATTACATTTGTTTTAGAGACGGACTCTAAGTTATTAGGTTGGGAGGGGAGCCAATTTGCAGCTAGGTGACTTTAATATCGAGGGGATTTAGCAGAGGAGAACGTTATCAACTCCTGGAACACAGTCAGGGTCAAAAAGGTCTAACACATCTGATCATGGAATTATAATTCAATTTTACAATTAAATTATAAAATGACTTTGACCTCTCACTTCATTTTCTTCCTCTATCTATCTATCTATCTATCTATCTATCTATCTATCTATCTATCTATCTATCTATCTATCTATCTATCATCTATCTATCTATCATCTATCTATCTATCTATAATGGACTGGAGAGCATTTATAAAACCTGGACATTAAGAACATGAGAACATAAGAACATAAGAGAAGCCAATGTTGAATCAGGCCAATGGCCCATCTAGTCCAACACTCTGTCACACAGCGGCCAAAATATACCAGGTGCCATCAGGAGGTCCACCAGTGGGGCCAGGACACTAGAAGCCCTCCCACTGCTGCCCCCTCCAGCACCAAGAATAGAGTGCAGCACCTGCCCCAGACTGAGAGTTCCCATCTATACCCTGTGGCTAATAGCCACTGATGGACTTCTGCTCCATATGTTCATCTAATTCCCTCTTGAAACTGTCCATGCTTGTAGCTGCCACCACCTCCTGTGGCAGTGAATTCCATATGTTAATCACCCTTTGGGTGAAGAAGTATTTCCTTTTATCTGTTCTAACCCGACTGCTCAGCAATTTCATGGAGTGCCCACGAGTTCTTGTATTGTGAGAAAGGGAGAAAAGTACTTCTTTCTCAACCTGCTCAATCCCATTCATAATCTTATAAACCTCAATCGTGTCACCCCTCAGCCGTCGTTTCTATGGAGAAATGTGTGTGTGTGTGTGGGTGTGTGTATATATATATATATATGGAAAGCGTTTATAAAAATTGGACATTATGGAAAAACAAATACACACACACACGGGGGAGGGGGAATGTGAATATTCTTTGAATAATGTCAGGGAACTCATAGAATGTTTCATGCATTGCCCGTCCAATATGCACATTCCCCAGTTGGAGACATCCATTCGCCAGTGCATGCAACACTTGTATGATTAGCTATGACTTGGAAGCCATGTATATTGACCAGAACAATGGTTTGCATCCAGCCACAAAAAGAAGCCACTCAGAATTTTTGTGCATTCGTCTCTGCTAGGTAGTCTCTTTTTGTAGAGCTCCACTGGCAGAAGAAGAAAGAGAGACAATTTCACCCCCTCTCCCCTTCACTGCAGCCCATGAACCATCATGGCTGCAGCCCATTAACCCCCCCTCCCCATGTAGGTCCCGTGACCACCAAGAACGATCTTTTGAGAGGTAAGAAGGGACTGCCGGCAAGGAATGCAAAGAAAATCATTGTTCCGGATGCGATTGGATACAAGCTAATGGGCTGCCTTTAGCCCAAAGAGAAAAGACAGGAAATGCATATTTTAATAAGTAAATTCAAATGAATAAACAATGTATGTCATTTCCTGCTCTTTGATTTAACATGAGCTCATTCTTTATGATGCCCTGTGAATGCGCACAAGGCCTGAATTTTATATACATTCTGCATCCCATTCACGGGTCTCCCAACATACATATGAAATTAGAGGAACTAGATTCAAGTCCAGTAGCACCTTAGAGACCACCAAGATTTCCAGGATATAATAACTCTTTTACTCTCAAAACCTTATATGTAAGGTTGCCAGCTCCAGATTAGGAAATGTGAGACAGTGAGCAAACTTGAGGCTCCGTGCACGTCTTCTAGTCCGATTTTGGACTATTTCAGTCCACTCAGTCTAGAGGAAGTCGACAGCCTGCTCTCAACAGTACATCCAATCACATGCAGCCTTGACTCATGCCTTCATGGTTAATTAAAGCTGGTCGTGAGGGGTTCCGAGGTGCCCGTAGGGATATTTTTAACAAGTCCCTCTCTGAGGGAATGTTCCCGGGGGCACTCAAGGAAGCGATGTTCCATCCTCTCCTAAAAAAACAATCTGGATCCAGCCGAATTGGCAAATTACCAGCTGGTTTCCAATTTGCCCTATTTGAACAAACTAATTGAGAGGGCGGTGGCGATACAGTTGCAGAGCTTTATAGATGACATTTCCATGCTAGACCCCTTCCAGTCCAGCTTCCACCCAGGCCATGGGATGGAAACAGCACCAGTCACCCTCCGGAGGCATCTGGATTGGGGTGAGACAGCAGTGCTGGTGCTGACCTGTCAGTGGCGTTCGACCCTGTTGACCATCAGCTACTGACCCACCACCTCGCCGACATGAGAGTGCAGGGGCTTGCCTTGCAATGGCTCGTCTCCTTTCTCCATGGTTGGGGAGAAAGTGTGGCGCTCGGGGACCAGACGTCCTGAAGGCCTCATGGAGCAGTGCTCTACCCAATGTTATTCAACATCTATATGTGCCCCCTTGCCCAGATTGCCCGGAGGCATGAGCTAGGGTGTCACCAGTATGCAGATGACACCTAGCTATGTCTGTTGTTGGGTGGCCAGTCCCACTCTACCCCGGAAGATCTGGACCGGGCGCTACAGGACGTGGCTAGTTGGCTTAGACTGAGCCAATTGAAATTGAATCCGATGAAGGTCCTGTACCTGAGTCGGAGTGGACTGGGGGTAGGGATCCCACTACCAGCTTTCGATGGGGCACCGTTGGTGCTAGCGCCGAGGGTTAGGAGTTTGGGAGTGCTCCTGGATGCCTCCTTAACGATGGAGGCCCAGGTAGCAGCCACTGCCAAGGCAACCTTTTACCATCTTTGGTTGATCAGGCAGTTGGTCCCCTTCCTTGAATGCAATGATCTGGCAACATTGATCCACTCAATGGTCACCTTGAGACTAGACTACTGCAATGCTCTCTACATGGGGCTGCCCTTGTTGCAACTCCGGAAGCTGCAGCTGGTCCAAAATGCGGTGGCCAGGCTATTGATGGTTCTTCCTATGTGGGAGCACATCCAGCCTGTGCTAAAGGCATTGCACTGGCTGCCAATAGCATACTGGATTTGCTTCAAGGTGCTGTTTTTGACCTTTAAAGCCCTATATGGCCTGGGGCCTGCCTACCTGAGGGACCGCCTTTTTCCGCATGTTCCCCAGAGAACACTGAGGTCAGGCTCTCAAAACCATTTGGCCCTCCCTGGACTGAAAGGCGCCAGACTGGCCTCTACCAGGGCCAGGGCCTTCTCAGTAGTGGCTCCACATTGGTGGAATGAGCTCCTGGAAGACATCAGGGCCCTGCGGGACCTTTTACAGTTCCACAGGACCTGTAAAACGGAGCTCTTCCACCAGGCCTTCAATCAGGAGCCACTGCTAACAATAATTACTGAATGCTAACACCAACAGCCTGCCATGCTGGACACTGACGGGGGCCATACTTTGGACCATCCTATCTTGCCCTGGGATGTTACCATCACCAGCACTTTATTCTATCTGTATTGTGATTTGTTTATCTATGTGTTTCATTAAGCTGTATTGCACTAATAGGCATTTGTGTTCTAATATATTTTTTATCCTCTTAATATAAGCTGCCCTGAGCCTGCCTCGTCAGGGAGGGCAGGATAAAAATCAAATAAATAAATAAATATCTGGAGATTTGGGGGTTGGAGTGTGAGCAGGGTGGATTTGGGGAGGGGAGGGACTTCAGAGGGGTATACTGCCATAGAGTCTACCTTCCAAAGTGGCCATTTTCTCCAGGTGGCCTGATCTTTGTTGCCTGGAGATCAGTGGTAATCCTAGGAGATCTCCAACCACCAACTCTGGAGGTTGGCAACCTTACTTATACCTTGAATACTGTTGGTCTCTAAGGTTCTACTAGATTCAAATCTACTACTCCTTCTACTGCAGACCACCTACCCTCTGAAGTTATCTTCATGAAACTAGAGACAGGTGAACTTTCCCTTCTTGACTCTTAATTGGGTACTGCTATTGCACACCTCTTGAGCTGCGGTGGCTCAAGTGGTTAAGATGCTGAACTGCAGGCTGTGGAAGGTCAGTAGTTCAGCAGTTCGAGACCCGGGTGCCGCATGACGGGGTGAGCTCCTGTCTCTAGTTCCAGCTCCTGCCAACCTAGCAGTTCGAAAGCAAGAAATTGCAAGTAGATAAATAGGTACCACTTCGGTGGGAAGGTAACAGCGTTCCGTGCGCCTTGGTGTTTAGTCATGCCGGCCACATGACCACGGAAACGTCTTTGGACAGCGCTGGCTCTTCGGCTTTGAAACGGAGATGAGCACCGCAACCCTAGAGTCGGATTCGACTGGCTTTCGAGCAAGGGAACCTTTACCTTTACCTATTGCACACTTGAAACCAAGCGTGGCTGACAGTGTAAAATAAGATTCGGCAAATGCACAGAACAAGGCTAGATCTTGTAGCATTTTTAACATTTTATTTACATTATTTATAGTCCACCTGATTGAGACTCAAGGCAGATTACGCAGTGAAAGGCAAAGCAGGTCCATAGGGTGGGACATCCCATAAACAATGTAATAGGATTAGGATTGCGGGCTTTTAAAATCAAGTAAACACCTGGAACCTTATGGAACATGCTCATATGCACAAAAGTATTTACAGTGCATTACTTAGTACATTTAGGACTAAGGCACTTAACCTGTCATAAATGTGCAATTTTAATTCAAAATTATTAGGGGCGGGGAGATGTTTGGTATAGAGGAACCCTTCTTCTCTTCCCACTATCTCTCCAATCTAAACTTCCCCATTACAAAGCTCTTCTGTGCTAGACATGTTAGCATCAAATATTATATGAACAGAAAAGCCAATATTAACCCTGTGAGGCCTAATCATTTTAATAGCCCTAGCAAGTGATCTACAAAAGGCTGAACTGATAACCCTTACTAGGAAACAGCCTTATGGAACCCTTGGGTCTTCTTCCAGCCTTCTCTATTGTCAGTTGTCTAGAGAAAGCCACCCCACATCCATAACATCTGGAGAACTCCATTGTAGAGTACTTGGATATCAGCTAGTCGCCAGCTGTTCATGGATGTCAGGAGGGTAGCAAAAACCAAGGGGTGTCAAGCATGCATACCTCACTCAAAAGGGCTGATTTGCCATGACATCCTAAACTGAGTCACACCTTCATTTATTTATTTATTTATTTGGCCGTCAAGTCACAGCTGACTTATGGCAACCCTGTGGCGTTTTGAAGGCAAGAGATGTTCAGAGTTGGTTTGCCATTACCTGTCTCTGCAGCAGGATCCTGACTTCCTTGGTGGTCTCCCATCCAAATACTAACCAGGGCCAACCCTGCTTAGCTTTTGAGATCTGACAAGCTCAGGCTACCTGGACCACTCAGGTCAGGGCTATACCTTCCTACCAGACTGATTTTGCTCAATATGGCCCCCTTCATCTGGAAGTCTGCTTTGGATCTCAGTGTTAGGCTACCTTAGGCTGAGGTCACACACATTGAATAATCCACTTTCAGTGCACTTTCCAACTGGATTGTACTGTGTGAACTGGCAAAATCCAGTTGGAAAGTGCATTGAAAGTGGGATCCTTTAGTGTGTGTGACTGCATCCATAGACTCTCTGACTGGTGGACAATAGACAGTACTGTCCATCTGTGGCTGCCACCTGTTTACTGAGAATACAGGACTTCATATTTTTTTATAAGCCTCGACAGCCTTTCAACCGCCATACAGCTGAGCACATCTCCCTTCAACTTTCCCAATCTTGACTTTCCAGGCTTGTAAACTATTAAAATGCAGATTAACTCAACTTCAAACAGATTTATTTCAGATAGCGCCTGCAAATCCATTAGGATTACCTGCCCCTGGACCTCATTTCCGAGTCTACAGGGGTTCATTAAGGAAGGATTTGAGTGTGTCAGGTAGGAAAGGCCCAGCAGGAATTGCATTTTGAAGATAATCCATTTGATCACACCTGATACCACCGAACCATCTTGAAGGCAAGAGACTCCACGTGGCTATCTCGTGTGTACCCCAGCTTTGTCTATAAAGTGAGAACCTACGTCTAATGGCCTGTGGCAAGCAATGTTTATTGCTTTGTTCAGAGGGGCATCAGAAACAAAAATATTAAAATAGCCATAATCTGTCTCCTCTAAACTGCAAAAGCCTTCTGTAATTTCCTTCGAGGAGTGCCGTGAGAATCAAAGCTGAGTTTCCCCGCTATGATCTGATCATCTCTAACCCATTTCCAAATACAGATAGCTGGAGGGGTGACTCTAAAGCTTGCTCTCCCCCCCCCCGCTATCTTTAAAAAAAACTGGGAAAGGAGAGATATTTAGAATTATACCTTTTAAGAATTGTGTCACTGTGTTTTGTTAATTGCTTCTTGAGGTCTTCCCGATCCACGTAGTCAGATGTACTTGCCTACACTGATCCTATTTAATCCTCTTAAATTAATAGCGGTCTGATTCCAGCTTCAGAATCCAAGCAGAGTCACTTAGGTAAACCCTTAGACTATGATTCTGCTTTGAGATTACAGAAACATGGCAGTTAGTTAGGTTTGCTTGGTTGTAACCTGGCCTTCCTGCACCAAGGTCACTCCTTCCACCCAGTCCTTTTCTTGGGGAGGGGCTGTAGCTCCGTGGCAGAGCTTCTGCTAGAAGGTCCCCAGATCAATCCCCCACATCTCCAGCTTAAAAGATCTGGCAACAGGTGATATCATAGAATCATGGAATCATAGAATGTTAGAGTTGGAAGGGACCTTGCAGGCCATCTAGTCCAACCCCCTGCACTCTGCAGGAACACAGCCAAAACCCCTACATACCTACAACATACCCAAAAGATGGTTGTCCAGTCTCCTCTTGAAAACGTCCAGCGAAGGAGCATCCACCACCTCCCGAGGCAGTCTGTTCCACTGCTCAACCACTCTTACAGTCAGGAAGTTTCTCCTGATATTAAGTCGGTAATGACTCCCTTGTAATTTCCACCCATTAGATCTAGTCTTGCAATCCAGAGCAAGATAGAATAGAACCACTCTATGATATGAAAGACCTCAGCCTGAGACCCTGGAGAGCTGCTGCCGGCCTGAGTAGACAATACTGACCTTGATGGACCCGGTGGTCTGATTCAGTGTAAAGCAGCTTAATATGTTTGAGTGCTCCCCTCTTTCCCGGTGTGGGGCAGTAGTTTTAGTAGATTTCACACAGGAAAGCTCTTCGGCGGGTTGTATTTTGCAGCAACAAACATATAGGATACCTAACCTCTGGCAACCTTAGTTATGGTTAATTCTCTTAGGCTCACTATAGACATTTATAGTTTGCAACTAATTAACTTTGACAGAAATATCCGTCTCGCCCAGTCTAGGAGGTTAACCAAAGCTGCTCTCTCATTCAAGGTATCAGCCGCGGAGGGCTCTGATTAGATTGCAGTTTGCCAAACTAATTGGCTGGAAATCCTTCATACATTTATTGGGCCTGATCAGCTCTTGCTTCTCATTATTCGGATTGTAATTAGAGCTCTGCTGCATGTTTACCACTCTTGATTTTCAAGAAGAAACTAGCAATTTTAATGGGGTAATTCTTTTTTTTCTAAAACACCTTGATTATGCAAATATTTTCCTTCATATGATTGTTTCTCCTAGTTTCTCCTGATTTGTCAGTACTTCTTCTCTGGCTGCTGCTCCATTTTTGTTGCTCAATACATTACACAATCCCACCCAATCAGAGAACACAGGACACAAGGGTTAATAAATGCGCATAAATCAGATTTTTGTGATGATTACATTGAAGAAAAATGGGGGCAATTGAAGGTAAGTGAGAACTACTTCAACAAATAGTGGTATTTTCTTAAGGAGCACTGGAAAAAATGTAGACAATTCTGAGTAGTTTTGTCTCATGTTTCATTATAATGTCTCTGCCTTAAAACTCCCCATGCTTCGTTTCCAGCTTGCTAGACTGCACATTTCGGCAGTTTCTGTTTACAGCGTCCTGTTCATCTTTACTTTTTCCCACTAGCCAAAGTGGGTTTGGGTTTCTATTCAAAATTCAGGACACCGGTTATATCCACCATGTCACTGCTTTAAAATTTTCCTGTTTCTTCTGAGTTAGTGGGGGAAAAAATAGCTTAGGTTAAAGTAATCGGGGTGGGGGGGTGATGTAGGCCTGCAGCCAGGATTTTTTTTTTATCCTGGGGGCTCTGGTGTTCTGGGGGGATCTGCTGGTGCCAGGTGGGGGGCTTAATTTAAATTTAAAATTTAAACCCGGTGAAGGGAGGAAGATGGCGGGCCAGCCTCATTGTATCCAATGGAGAAATTGTGCTGCCACTGTGGCGTGACTCCAGAGAGGGGCTTTAAAGTTTAAGCCCCCTCTGCTCAGCTGGCTGGTGGGGGAAGAGGGGGGGCAGCCATGTGGCCTCCTTGTCTGCTGAGTCTTCTTCCTGCTAGTAAGCAAGGAAAGGACTCCGCCGTCAAGAGGCTGTGCCTTCCCTCTCTTCTCCCTGCCTGCCAGGTTCTTGAGTTCCCATACTGGTGGCAGCATGGCAGACTTCACTTTGGGTGAAGAGAGGAGGGAAACCCTGGGGCTGTAGAGAAACATCTCATTGTTTTGGATGGAGGTGGAACCATCCATTTGACAGATGCCCTAAAGCAACAGCTCCAACATGGCCGGAGTGCAGGCTTGTGCGATTGAATGAATTAGGAACCATTCTGTTCGGCTCTGTACCAGCTTGGTTCGACATACATTTCTAGGCCAGACTGCTGTACCCAGAGGTACCGAGCCACAACCATTTAAAGTGCAACGTTTGACATGCAAACAGTTGTTGTGGATGCACTTTAAAGGCCACATGTCAAATAACAACTTTTTTAAAAGCTCATTAATTGGCACTAAAGCTGTTTAATTGAGTTGCGGCTATAGAGCTGTTACTCCCAAGGGACATAAACAAAGAACTTGCAGGAAAGTCATTTGGCGTTTCTGTCTGCAATTGATCTGGCCTCCTTCCTACATCCACAGGAGCAGATGGATGCCTGACTCTCAGACAGGAACTTTGGGTGATGGTCAGCGGTTGTGGCTGTTGCTTAGATGCCATTGTGGCCACAGAGCAGGCATCAGTGGGGGAGTGAGGGGGAGGTAGCTGGGGTACAAAGAAAAAGAAGACCTTGAAGGGGGCAGCGAGAAGACAATTAGATAGGATAGTGAGGTCAGCAGCACCTTTTCTCTACTGTGAAGTCTTGGTCCTTGTCTGTCTCCAGATTGCTACTCTTAGGGCAATTTCCTCCTTCTTCTCAGAAGTTCTTCATTCTGTCTTACCATCTCTCTAAGCCTGAGATGTAGTTCGGAACCTATCTCTGTCTCTTCTCTTTCCTATCAAGTATTTTAGTTCCTAAATAAACCTTTATCTACTCTTTAAACAGGTTTCTGTGTTAATTACTCTGCCAACACATCTGACTTATCACTGCCCAGCCAAACGGCCCGAGGAGACCCACATCCTATACAAGCAGCAGATTTCCTCGGTTCCCCAGCATCTGATATCCAGAGAGAGATACTGTCTATGAACTGGAAGGCTCCATGTAGCCAGATTCCAGGATAGCTGTTGATACCAACCAATAAAGTCATGTGAATATCTTCAGATGTCAGTTAAGTGACTCTACTGTTGCATGTTGCTGTCCCATAGTGTTCCTCCCCATCTAGATGCCGTGTATTATTTGTGTACTTAATAGTGTTCTACCCATAATATTTTGGGTGGAGCAGCTACAAGCTCATTGGTTTTGTCAGTGTCCTATGGATTTTATTCTGGCCCACAGAGTGAAGGAACTGGGAAGCGACATACCGTTCTTGCTTACCCATGATATTTCATGTAACTTAATATCAAAGGATCCTTCACTCAGAAGGTTAGCACGCAATGATTTGCTTGGATCTGGTTAGACTCAGTCCAGATAAAAGCCTCTAGAGCTTGTCCAGATGCCCACTGAGTTGCAAGTGTGTGACAGGAAGTCATGTGACACCAGAGTCACATGACAGGAAGAGGTGTTGTGAACTAACCTACATGGAAGGGAATTCCTTCCTGAAATAGGTTTGCCACCCTCCCGATGGGGGTGGGTTTCCCCCCAATTTTGGGGGCCCCAATCCACCGCTGGCCAGCCCCAGGGAGCCCCGCCCTGGAAGAGCCCTGACGTGCCCAGCATGATGACATCGCCCACAGGTGATGACATCATGCCAGGAACTTCGCACGGGGAACACTCTAGCATTTGGCTAAAAACTCTATGGTGACCATGATGTGCCTGGATCCAGGGGAGCAGGCTGGAGCCCCCCAGCAGAAAGTAGGGACCAGGCAACCCTATCCTGAAAGCATGGGTCAAATGATGGTAGGCCAAGTGATGGGGAGTGGGAGGGCTTTTGTGGGTCAAGCGCTTTAAAGCTGCCTGTGCTGAAGGGGAGTCTTCTCCACTGCCATATGATCTTGGCTCAGCATCTGCTGCTCTTCTTAGCAAGCATGAAAAGGGGCTGAAGGCCATTGCTCTAGAGTGCTTCTTGCTCGGAATTCCTTGCCAGAGTGAATCCTAATAGTAACAATAACAATATTATTAATTTGCAAGTGACTTGTGGGGACCCACTCATGGTGTTTTCAAGGCAAGGGATGAGCAGAGTTGGTTTGCCATTGCCTTCCCCTGCATAGCAACCACCAGGGCTCTTTTTGTAGCAGGAACTCCTTTGCATATTAGGCGACACACCCCTAATGTAGCCAATCCTCCAAGAGCTTACAGTAGGCCCTGTAAGAAGAGCTCTGTAAGCTCTTGGAGGACTGGCTACATTAGGGGTGTATCACCTAATATGCAAAGGAGTTCCTGCTACAAAAAGAGCCCTGGCAACCACCATCTTCCTTGGTGGTCTCCCATCCAACTACTGACAATGGATGACCCTGCTTAGCTTCCAAGTCCTGATGAGCTTTGATAGTCAGGGCTATTCAGACCACTAATAATTCAAATGTTGGGCTTGGAATGTCCTCTTACATTCAGTCACTCCCATCACTCAATGTGTTAGTGCCTCTTGGTCCTTCCAGCACTTGATCTCTTCTGAAGCTGTGAACATTAACAAGTCCAGGTGTCTGAATATATGAAAACAGAAAATGTTCAGAACTGAAGGTTCTGAGAGAAATAAGACTCTCTTGCTTGAGATCTCCCCTCCCACTCCATAACGTGCAGAACTTTTAAATTTCAGCCTTTTATCAGCTTAGATATACACACTGAGAAGAAATACGTACACCAAATGTTGTTATACTTGTCCCTCAGAACTCCCTTAATGCCACTGGAAAACTATCTCACGCTGTCCTGACCTGGATAGGTCAGGCAAGCCTGATTTTGTCAGATCTCGGAAGCTAAGCAGGGCCGACCCTGGCAAGTATATGGATGAAGAAGAAGAGAAGAGATGGGATGGGATTTATACCCCGCCCTTCACTCGGAGTCTCAGAGCGGCTTACAAACTCCTTTCCCTTCCCCTCCCCACAACAGACACCCCGTGAGGTAGGTGGGGCTGAGAGAGCTCTTGAGAGAATTGCTCTTGAGATAACAGCTCTGACAGGAGGCCAGAGGCAGCGCTGATCAGGGCCAGGAGGCTCTGATTGTCCTCCATGCCCCGGTAAGAGTCACCAGAGGTCTCCATAACTTCCAGGCATGGACACGCACACACACATACATACAATGCAAAAATACAAAAAAGAAGAAAAAGCTGTCTCCCACTACGGCTTACAGGTGCACAACGGGGGGGGGGGTGGGGGAGGATGTATTTTTACACCTTTCCCACTTGCCTCGTGCTTCCACTCACAGAAATTATCCCAGGATGCTAATGGGTTACTACCGCTTCCACCCGTAGTGATCTTCTCTGTGGCACCCTGCAGTTGTTCACGCTAGCAGAAAGCCATAGTGTGACAGGAGATCGATAGCAATGCTTGCTCCCTTCAGCCAAAGAAATTCTATCCAAGAAATTTTCTTGATTAAGCTGATAGACGGTAATAACCTTTCCAGCCAGCCCTGGAGCCCGACATGATTTCTCTTCAAGCGCCAGGATGTTCTTTCTTGCTTCTTTCCCTCCTTTCTCTTCTTGTCCGGTTTGGGTCCTTTCCTCAGGGAGTGTCCCAGCACTCTGGGGAAAGGTGTAAAACAGAGTTATTCTGGTGAACTTTTTAGGCAGCTTGAGCCTGGGGTAAAAAGCAGCATATAGTTGGGGGTGAGTGGGACATGACCTGGTTTTGGTTTGGTGTTCTAATGTGTTTTTAATCTATTTTACATTTGCTTCACTGTTTGTTTTTATCCACTTGTTTTATGTTTTTATACCACTGTCGCTAACCTTGGATCCTGAGTTTCTCAGGAGAAAGGTAGACATTCAAATATGTTGAAAAAATAAATTCAGTTGCTGTCATGCATAGTGTCAGGCAGAAAAAAATATATATATATGGCTTGGGACCAGGGTATCTGAAGGGCTGTCTTCTCCCATATATCCCTGCCGAGGAACTAAGATTATAGGGAGAGGCTGTCTTGACTGTTGCATCAATCAAAGAAGCTTGTCTGATAGGCACATGAAGGAGGGCCTTTTCAGGGGCAGCCCCACTGCAGACTGGAAAGCTAATGCAATCTTAGGATGCATTAACAGAAGCATTGCGTCCAGATCACGGGAGGTGGTAGTTCCGCTCCATTCTGCTATGATCAGGCCTCATCTGGAGTACTGTGTCCAGTTTTGGGCACCACACTTTAGGAAGGATGCTGACAAGCTTGAGCGTGTCCAGAAGAGGGTGACCAGGATGGTGAGAGGGTTGGAATCCAAGTCTTACGAGGAAAGGCTGAAAGAGTTGGGTATGAAAGAGAAGGCTTAGAGGGGACATGATTGCAGTCTTCAAGTATTTGAAGGGCCATCCTGTAGAAGCTGAAGCAGATCTCTTCTCTCTTGCTCTGGATTGCAAGACTAGATCTAATGGGTAGAAATTACAAGGAAGTCAATACCAGCTAAATATCAGCAGAAACTTCCTAACTGTAAGAGTGGTTGAATTGTGGAACAGACTGCCTTGGGAGGTGGTGGATGCTCCTTCACTGGACATTTTCAAGCGGAGGCTGGATGGCCATCTTTTGGGTATGTTGTAGGGCTGTCTTTCAGCTACACTCCTACAGAGTGCAGGGGGTTGGACTAGATGACCTGCAAGGTCCCTTCCAGCTCTAACATTCTATGATTCTATGGAAGGTCGGTAGTTCAGCAGTTCGAGATCCGAGTGCCGCATGACGGAGTGAGCTCCTGTCTCTGGTCCCAGCTTCTGCCAACCTAGCAGTTCAAATGCAAGAAATTGCAAGTAGATAAATAGGTACCACTTCGGTGGGAAGGTAACAGCGTTCCATGCGCCTTAGCGTCTAGTCATGCCGCCCACATGACCACGGAAATGTCTTTGGACAGCGCTGGCTCTTCGGCTTGGAAACAGAGATGAGCACCGCATCCCTAGAGTCAAATTCAACTGGCTTTCGAGCAAGGGAAACCTTTACCTTTACCCATAATTATGGAATAACCTCCCCAGGGAAATGTGCCCTGGGCCCCTCGCTTTTCATCTTCAGGAGGCAGTTGAAGTGGGGGGGGGGGTTAGTACAGCATTTGATTAGTTTTTTTCTATTTATCGGCTGTCTTAAATTGCAATTTTAAATTGTGTTTTTAATTAGTTTTTAAGGCTATTGTTTTGTTTACATTGCAAGCCACCTTGAGTTTCGTAAGGTAGAAAGTTAGCTAATAAACATTTTAATGAATGAATGAATGTAAGGAGAGTCGGTTATATCCCATCCTCAGACAATGACATATCTAAATCTCCTATCTTTAAGACATTCTCCTGGGAGTAAGTCCCATTGACTAATGTGAGACATACTTATGAGTAGACCTGCTTATGTGGTCTTCTTCAGTTTTCTATCTCATATTAGTTTTTATGATCACTTCTGGTCATAATGTTCTCTAGGCATCTCTTGCACATAGCTAACTTTTTTCTTTTACTCCGAAGTCTACTCCGGACCATGTTTTAACCATTAGCATCCTCACAGAAGTCAGCTGAGGGGTCTACAGCATTGTATATTTTAAGCCCTGGCAGGAGGGATTGTGCAATTACAGTCAGAACTGAAAGTTAACAAGAGAAATGGACTTTCCTTCTTGGGTTCTTCCCTAGCACTCCATAGGATGAAAAAAGAAGAATTGGTTTTCATACCCCGCTTTTCATTACCCTAAGGAGTCTCCGTGGCTTACAATCACCTTCCCTTCCTCTCCCCACAGGAGGCACCTTGTGAGGCAGGTGGGGCTGAGAGAGTTCTGAGCGAACTGTGACTGACCCAAGGTCACCCAGCAGGCCTCATGTGAAGGAGGAGTGGGCAATCAAACCCAGTTCTCCAGATTACAGTTCACTGCTCTTAACCACTAAACCATGCTGGCAGTAGTGCATACTCCCTATCATGATGATATCCAGGGGCCATTTCCTGCTGGAGTGTCCCAGAGCAGCGCTCCGGCAGTAGGGAGCCTAGGCCCAACCCCCCACCTTTCCTGGCCTGCCCGTGGAGAGACTCAGGGAGGGGGGGATTTAAATGCCTGGGTTCCCTGCCTGATCTTCTCCAGGCATGTCTGCCTCCCTGCCCTTCCCTTCCCTTTTCAGCCAGCCCGGCATGGCGGGTTGGCTGGGGAGGGGAGAAGGAGGCAGGCAGACATGGCCCCTTTTCCCCAGAGCCTCTCTGCTTTTGCGGAGATACTCAGGGAAGGGGGGAGTTAAACTCATTTGCATATGCCTTAACTCATTTTAAACATGCCCGCCCTTTGTCAGGGGGTGTGGCATATACAAATGAGTTATGCAAATGAGCTCCTGCACCTCTTTTTCTAGGAAATGACCCCTGATTGATATCTATCTATTTACCCATCCTTGCTGCATTTCGTTAGCTACTACTGTTGGTGGCAGTGGGGAAACGTCCAATGCCAAGACATCAATGTGACATTAGTACACACGTCCGCACTGAAAAAGCTGGAAATTAACCAAAGGTGTTTTTTTTAAAAGCAGCAAAGTTCACATACACAATGCTGTTTATAGATTTATTTATGCAGGAAATTTGTATGCCACCTCTCCAGCTCACAATTAAAGCAGTAAAAGCATTCAAAAGCAGTGATATTGATAAGAATAAATAAAAACAAAAATCAATATTAAGTAAAAACATTACCGATAAAAATAGCCATAAAAAACCAAGCCAGAGCATAAAAGTGCTTAAAAGAGAGCAATCTTGAGTGATGTTGCTAAAACAGTCCATAGGCTAGGAGCTGACCATAAGACAGCTGGAAAAGATGCAACGCCTTAGCGAAAAGCCCAGGTAAAGAGAAGTCTTACTAATTCAGAAGTGAAAAACGAACACCAGTGGAAGATCCCCAATGCGTTGGTTCTGCTTTGGAGACAAGACCAGGTAATTTGGAAGCATATGATTAAGTCTCCTGTTGGGATCAGTGGAACTTGGAAGGTTGTTCCCTCAGTCTTGACAGTGCCTAATGCTTTTCAGGATCGTCCAAACAAGATCTGGTAAAGATGACAATCCAGTTTAAATTACCCCTACCTGTTGATGTTGGCCTTTGAGTTGTTTTCCCCTCTCCTGCATTCCCACACACCTGCAAATGTTCCAATTGCATTAAAAGCTCATCTACCGTTCCTTTCAAAGGGGTGGTGATTCTGTGTGCAGTTGTCCTTAGTTACCTTTCTAGTGAAATGAATAGGGAAAGCTCAGTCACGGGATTGTGGGAAAGCTCAGTTATGGGAAACTTTAGGAGGGCGGGGTTTAGGGAGGGAGGGACTTCAATGGGGAACAATGCCAGAGAGTCCACCTTCCAAAGCAGCCATTTTCTCCAAGTGAACTGATCTCTCTTGCCTGTAGATCACTTGTAATCCCAGGATCTCCAGCCACCACCTGGAGGTTGGCAACCTTATTCGTTAAGCTCTAGTAACTATGGAGATTTTAAATGTTGGTGTTAGGTCTGTTATATGGTTGGGGTGGTATCTCTTTGGCAGTCTGTTCTTTTAGTCTGATACGTGCTGGATTGTGATCGAGTGGCATTTTAAAGATAATAATTGGTTTTAGTGATCTTAATATATTGTTAGCCACCTTGGTTCCAATTATGTGGAGAGGTGTGGTATAAAGATAATAAATAAAGCCTGAATGCGCCCAGAAGCTTGTGTACATATCACATGAAGCTCTGTGTTGCAGCTAACGTTACCAATCACCCTAATCTCCAATCTCAGCCTTCCCCTTTTATATAACATTTACACTTGGCTAGACGTTATTGCCACCTATCCAGGTGGCCGTTTGAGAAACAATATTGTGTGTTAATAGCTTGAGTGCTTTGGGGAGAGATTTTTTTTTCTACCAAAAAATAATAATAATACACATTTGGTCTCTGGAGATCACTGCAGGAGCTCAACACCATGTGTATTTTCCCCCTTTGCCTATTGCTTTTTCTTACAGATAAGTCTATTATATAGAGTCACTCATGTAGAATAAATAGGAAGCAAGAGCAGGATTTATCCATCCAGAGCGCCATGGGTTGTATACAACACAGGAAAATCCAATTAAAACAGCAGGGAGCTTGTTCAATTTTTTACTCGTCCGAGTAGCTCCGCAAACATATATTCCTGCCCACACTTCATGGAAGGCCATTTTTCTAGTGATGGATCTCCACCTCGCCAACCCACCTTCACAAGATTGTAGGCAGAACCCGATCATGCCATTTCCATGACAGTGGCATCTTTTGTCGCTCGGTAAAGAAAAATTCTTCATTCTGAAATCCATTTATTGTGAAAACAACTGGGGATTACACAGGCGGGCCTCTTTGTCCTCGAGGGAGTCACAATATTTGTTCAACGTTTCGGTCATCCGAAACTATCCGAGCCCACTTGAGAATTCTTCACTACCACCTAATGGCTGCCTCTGGAATTTGCAGGATCGGTTCTATTTTATACTTCTTAGCAAGACGATCTAAAATCTGGGGTGTGGGATTTAAAGCATGTTTTCACCCATGCTCAATAATGCAATTTCAATCCACTTCAGCGACCATTTGCAAGTGGATTTTGCCGTTTCATGCAGCATAATCCAGTTGCAAAATTTCATTGAAAGTGTGTTATTTAGTTTGTGCGAAATGGCCCATAGTTTCAGGGCGGCTCTCTTATGGTGTCATCCTAAGCAGACCTATAGTCTTCTGAGCCCTTTGAAATCAATAGCTTTAGAAGAGTGTCCCTTTTCTTAGAGTTGGACTGGTAGATCTGGATTGGAGCAATTCACTGGATGCTCTTACAGAATAGCCATTTTGCCCTTCGCCATAGTCTCAGGCAAACTGTACGATTTACTAGTGCCTGAATAAGCAATAGAATCTGGGAACTAACGAGGAGGGCAGAGTCGCATTCCCCAAGTTTTGGAGCGTGCAAATTTTCAAGCACGGTCCCTATGCGATCTACTCCCACCGAACTTATGCAGACACCTTACATATTTTAGTGTATTTTTAACTGGTCTGTCTGACAAAGAGCTCACGTATGTGGTTCTCCTTTCCTCTTAGCCTCACAGCAACTCAGTGACATAGGTTAGGTTGAGAAAGAGAGGAAAGACATGTGAGTCTCACGGTGAGCAAAGATCTGAATCTGGTTGTCACCAGCCCAGTGCCCGTCCCTAACCACTCTGCCGTACTGGCTCACATTGCGGTTTTTCATAAGACCTTCTGTCTTATACTTCCCTTCAAGACATCTGGTGGCACTTTCCTTCCTGTCTTATTTGGAGGATATCAGTTTGAGATCAAGAAAAGAATCCCCCCTCCTTAATAGCCCCATTTTTATAGATTCATTTCTATTTTATGTTGTATCTAGAAACCCTTGGGTTCTTGGAACAGTTTACGATATATTTCTAAAAATACAATAAAAAACAACATGATAACTAAAATCGACTCATAAAAACCACAAATATGAGAGTTCCCTCTTGTGAGAGTTTGTCCCCCATCTCTCCGCTGTCGTGTTCTCCCCACTGGTTCCACATAGGACTCAGAACTGGGGGTTTATAGGATGCCAGCTGCATGCTACAGGTTCTCCCTCTCCTTCCCTGGAGCAGCACTCTGCCTCAACACCTGGCACTGTGCTGCCTCCCTTCTGGTTTTGCCCCGCCTCCTCCATCCCTCAAGAAGCCAGTCAGCCACTCTGTCTAATTGCTCCTGCACCTGAGTCTGGCCTGACTGAGCTTGTGTTCTTGGGCAATGTGGCCCAAAATTGATAAAACACATTGGTAAAATTATGTATCAATTTTTTTAAATTACGTATCAAATATGTCCTATTTTTAATTATTTCATTCGCTTCCCTTGACGAAGCTGCACACAAAATGCATAGGGGCTGTATAATTATTAAAGATTCATTTCCCCCTGCAACAATTCATTTCTTCATCTTCATTTTGCCTTGATGCTGCCCCCCTTTGTCTTCACATATTGAGTGTGTGTCTAGAAAAATGGGCCAGCAACTGCATACAAAGGGCAGTCCCGTTTGAACCCAATGGCTTAATTTCATGCCATGGTTTTTATCCCTAGATCTTGCAAAATGCACCTCTGGGCATGAGTTCATTATGATACCTTACTCAACATCTGCAATCAACAAAAACTTTTGTTAGGGAAGCTTCTAGACTAGAAACTTGCTGTTACATAAATCAGCTTTTGCGCAAATCACTAAGGTTGTATGGAGATCTCCAGGAGTTGCAGCTGGTCTCCAAGTTACAGAGATCAGTTCTTCTGGGGGAAATGGCTGCTTTGGAAGGTGGACTCTACAGCGTTACAACCCACTGAGGTCCTTCCCCTTCCGAAACCACTCCCTTCCCAGGTTTCACCCCAAAACCTCCGGGAATTTCCAATCCCAGATGTGACAATCATAACAATCTGAGGTGGGACCATGGTTGAACATCTGCTTGGTAGAGCATCTGCTTCGGATGCTCAGTATCCGGTTGGATCCCTGCCATCTCCAGAGAAAAGGACCAGATTGTAAATGATGTGACAGACCTCTGATTGACATTCTAGAGCAGGGGTGTCAAACTCATTTGTTATGAGGGCCGGATCTGACACAAATGAGACCTTGTCGGGCCGGACCATGCGTGTCATAAAATGTAATGCCAGGTAGCAGAGATATAAACTTTATAAAGAACACAAACACAAAGGGTGGGGGTTTTTTTACTGAAAATAAAAACGTGCTTAAAACGTTAGCACTTTTGCAATATTTTGTTTATTTAACAGTGTCTGATAACGGACACCTCTTGCTCTGAATTATTGCATCAGAATGCCTGTGCTGTTGCAGTCTTGAGTCTGCTGTTCAGGTGTGTATCTGTAAGCTGCAAACCCATGATGACACAGCTGCAAACCCATGATGGCACAGCAGCAGCAGACACATGAGGGCTTCATCCGGTCCGCGGGCCACATGTTTGACACCCCTGTCCTACAAAGTCCGCCACTGCTCAGAGTCAGTACTGACCTTGAAAGACCAGCAACCTGACCTAGTAGGAGTCAGGCTCATAGGTGTGTTCACAATTGTTCAATTAGACTCTGTTGCTGTTTATTTTTGCCCATAGTACACACATATATATGTTTCCAAGTGTGATACAGTCGAGTTGATTTTCTGGTACATTAGCTTCACCCAAATGCATTCATTATATCAAAATCCCTATTAAATACCTGCAGTGGGAGCAAATATGCTAGATTTTTCTTTTGCCATGGCTGGTAGACAATAAAATGTTTTGAATACGAAAAACAAAAACTAAAAAAGCCATGGGTGAAAAGTTCACTCTGGTGGCCCCCTATGTAGCTGATACCAGAGGCAGCTGTTAACGCTAATTTAAAAAATGGATGAAACAGACCACTACCTTGGTGAATTCACCGCCTCCCCACCTCCCCTGCATAATTGGATAGGGCAAGCGTGCGCCGTGGATTGCTTATGAAATAATAAATGATTTTGCTTCATAACGAATGCTTTCCACTATTAATCTCGTCTCGGAACAAACAGCTTGAGGGCTTTGATATAAAGTGCATCAGCGGAATATTTAGGCCGTAGCAGGCATCAGGAGACGGACTAGTTCCTGAGTAAGGGGAAGGGTCTGTTCCAGATTGGAAACAAGAGCATTTTTTCCCCTCCCCAGTTCTACCTGTCCCAAATATAGGCCTTGGTCTCGCTCTGTGTCCTGCGAAGAGTGAATTACACTGTCAGGTTCAAGAATAGAAGGCTTGAGACAGTCTGGTAGGAAAGAGCTGGCTGCCAAAATCAACAATTTTAAAAAATGGAATTTGGGTCAAATGTTACAATGTGGGCACCAGCTGAATCCCACTCCAAAATTCCTGGCAGCCCTTTCTGGCTCCCAAGGATAGGGTCGCCCCGTTGCCCGTTTGGCTGGGATTTGACATGGAATCTAGGCTTGGCACCAACTGCTCGTTTTCTCTATGAGCTGGTCCAGATTGCCAGCTTGCATTTTTTTAAGGCCAAGTTTCTTCCAGAAAAAGCCTGTGCCGAGTTACTCCAGTCTGAGTCTACTGAAACCAACTCTGAGTAAAATCAATGAATTTAGGCTAGAGTAACTCTGCATAGACTTGGGCAGTTGGCTGCCTAGATGTGGAGACAGAAGGCGAAATGCAGAGCCAGTTTCTGCTCATTTTATGCACATCTGTGCCATCAAGTTGCAACCATTACGGTCACCCCAGCCAAGGGGCTCTCAGGGAATGTGAGAAGCAGAGGTGGTTGGCCAGAATTTATCTAGCCATAGATTGCTTTGTTGTGGAATGCTTATCAAACAGATTATCACAATCAGAACTTGATAATTACTGTCCCAAACGGGTCTTCTGCCTTACAACCCATACCTGATATGTGATAGCCTATACTAGGTTTTAATGCTCACTTTTTTAAAAAAAAGGTAAAGGGTTCCCTTGCTCGAAAGCTAGTCAAATCCAACTCTAGGGGGTGGTGCTCATCTCAGTTTCCAAGCTGAAGAGCCAGTGCTGTCCAAAGACGTTTCCATGGTCATGTGGCTGGCGTGACTAAATGCTGAGGCACATGGTACGCTGTTACCTTCCCACTGAAGTGGTATCTATTTATCTACTTGCAATTTCTTGCTTTTGAACTGCTAGGTTGGCAGGAGCTCACTCCGTCACGCGGCAGTCAGGTCTCAAACTGCCGACTTACAGACTTTCCAGTCTGCAACTCAGCGTCTTACCTTTAAGCCACTGCCTACTGAATATATGTAGAACAGTAAGTTGTATTCAACTTCTCCTAACAAAAAACTTGATTGAACGAAGTTCAAGTCCAGTGGCACCTTTAAGAGCCCAAGCCAGTTTTATTCAAAGCCCAAGCTTTCCTGTGCAAAGCACACTTCTTCAGACAAATGGAATAAGATCTCCTCAAGGGTTACTTAGAGGGGAAAAAGAGGGTGGGGGCAGCCATTAGAAGGGGCCACTCAAGAGCCCAGATGCGTATGCCGAGCTGAAATTGGATCAGGTGGTTGGGAAGATCAATGGACGGCAGCAAATTAGCACGTATACGGAAGAGTTAACAAAAAGATGTGAGAATGAAGCTAGGGTCCAGCAGTACCCCCAAGACTAACCAAGCTCAACTCTGTGCACATGGGAGAACAGAGACTCAGCGTGTGCACACTTCTTCCCATGCATTGAAACTTGATTGCTTGCTTGTATGCTTAGGTGTGTTACGGTTACGGTCAGTTATGAATGTTTATAAGATGTCAATGCTATGGTATTGTATGGAAAGTGTTAAAATTAATTTAAAAATATAAATTCAGAATTAAAGAGGTGGTTGGCCATTGCCTTCCTCTGCCTTCCTCCTTGGTGTTCTCCCATCCAGCTATCAGCCCTGCTTACAGTCCGAGATCTTGTGGGATTGGGCTGCACCATTCCACCTTCCCTTCTGTTCTGTATAATTTCTGCACTGGGGGAAAAGCCCCTGCTACCTTTGTGTTGTTCTAGTCAGGGAGGGAAGACTAAGCTGTGATTGACAGGGATGGGAAGCTCAAGCTCTCTTTCACTATGGCCACCAAGGCCCACTGCAGCAATTGAGAGAGTGGTCTGTGTTTCCCCCCTTCTTCTGCTTTAAATGGCTTCTAAATGTAAATCATGCTAAGGGGAACTGTCTCATGTCTTCTTGAAAAATTCAGATTTTTTTTTTAAAGTAATGTAATAAAAATCAAGACACGTGCTTTAAAAACATTTGTTGTTGTTGTTCAGTCGCACAGTCGAGTCCAACTCTTCGCGACCCCATGGACCAGTTTACGCCAGGCATTAAAGGGCATTAATTCCTTCTCCGGTGCTATAGAAGCTGAAAGAAGCAAGGGTGGGGAAACCCAGGCAATAATTTCAGATGGCGCTCTAGCAAGTCAAAATGCACCAAAAGGGGGTGACATGGTGTAGTGGACGGAAGACATGTGTTAGTCTAGTTCTTCAAGTGCCTTGTAAAAACTGTAGAGATTGGTGAGACCTGAGTATCTCAAAATCGTGAGTAAAAACTTGATGGTGGAAAGTGCCGTCAAGTTGCAGGCAACTCACGGCAAATGCACGTCATTTTCAAGGCAAAAGACAAACAGGGATGGTTTGCCATTGCCTGCCTCTGCAGAGTGACTCTGGATTTCCTTGGTGGTCTCCCATCCAAATACTAAGGCCAACTTTGCTTCGTTTCTGAGATCTGATGAGACCGGCTAGCCTGGACCAGCCAGTTCAAGGCAAGCAAAAGATAACTTGTGTGCAATTATTTGTGCTTACGCAGCCATGTCATTTCCCCCCCTTTTTTGTCCAAGATTCAGTAACACTCTGAACACTCAGAAGCCGCTATACTCAGGGCTATTTTGGGGCAGGAATGCACAGGAACGGAGTTCCGGCTGGTTCCTGAGTTGGCCACACCCAGCAGGAACTCATTAGCATAATAGGCCACACCCAGCAGCAGAAACTCATCAGGATTGGGTACATTAGGGGTGTGTGGCCTAACATGCAAAGGAGTTCCTGCTACCAAAAAAAGCTCTGGGTTCTGACAACAACAAGGTAAACAGAGTAAGAAGCAAGAGGTGGGTGTGGCTGGATGACCACACTTTCGGTAACATGGGGGTGTGGCCTAATATGCTAATAAGCTGTCAGGGGTGTGGCCTAATAAGCAAATGAGTTTCTGCTGTTGGGTGTGACCTATTATGCTAATGAGTTCCTGCTGGGCTTTTTCTACAGAAAGAGCCCTGGCTATACTACACAGAGAGTATAACGCTGGACTAGAATCAGGTGGGCAGCCATGTTGGTCTGAAGCAGGAGAACAAATTCTGAGTCCAGAGGCACCTTTAAGACCAACAAAAGTTCAAGATATGAACCTTCGTGTACGTGCACACGAATGCTCATGCCTTGAGTCAACTTTTGCTGGTCTTAAAGGTGCTACTGGACTCAGAATTTGCTGGACTAGAATGTCGGACTGATATCTGGAAGACCCAAGTTCAAATCCTCACTCTGCCGCTGTCAAACTCTCTGGGTGGCCCTGGTCCAGTCACTCTGGCTCAGCCTCACCGACCTCACAGGGGCTGTAGCTGTGAGGATATAGTAGAAGAAGGCAGGATGCTGAGTCCTTGTTGCAGTAGAACAAAGTAGTATTCTTCCTGCCACTTAAACATTGACTTGTATTTCTGTTACTTTTTGATGGTCTATATTCTGGTTTTTCAGCCTATGCTTTGATTAAGTAATCATGCTCTGCAAATGTGGGGTGAGAGTGGAGCACCGGTATAGCATGCAGCCGTCAATGAATCTGACAGCATTTCTTGGGGGCTGGCTGAGTTTATGGGCTGATACATTAATCTTGAGATCTGTAATCAGTTTCTTAATGGTTTGTGCAGAGAAACTCTTTTAAGACCAAATACCACTGTGTGTTCTTGGGAGAGACGCTCACGGTTGCAATACTTGTCTGGAATTTAGTCCCAGTTTAATGCCTAGGATTTACTTTGGAATAAGTTAGGATTAGAATTTAAGACTGCTGTTGTAGTCACAGTTAACTGCCAGCACGTTTCATGGAAACCCCATTGAAATCGATAGAAGGATCAGTAGACATCTGTAACATAGCCCACCTGACTAGGGCTTCCTGCCCAATTGATGCAGAATGCTGCCAGCTGAACTGTATGTGTTCTTGGGACTCAAAGAAGAGGGAGAAAAATAATGCACATGAATCAAACAGCCATGTACTACTGGAGCAACAAAACCAAGGACCAGAGGGTGTGCTCTGCCTTTCTCCTGGACAAGCTTTGCTGCTGTCTCAGAAGAGCACCTGCCCAAATGGTCAGGCAGGGAGTTTTTTTGTGATCCTTACCCAGTTTTTTTTTTTTATGATAGCTAAGAGGAGGAGGCCCTGACCTGGCTAGCCCACCCTCAGCAGATCGCAGAAACTAAGCAGGGTTAGCCCTGGTTAGCACGTGGATGAAAGACCACCATGGAAGTCTTGGGACTGCTACACAGAGGCAGGCAATAGCAAACTACCCATGTTTGCCTCTTGCCTTGAAAACCCTATATCAGGGGTGTCAAACATGTGGCCCGGGGACTGGATCAGGCCCCTGGAGGGCTTCTACCAGGCCCACAGTGGAACTGGCTGTCTTCTGCTGCTTCTTCCAGTTCTGCTGCTGCAGTGTCATCATAGGTTTGCTGCTTACAGATACACACCTGAACAGCAGACTCAAGATTGCAACAGCACAGACATTTTGATGCAGTAATTCAGAGCAAGAGGTGCCAGTTATCAGACACTGTTAAATAAACAAAATATTGCAAGAGTGCTGGTGTTTTAAGCATGTTTTTATTTTAAGTAAAAAAAACCCCAACCCTTTGTGTTTGTGTCCTTTATAAAGTTTATATCTCCGCTACCTGATATTACAGTACAGTACAGTACATTGCCCAGCCCAAGAAGGTCTCATTTATGCCAGATCCAGCCCTCATAACAAATGAGTTTGACACCCCTGCCCTACATGGTCACTATAAGTCAGTTGCAACTTGGTGACATTTCTCCAGCAAGAGCAGGAGATTGGTCCAAGGTCTCCCATTGTGAGTGCGTCGGAACTCTAATCTCTGTCTCTGTATGTGTGGAGGTGAGCACTGTTCCCTCTGAGCTGAGTTAGTGTGAGCTAGCTCACAGGTTTTTGGCCTCCAGCTCACAGATTTCTGTCTTAGCTCAGGAAGGATGGCTCCAGAGCAAACTAGTTTATGCAGTAGCCAAATCACTCATTCACAACTTTAATGCCAGTAGCCCACAAAGTAGAATTTCTGCTCACAAGACTCCACAGCTAAGAGGGAGCATTGGAGGTGAGTGGGATGATGCCTACCAGTCCAGTCCCTTGTTTGGCTGCTTTCAGCTGAACATCCGCCCAGAGCTTTGTACAGGGCACCCTTCAACACAGGGCACCCTTCAACAAGAAAGCTACAATAAGCGATGGTCTTAATTTGTAGAAAATTCTACATGTGAGCAGCTTGCTCCAGATATTTAGCAACATCAGGGGTGAGGCCAGCAAGCCCTTTCCCCTCTATGCACATGCAATGTACACTGAAAAATCCGGCATCCAGATTACACATATTGACGTGCATGCAATGAACCCTCTACCCTTCCTCTGAGACTCCAGAATCTGTCCCAGCTAGAAACTGGAATCTGTGACTAATAAATAATAATAGACTGCGACTGGACATGGGCAGAGTGCAGAGCCAAAAGCCAGGTTATTTGGAAGTATGACTTTCAGGCCAGAAGTTGTAGCATGCAAATGAGCCTGAACCTCGATACATGCCTCTCCTCCTCTCATTTTGCAGGACAGGATGAGAAATTAACCCATTTGCAAAATAAAAGACTGCTTACACCAATGTGGTAAAATCCAAGAGAATAATTTTAGTCTTGATCCTCTTTCCATGGTGAGGCATTCTGAGAATGTATAGCTGCAGGCATTACCTAAGGGTAAGCTATGGGGGGAGTTCATATTTCTCTTTGAGGGTGGTGAACATGAAATTGCTGGGGTTTGAGCATTTCCACACAGGGCTGTTTCTCAGACAGTTATTAAATAGGTTTGGATGAACGGCTTTTGCTTCGTTCTGTACTTGGACCATAGTTTTATTAAGTCACGTGTCCCACTCTGTATCTTTCCAATCATCTACCCTGAGTTTCTGAACTTCGCAACATTTTGATATGGATTTTATAATTATCATATACATCATGTAATCCATACTTCCACCACACTCTCACCATGATAATACTTACCTAGAGGTGCACTGAATGCACACGTACCCCTCCATAGCCAAATCCAGGACACAGTTCAGGAAAGACAAAAGGAAATGCTTCTTTACTCATAACTTGTGGGATTCATTGATGTTGATTCTAGTAATGGCCCCTTCCACTGGCTTTGTGGTTAAGTGCGTGGACTCTAATCTGGGAGAACCGGGTTTGATTCCCCATTCCTCCACTTGCACCTGCTGATGTGACCTTGGGTCAGTCACAAGCTCTGGCACAGCTGTCCTTGAAAAAGAGCAGTTTCTGTCAGAAGTTCTCTCAGCCCCACCTACCTCACAGGGTGTCTGTTGTGGGGAGGGGAAGGGAGAGGAGTTTGTAAGCCGCTCTGAGACACCTTTGGGCAGTGAAGTGCGGGGTATAAATCCAATCTCCTCCTCCTCCTCCTCCTCCTCCTCCTCCTCTTCTTCTTCTTCTTCTTCTTCTTCTTCTTCTTCTTCTTCTTCTTCTTCTTCTTCTTCTTCTTCTTCTTCTTCTTCTTCTTCTTCTTCTTCTTCCTTCTTTAAAAGGGGATTGCAGATGTTCACAGAGAGAAGTCCATCAACAGCTATTAACTACCTTGACTAGATGGAACTTGCATGTTTGGGGGCAGTAACCATCTGAATACCAGTACTGGATGAATATTTGCCAGAGATGCTTTAGGATGGTCCTGCATTGGGCAGGGGGTTGGACTAGATGGTCTGTGTGGCCCCTTCCAACTCTATGATTCTATGATACCGAGGGACCACAACAAGGGGAGGCTTTGGAGTCTGTGTTCCTTCTTGTAGGCCTTTCGGAGGCATCTGGTTGGCCATCACAGACAATCGATCAGATCCAACTCAGCCATTCTGTTGAAAACAGGAGAAGAACGTATGCATACCGTTCTGTCCTGTGACAGAGACCGCTCAAATCAGAAGAGTGCGTTCCAGAGAGAATTTGTACCAGGGTTCAGCAGCATCCCCATTGTGAAGTGCCGCATGAAAACACAGACTGTGTGATTCAGCCCTCAGCGTGTCATAGCAACATTTGTTGTGAATGTAACACTTCCACACAGTGTGACTTGCCGTACTGTCAGAAAGCGAGCACAGTGTTCCAAGGCTTATATGGAAATTACTTTGCATAGCCTTCAGTGAAGTTCAGCTGCACTCTGTGTTTTCACTGTCATGTCGTAGAAAAGTGAGGTCAAGACCGTTTGCTATTATGTGGAAAGTTTTCCTTCCTGAAATCTGTATCTCTTCCCAAGGCTGACGAGTTGAATGTCAGTTTTAGTGTGAGACGGACGATCCTGAGAGCCAATGAGATGGCTGAGTTGGACAGACCCCTCTGGAGTCTTGCCTCCATATTCCAAGAAAAAATCATACTGGGATTCAGAGCTTACCATCAGCAGACTCTCAGAGCCCAGCATGGTAACGATTGTTCTCCTTTCCTCTATGTTATCCTAACAAAAACCATGTGAAGTAGGACAAGCTGAGACTAGGGGTGCCAGTCTCCAGGGAGGACCTGGGGATCCCCCAGAATTACAGCTCATCTCCAGACTACAGAGATGAGTTCCCCTGGAGAAAATGGCTGTTTCCGAGGGTGGACTCTAAGGCATTGTACCCTGCTGAGGTCCCTGTCCTCCCCGGGCTCCGCTCCCAAATCTCCAAGATTATCCCAAACTGGCAGCCCTACCCCCCACCCGTTGCCAGTGGCCAGGGAGGACCTGGCAACCCTAGCTGAGACAGATTTAAACATTTTCCCTTCAGCAATCAAAAGTGGTGCAGTTCAGATGCTGATTCAGGCACACCCATCTTCATAGAATCATAGAATCACAGAGTTGGAAGGGACCTCCAGGGTCATCTAGTCCAACCCCCTGCACAAGGAGGGAAGCTCACAAATACCTCCCCACCACTACCTCCAGTGACCCCTGCTCCATACCCAGAAGAGGGCAAAAAAACAAACCCTTCCAGGATCCCTGGCCAAACTGGTCTGGAGGACAATTGCTTCCTGTCCCCAAAGTGGCAATCAGCATTTCCCTGGGCCACAGGAACTAAGCACTGATGCAACCCTTCCTGCCCTCCCTCTCATGATCTGCCTCAGTTCACAGACTCAGCATTGCTGACAGATGGCCATCTAGCCTCTGTCTGAAAGCCTCCAAAGAAGGAGAGCCTTACGGGGGTTTTCTTAGATCAAGATGGGCAGTCGTGCTAGTCTGTCTGTAGCAGTGGAAAAGAGCAAGAGTCCGGTAGCCCATTCAAGACTAACAAAATTTGTGGTCGGGTATGAACTTTCGTGAGTCACTGCTCACTTCTTCAGATATCTGAAGCAGTGACTCACAAAAACTCATACCCTACCCACAAATGTTATTAGTCTTTCAGGGGGTTTCTTGTTGCAGAACTGATGCTCTGGATAAGCATTATGCCCTGGAAGGGTATTTGCTATTGCTTTCCCCACTAGAACCAATCATGTTCCCCTCAAAATGATATGGAGAGAAGGGTTAGTCCCCTTGCAAAGGTCTTTGTTGTGTCCGCAGACCACTACGGGCCATCAGCGAAGGAGCCTGAGCTTGAGTACCTGTGAACAATGGGACTGGGGCTCCTGGCTCCCGCATAGGGGAACCAATGGGAACGGCGGCGGGAATTCAAACCCGCCAATGGCACCAGGGGGCGTCCCCTTCGCTTGTATATAGTTGGCCTCCTGGCCAGGTAACCTTGTCTTGTGTTGTATAATAGCGAACCATGCTGGTCACTACACCGTTGTCCGTGGTTTCATTATGCGTCTAACCCACTATACAACAGTCTTGATCCAAATTCTACCTTCTGCTTTACAGAAGAGAAAGCTCAGAACAACATTCTCTAACATCTCACCTGATTCAGCCCATAGTTAGATGTTTCAGTTGTTTCTTATTTTAGATAGTAACTGTAGCTTGTCTGCCATGGTGAGCGGGGCACAGAAAGGTCTGAGGGATTGTCTGCCAGACGAATGCTTTGTCCTCTGTTTCAATGAGGCAGATAAGATTTCTCCAGGAGGACCTCTACTTTGCTGCCGTGCATTGTATGCTTCAGTTACAGTAAGCAGGACAGAAAGAAAGCCTGGATCATTAATCTAAATAATAGTGGAAGAGACTGAACAGAGACTCCGCCGAGCAGCTCTCGCACACTGTAATTCATGCACCATCTGTTTTGGGCAAATTAGCACAGATGAAATTTCGCCTCCACTCACCTGCCAGTGCGAAGGCTCCATTAGCCCCGGAGTATTTGGGTGTTTGGTTAACGGGGTTAAATTAAATGGGCCAGTTGTTCGTCTCATGCGTGAAGCACATTTCAACTGTAAATGGGGATTGTTTTCCAGTAAGATGGAAGGGCTTCTAAGGGAGAAGGTGATGGGGGGAGAATTCACTACAATTTTCCATGCACACTTGTTGACCTGAACATTGGGAACAGAACTATGCCTGGCCTCTAATTCAAGTTTTCAAGGCCAGACTGCTACTTCCACTTTCCAAAGTGGGGTGGGAAGGCTGGATTATCAAGGGGGAAGTGATGGGCAGGAAAGAGCCTTAATCCTTCCCTTCCCCCAATTTCCCCTTCTGTGTTTCTTAAAAAGCGGTTTCTAGTCTATATCCTGGAGGGAAGGTGGTATGGTATAGCCCGATCTCATCACATCGCGGAAGCTAAGATGGGTTTGAACTTGGATGGGAGACCACCAAGGGACGTTCTGTAGAGGGAGGCAATGGCAAACCACCTCTCCTTCTCACTTGCGTTGAAAGCCCTTTACTGGGGTCACCAAAAGTCGGGTATGGCCTGATGGCACTCAACGTACGTAGTTTTTATGTGAAATAGTCTCAGATATGCAAACTGAAGGAGTGTGTGCAAAATAAGCACATTTCCATGTAGGTTATTTTCACACAGTGTTTCATATGAGCACATACAGTGTGGGGCTTGGGTTTCCCAAATACAAAATGCGTAACTGGGTAATGCACAGTTATAGGACATCTGCACTTTGCATATTGCTTCACTCGGTAATCCTCAAATCAGACTTGTGAAGTAGGCAGGTAGTCATACCCCCACAGTGGAGATGCAGGGTATTTAAAGAGAGGGGGGGCTTGCATAAGGGCCCCCAGGGAGCTCATGGGAGAGATGAGATTTGAGCCGGTGATCTCCAAGATCACATCTCATTCCACCACCGTGCTACAGCTGATTGCAGTATAATTGCTGATAGTTATTCTATCACCACCCTACATGTTGACTTATAACAGAGTAATGCAAAGAAAAGGCTAATCTAAAGAGATTATGCAAACCTGGATGGCACAGACTAGCCAGATCTCATCAGATCTCAGAAGCTAAGCTGGGTCGTCCCTTGTTAGTACTTCAGTGAGAGACCATCAAGGAAGTCCAGGCGGAGGAGTTGCTGGGCGGAGGAAAGTAACGGCAACACACCTCTGCTCATCTCTTACCTTGAAAACCACACGGGGTCGCCATAAGTCGGCTGCAACTTGATGGCACTTTCTACCTCCAAAGAGATTCCAGTGTAAAATTAGAGCCAGGGAAGACCCCCACAAATAAATCACAATTGCCACCCATCAATATTAGTAGGGGAAAAAGAACAGGCATTCTCTCATCTTTTGTTTTTTCCAAGAGTCACCGTTGGTGAAACTTTATGGGGACCATTGAAACCCTCCCTTTCCCTGTCTCATGGGGAGTACTGCAACCCTCTCTTTCCCTGCTGGGCTCTGGTGTGGTTGCTGCTGCCCTTTAAAAATGATAGGCCTTGGGTCAGTTACAAGTTCTTGCAGAGCTTTTCTCTCAGGGCCGTTCTTGAAAGAGCTCTCTCAGCCCCACCTACCTCACAGGGTGTCTGTTATAGGGAGAAGAAGGGAAGAGATTGTAAACTACTCTGAAACTCCTTCAGGTAGTGAAGGGCAGGGTATAAATCCAATCTCCTCCTCCTCTTCTAGAAAGATCCTTCCATGTGTTTCACACGTGAACACACGTGTAGCTGCCTTACCCTGAATCAGACCCTTGGTCCATCGAGATTAGCATTGTCTACTGAGACTGGCAGTGACTCTCCAGGGTCTCAGACAGAGATCTTTCACCTCACCTACTACCAGATCCTTTTTAACTGGAGATGCCAGGGATTGAACCTGGGACCTTCTGCATGCAAAGCAGAGGCTCTTCCACTGAGCCACAGCCCCTCCCGGATCTGCTTTGATCCTTTGACAGCATATCACCAAGTAGAAAGGCAGAGAGACAACAAAAGTTGCAAAGGTGACTAAAGGGAAAGCGGGAAGAAATAGGAGATGTACACACAGAGCGAATAGACGTCCCTGTTAGTCATGCCGGTAGAATAGTGCACTGGGCAGTGTATGGAATACTTCAGCAGTGTGCGGGTGTGCCTGCTCGAGGTTTGTTGTCATCTTGTTCAGGGCAAAAGGCTAGGCTCGAGATACCTCTGGATGATTTGCTAACCACTGGTAGTCTTTGATCTGTCACGGCAGAGCAAATTGAGCTGAGCGAGCGAGCTGCCAGCTCCCCCCCTGGTTCTGATCAAGCGGACGGCCGCCGACTCTCTACTCCCAGCTTTACTGAATGCTCACCCTTTTCCTCTGCACGACACTGGTCACTTTTCATTTTAGGCGTCCCCTGAACATAAAGCTTTGGAATGGACAGATCTGTCCAGAAAGAAAGGGCGGCCGCAGTAATTTCTGCTTTGGCAACAGTACGCCCTCACCTTCCCCCCTTCCCTTGTGCTTTTGCGAGGGCTGCGCATAGCGCATTAGTGCAGCCTCTGGTCGGCTCATGGACTGACAGTTGCCTGAAACATCAGTTTTGCAATGGGATTCACAGAGTAGAGTTTATTTCGGGAGCTGACACAGCCAGTGTTTTTTTTTTTCTTCCCTTGGTTCTTGTTTGGAATATCACAGGTCTGCTGTTCCTCAAGAATTATATAGATATGAAGCAGTAAATGTGATATTTTTCCTACGGACAGCTATGTGGCAGTTTTAAGTCACTGATCTAGGTGGGGCAGATCCATTTGCATCAGACAAAAATAAGACTGATGTTGGCTGCATTCCCAAAAATTTTTCTACAAAGATTGCAACACGAGATTGCTGAACTTGAGCTCATTCACAAGTTCAGAACAATGGACCCCCTGGGCCGAAGAGGGATATAGGATTGTTATCTCACTATAGCTACTAATTTTCTGCCCTTGAGCATCTCCCCTCTGCTAGAGTCAAGCTAATTACTAAGTGTATTGTACTTTTACATCCTGAGTTCCTTCTTTGTGGTACCCCTCTCACCTTCTTACTGGGATACAGAATCATTGAATTGGAAGGGACTTCTGGGGTCATCTAGTCCAACCCCCTGCACAATGCAGGAAATTCACAAATATCTCCCCCACACACACACCTCACTGACCCCTGTTCCATGCCCAGAAGGTGGCAAAAGGTCTCAGAAATCTCCATTCCAGCTCTTTGGGAGCTTTGACTCTCGAAAGTTCATACCCCGAAAATCTTGTTGGTCTCTGAGGTGCTCCTCGACTAGAATCTAGCTGATCTACTGCAGACCAACATAGTTAAGGCTCTAAATCTTTGCTAATAAATCAGGACTTATTATATCGCCATTCTGCTTTCTCTCTTAAACACACAATACGACTCTTCACTATTCTCTGGACAATTGAATGTTCAGCTTTTAATATCCTTTTTTTTCCATTCCACCCTTCATCCAAGGCACTTAGGGCAGTGTATCTGGGGGCCCCTTTTGTCCTCACCACAACCCTGTGCGGTAGGTCAGCTGAAAGAGTCCAAGTGGCCCCTGTTCACTCAATGAGCATCTTCATGGCCAAATGCACCTTTGGACCCTGGTCCTTGTCTGACACACTAACTTGTCTTCTCAAAAATTGTCAGATCCGTACCAGATGGGAGCAGTTTCAGCTGCGCAACCTGTATCCATGCACAATGTGTTATCGTAAGCTGCCTTGAACCAGGAGGAAAGATAAAAACAGCTCAGCACAATGTGCTTGGAGATGGAACTTTCGAGATAGGATCATGAGAGAGTTAAATTTTGTTTCTGCTCAATAGACTTAGCAGATAAAATTGGAAAACTGGACACATGAAGCTGCCTAATACCGAGTCAGACCAATGGTCCAGTATCATATATTTTATTTTATTTTATTTATTGCATTTATATCCCGCCGTATCCCATGATGGGCTCAGGAAGGGTCACAACAGAGATAAAAATAAATAAATAAAAGAGGATGGCAGCAAAAAAATAACATCGGTCCCGAGCAGCCTAATACGCTTCCTGTTAGTTGTTACTAGGATAGCAGGCACCTGTAGGCCTGCTATGGGCAGGGGAGGTCAAGATGATAAAAACATTCACTGCCTCAGCCAACCTCAATCTACCCCAGTTGACACAGCTTCTTTCAATCTGAGGTCTTCTCTTTCACTGCTTTCTGAGATCCTTTGACTTGAAAGGGCCAGAGGCTGAAGCAGATATCTTCTGCACATGAAGAATGGAGGAGGAGATTGGATTTATACCCCGCCCTGCACCAGAATCTCAGAGCAATTTACAAACTCCTTTCCCTTCCCCTCCCCACACCCTGTGAGGTAGGTGGGGCTGAGAGAGCTCTGACAGAAACTGCTCTTTCAAGGACAGAACTATGGCTTGCCCAAGGTCATCCAGCAGGTGCAAGTGGAGGAGTGGGGAATCAAACCCGGTTCTCCCAGATTAGAGTCTGCGCACTTAACCACTACATCAAATGCAAGCCTAGGAACCTCTTCCTGGGAGTAAGCCTTGTTCAATCAAATGTGACATACCTCTGAGTACAGCTGCTTAGGGTTGCTCCCCAAAAGTGTGGCATGCCATTGTGTGTTGGTTGAGACAGTGCAAATCCGTCATACTTGATTTCAATCTCAGTTTCCTTTCGCAGAAGTCAAGGTCTAAGGCTACCCAGATGCTTCCCCCCACACACACACACACACTAAGCAAGTCTAGGCTTGTTTAGATTCAGGGAGGCTGCCCATTTCACATGCCTTCAAGTCATACATAGGCAATGCGGTGAAGGCCAGTATCTAGGGCTGCCAGGCCAAGCCTAGCAACTGGTGGGAGGAAATCTGGGGGAAACCCAGAAGTGACTTAGGGTGCGAAAGTAAGAGTATAAGAGCCTTGCTAGATCAGACCAGTGGTCCATCTAGTCCAGCATCCTGTCTCACACAATGGCCAACCAGCTCCTCTGGATGGCCAACAACCTCCTGACACTGGTTTTCAGAAGTGGACTGTCTCTGAACATGGAGGTTCCCTTCTGTCACCATGCTAGTAGCCAGTGATGGACCTACCCTCCATGAATCCGCCTAATCCCCTTTCAAAGCTGCATATGCCTGTGGCCATTGCTACATCCTCTGGCAGCAGATTCCACATCTTAAATCACTTGCTGTATAAAGAAGTATTTCTTTTTGTCCATCTCTGGCTCTAGACCTAGATAGCCCATGCTAGTCTGATCTCGTCAGATCTCAGAAGTTAAGCAGGATCAGCCCTGGCCATTGTTTGGATGGGAGCCCACCAAGGGCTGCCAAGGTGTCTATGCAGAGGCAGACAATGGCAAACCACTTCTGAACGTCTCTTGCCTTGAGAACCATATGGGGTTGCCTTGAGTGGGCTGTGACTTGACTTTAAAAAAAAAGAAGCAGCAGCTTCAGGAATCACTGGAAACTCTGTGGCAAAAATTAGTAAAAGCTAAAGAAAGTACCTTCCAGTGGCAGGCAACTAGGACTACTGGCAGGAGGTCTCCTACCATAGCAGAAGGTTTGGTAGCCCTACAAGGAACTGTGAGAATTTAGCAGCTCTGGCCACATCAGGCCTGTGTAACCTGTCACCCAGCAATGCATTGATGCATGCATTTTTTGCTGTCTGCTTGGGGCTGCAGAAAACAGTGGGATTGTCAAGGCTGTGACAGCTGATCTGCATTTAGCTTGGAGAGTCACACACTGGGCAGATATGACAAAGAGTCACAGCTTTCAGGATTTCCTACCAGGTGGTACAATAATCACCATGATGACATTCAGACAAAATAGTACCCCCTCTCTCTCTCTCTCTCTCTCTCTCTCTCTCTCTCTCTCTCTCTCTCTCTCTCTCTCTCTCTCTCTCTCTCTCGTGCATTGAGAGATCCAGTTTGGTGTAGTGTTTAGGAGCACAGACTCTAAACTGGCAGAACTGGATTTGATTCCACACTCCTTCACATGCAGCTGTTGGTGTGACCTTGGGTCAATCACAAGTTCTCTCAGAGTTGTTCTCTTATGAGCAATTCCTGAAACAGCTCTCTCAACCCCACCTATCTCACAGAGTGTCTGTTGTGGAGAGGGGAAGGGAAAGGAGTTTGTAAGCCGCTCTGAGACTCCTTCAGGTAGTGAAGGGTGGGATATAAATCCAATCCCTTCTTCTTCTTCTTCTTCTTCTTCTTCTTCTTCTTCTTCTTCTTCTTCTTCTTCTTCTTCTTCTTCTTCTTCTTCTTCTTCTTCTTCTTCTTCTTCTTCTTCTTCTTCTTCTTCTTCCTCTTAAGAAAACCCATGTGTGTTTATCCAATCAATAGGATCTGTGTTTCATGTAGTTTAGTAACATGGCATGACTGACGGAAGAGTAAAAATATACACTTGGGGGAGGAGAAGGGAATAGAGGAGGACAAAAGAGAAGGAGAAAGGGGGAAGACCCCCAAGCTTGAGATCTTCACTGACAGCATAGTCCTAAACAGTGTTAGTATCCTTCTAGATCCATTGAAGTCAATGGGATTATAAGGATGTAGCTCTATTTAGGATTGCGCTGTTGATTACTCTGCTGGTACTCCTGAGACCCACTTTCAGCTAATCAGTAATTTTTCACAGACGACATCTAATCTATGAGTATAAATTACTTTGCACTCTTATTATTTCTTAATTGAAACATGCCAATGTGAAATTTCCATACGTGTAGCAGGAATGACTGGAGCCTCAATTAACTGGAATGGAATTGGAAAGCTTTTCCTTCTTCTCTCGGCTTCCTCCCCGAATGAGGGATTATTGTAGGACATCTTGTATTTATTTATTTAAATGGTCACAGAAAATTAGAGAGAGACTGAGCGCAACAGCCTGTTTTGTAACAGACAACCCGTAGACCTGTCCTGGATTGGAGACTCAGCAGCACCTTAGAAACCAACAACATTTTCAGGGTATAATCTTTCAAAAGTCAAAGCTCCCTGTGTCAGATACAAATCGGAGTGGAGACCTGTAGACGTGTGTGTACCTCTTGCATTAGTCTGTGCTTGATAGATTCTGTGCATGTATAAGGGGAGCATGATGGAAGACTGGAGGACCTGGCGTGATGTGGTCCATGGGGTGATGTGGTGTGATGTGGTCCATGGGGTCATGAAGAGTCAGACTTGACTGTGTGACTGAACGACAACAACAAGAGTGTGTGTGTGTGTGAGTGTGAGGTGCCAGCCCCACCTCTTCCTCCTACTTCCCTGCCCTTTGTTTGCCTGCCTAGCTCACCTGGTTCAGCCTCCTCTACCGCCTCGTTTCCAGTCCCCTCTTTGAGTTGATGAGTGGGCAATCAGTTGCGGGTTCTCTTGCAACCATACCAAAGTTGGATCTGTGTCTGTCACTCCCATGGGGTGGTCGTTCAGCGGCTTTGTGTGTAGCTGCCTGGCACGGCCCACTGTCATGCCTGCCTATGCCTTGGTCTCCATTGCTCTGGTGGAACTTCTCTTGGCCATGGCCTCTGTTGCTTCCCAGCCTTGCCCGAGGCCTTGTGCAGCCTTGGCTTGCAGCCCTCTGCTGGCTTTTGAGGGCCAAGGTGAGTTTGTCGAGTTGGGGTTGAAGTTGGCCATTGAGTGGCCATGGAGTCTGGGGTCTTTGGAGCCACCAACTGTGGATTTGGGCCCTGACCCCAGACATGCTTTTAAATGTAATGTTCTATTATTCTTACATGGATTTGGTGTTGGCCTGGATCTAACACAACAGTTCAGCAGACAGAAAGATTTCCACCCATGCAGCTGGACTTTCTTATCTAATCTCTTTCCAGGGCTTTTTTTGTAGAAAAAGCCCAGCAGGAATGCATTAGCATATTAGACCACACCCTGACAGCACAGCTCATTAGCATATTAGGCCACACCCCCATGCCTTCCCTTGGCTTGTCCAGGTGCCCTGCGGCTGTGGGGAGCCTGGGCAAGCCCCCCCTTTGAAGGGAAGGGAGGGTAGTCTAAACTGCCTTCCCTTGGCTTGCCTGGGCATCTTGCGGTTGCGGGGAGCCCAGGCAAGCCGGCCCTTGGAGGGAAGGGAGGCAATTTAAACTGCCTTCCCTTGGCTTGCCCAGGCATCCCACGCGGCTGTGGGGAGCCCAGGCAAGTTGGCCCTTGGACAGGCCAGGGAAGGCATGGGGAGGCCTTCCCGCCTTGGAGTCTCTGGGGGTAGCCACACACACAAAGGTTTTGGTTGTAGTAGGCGTGGCCAACTCTGAAACCAGCTGGAACTCCGTTCCTGTGCATTCCTGCCCAAAAAACAGCCCTGTCTCTTCCGCTGCAGCCCAAAATACTCCCCCAGGTTTTTTAAAAGTTATATTACATATGAAATTGGTGCCTGGATCCTTCCTTTACTGCTGCCAACTGGTGACATTCAGAGGCAGTAAATCTCTGAATCCCAGTGCCAGGAGGCAACATCAGGGGAAAGCCTCAGCCTTTGTACTCTTTCATTGGCCGTCCAGAGGAACAGCTTGGCCGCTGTGTGAGACAGGATGCTGGACTAGATGGCTCACTGGTCTGATCCAGCAGGGCTCTTATTATTATTATGTTCTTATATTCAGAGTGGTCATACCTGGAATAGCCAATGGAGAGGTCTCCTTGTGCCACTGGGAAACAATCTTCATTGGGCTAGCAGCAGTGGTGGCAAATACAGGCTTACAAATGGCATACCTGTGGGGACATACCATTCTCCCAAGGAGTGGATTTCTAATTCTCCCATTTCCTGCTAGTCCCTGGCTCCCCCACTCCAAGCCTTTATCCTTACCAGCACCATCCATGGGGGGACTGGACTTAGACCAGGAAGTGTACAGTATATGTTTAACACTCTTCCTTTCTGGCCAGTGGGGGGAATTGGGTTGAAACAGAAAATATGTCTGGCGCGTCTTCTGCTCCGAATCTGGCCCGCCAACACCAGGCCAGCAGTGGAAATGCAGGGCAGAAAACACATAGGACAGACTTTCTACTCCATGCTTCCTTCTGGCCATGATCCCTCTGAGATCTCACAACACAGTGACATCCCACCATGTCATGTTGTCAGATCTCAGCTGGCATTTCTTTGAGTTGCAATGTTTGATCAATTGAAGCCGTTGCTTCTCTGATTTGGTGTTTCTAACTTCCGCACTCAGGGTTTTTTGGGAGGCTTACCTGGTGATTGTTCCATAGTTCTTGAAACATCTCCCCCTTTCCATACCTGCTCCCATTGTGTGGGTTTTTTGGATCCGTTCTTAAAGCTGAGAATTATCTACTGTAGGGCATCCATACCACCTTGTGTTCTTTTGCATTGATGCTCTTGCCTGCTTCACCTTGGCTTATGTTATGCTTAAGATGAGAGGAGCTGAAATTGAATCAATGCTTTATCTACTCTCTTGCTTTATGAGAAAGCGATTCCCATTCTTCCCAAGTGAGAAGTGAAATAACCATAAGCCAACAAGGCAAGATTTCTGATAAAAGACAAATTTGCTGGTGACTTGCTGTAAAGTGAGAGAACTTGCACTCTTAATCCACAGAGATAGAAATATTACCATGGATTCTCTGAAGGGTTTTCTCAGCAAAAATAATAAAAAAGTTACTATATGTTTATTCATTATAGCACAATAGAATCCAGAAGGCGCTGAAAAAAACGCACCCAGGTCAAGGTGAGTTGTGTATATCCAAGAATACCGTTGGGGATGCATGCACACATTTTTATTTGCAATCTCCTCTATCACAAAAGCTTTCATTGAAAAGCCAGTACAAACTACAAAATGAAAGACATTACATTAGGTACTCATTTCTGCCCTGGGTGGGAAATGGCTTAGCCAGAGCACTGTGTATAAACAGTAGTGTTGGTTGCAGGCAGGTGATGGACTTTTCCAATCTGTATTGGGGTCCCATTTAGCTACAATTGGTGGGCAAATATATAATAACATTAATTGCAACTGACTCATGGTGACTTCCAGGACCATGGGGTGAAGGAGGAGGAGGAGGAGGAGAGTTGGATTTATGTCTCACTCTTCACTGCCTGAAGGGGTCTCAGAGTGGCTTATAATCTCTTTTCCTTCCTCTACCCACAACAAACACCCTGTGAGGTAGGTAAGTGGGGCTGAAAGAGCACTGAGAGAACTGTGACTAATCCAAGGTCACCCAACTGGCTGCATGTGAAGGAGTGGGGAATCAAACCCAGTTCTGTCAGAGCTGTCCTTGAAAGGGCAGTTCTTGAAAGAGCTCTCTCAGCCCCACCTACCTCACAGGGTGCCTGTTGTGGGGTGGGGAAGGAAAAGGAGTTTGTAAGCCGCTCTGAGTCTCTGAGTGAAGGGCGGGGTATAAATCAAATCTCTTCTTCTTCTTCTTCTTCTCCTCCTCCTTCCTCCCCCTCCAAGGGACAATTATGTCAACTTGGATGGGAAATTAAAACACTTTTGATGAGCCAGCAAAATTCTTCGGGGGGGGGGGTCTACACAGTCCTACATTGGCACTGAGTCTTGCCTGAGGTATGTTTCACAAACTCTTTGAGCTAAAGACTTCATAGGGCTGGCACCTGCAGACAGTTCCAGCAAGTGGGGGGGCTTGGTTTTCTCCAGTTTCCCCTCCCACTGCGGACTTCTGTTGTTGCTGGGTACTTCTTGTTTCCCTCAGGAGCAGAATTTGGGAGGGGGCTGGGATGTGGCAGGAGGGCAAGGCAAGGAAGGTCCACCTCACTAATGAAAATCCCTTCTATCCGAGAAAATATTCTGTGGGATCCAGGTCACATCCCAACTTCCAAGACTTCCTTGGTGGTCTCCCATCCAAGTATTAACTAAGGCCAACCCTGCTTAGCTTCCGAGATCTGATGAGATTGAGCTAGCCTGGACTATGCAAGTCAGGGGAATCCCAGTCAAACCTAATTAAAAGCCTGAATGTGTAGTTTGGCCCTATACGTGATGCTGGGAATCTGTGATTGAATTGCGGCTATGTGATTCAGCTGCAAAAAATATAAATATAAATGAGGAGTGGTGTAGATCAGAGAAGTGATGCTAGGGAAGGCAGGTGTGCTATTTCCCTGATCTAAAGTGCCCCTCCTGGGCTACTTTAAGCCCCAGTATGCAAAAAGGCAGGGACAATATGGGTTCATGTAGTCCCCTCCCGCACCGGGGCTTAAAGCAATACTATCAGAATATCTAACTAGGGATCCCCAGTATCCTTTATCATTGGGTCCTCATGTCCAGAGCTTTCCAGATTCCAATTTTATATCAACGTTCCAAGAGCTGGTTGCTAATTATGACGAAAACATTTTCCTTACTGAAACATGACAATTTGCCCTTCACATTTTGTAGTTTCTTTGGCAGACAGAACCGTCGTTTTTTTCCCGATGGTTTGTCTGTCATTTAGCTCAATGTGATTTCTCTGGTCCTGTTGGGCAATGAATAACAACAGAATAAAAATAATAACAACCAGCTCACACCACAGGCTACTGGCAGGACCAGAGGGAGACTCTGCATCAGTCAGTCGGTTATAATTCAATTGTAACATCTCTTAATTCAATTCAGAGTTTCCATTACAACAATACAACATCATAGCTGCCATTTTTCTTTTATTTCCTCCACAGCAGTGATTTGGATTTTTTCCCCCCATGGAAAAGTACACATGGAAGACATTATGGCACAATGACAAACCTGCACTTGATTGTGTGTGTGTGTGCTTTGTCACTAATAAGCAAAACTTAGTATCATACTCAGCAACAGTTGCTGCAAAATTCATATGCATTTTCCATCACAACATGACATTTTCCCAGGAGTATTCCACTGTAAGGAAATCCTACAGGATGGTAAAGGAAAATTGTATATTGGCAGAGATGGCTCAACAGTTTTTTGCTCTTTAGAAGGATAGAGCAAAGTTGTGTCGCTCATCCAGTGATGGCGTGGTGGCTGTTCAGTTGGGATGTCCAGGCTGTTCAGACTACTTCAGTAGAAACATTAGATGTTGCTTTTGTCAAAATATTATGCTGTGAGTGCTTGGGAAGTGTTGGCTTGCATCCTATGAGATCCACCAGTGGAATGGAACCCCTAGAGTGGGAATTGCTGGAGCTATCATAGCAGTTTACTGAACCCTCTAAATCAGGGATGTCGAACTCACTGGAAATGTGTTATTTAAAGTTAAAAAAAATCTTTAATTGTGTTTGTCTGTGTCCTTTATAAAGTTTATATCTCCGCAACCTGGCATTACCTTTTATAACACACAAGGCCCAGCCCAACAAGGTCTCATTTATGTCAGATCTGGCCCTCATAACGAATGAGTTTGACACCCCTGTGCCTAAATTTTGTTCCTGGAGGTCGGGTTGCCCTTCTGAATGGCACCGAAAGCACAGCGGGGGTCCTCAGTGGGAGGAGGAATCACCAGAAATCACCCCTCCCAACTGGTGGAAGAACCAGTCCTTTGTCAGAAATGGACCATCAGACACGAGGGGGATTGCCTTGAAACCCTCAACAAAAACATACGGGTAGTAGATATTAAGTCCCCATTGGACCACCACACACGGCTGGTAGGTGGTACTCCTCCCGGTATGCCACAACTTGCTCTTAAGAATACCATCTCTGTACCAAGTAACAATAGCAAAGAGTGCCTTGCACTTCCTACCAGATTTTTTTCCCACTTGAAACTCCCTCCAGTTAATGTTTATCTCCTCAGCAGCTGGACAGCTGTGTTCATCTTGCTTACACAGGTCTGAAGCCCCATTAGACTTACCATTCCAGGTCCCATTACCCACCATAGCTCTGAGCGGCAGCAGGAGAGGGGGGAGGGGAAACAGTGGCATGTGTACTGCTATGTAGAGTAGCTCTGGGATGTAGAGTAGCTCTAGAAATTTCTGGAAACTATGGTTTCCATAGAGTGTCTGATGATTCCTAGAGCTACCCTATGTCACTTCTAGGGTTTCAAAGAAGAAGAGGAGGAGATTTATACCGTACCCTTCATTACCCAAGGGAGTCTCAGAGCAGCTTACAAACTCCTTTCCCTTCCCCTCCCCACAACAGACACCCTGTGAGGGAGATGGGGCTGAGAGAGCTCTGACAGAAACTTTTCTTTTTCAAGAACAGCTGTGCCAGAACTATGGCTTGCCCAAGGTTATCCAGCCAGGTGCAAGTGGAGGAGTGGGGAATCAAACCCGGTTCTCCCAGATTACAGTCCACACACTTAACCACTACACCAAACTGACAGTGACGTAGCAGCATGTGCCAACTTGTCCCCCCTCCATGTCCCTGCCTGGCAACCCTAAACCCTATAAGGTAAGGGGGGGGGGGGTCTCAGACACAGAACATCTAGTAGAGCCAAGCTGAAGCCTCCCCTTTGTCCCCATCCCTCTAAAGGTCCCCTGATGTTTTGTTACATATTCTTGTTGTGCAACACACTGTTCCCTCTCATTTAAACTGCGTCTGTGGTTGTGATTAGTTAATACCTACTGTGGGATATTAGGAAGGGAGTGGGCTTGAAATGAACTCTTGCTTCTCCTCCCTGCTCCCAAACAGAGACAGATCCATTTCCATGTTTTCCTGTGTCCCCAGTTCTTGCAGGGAGAACCTCTCGCCCCAGACAGCTTGCGGAGGGCGCTCAGGGCAACAGTTGCTGCTTGTTCTGAAAGCGGCGCCACAGATCCTCTGGGAAGGGAGGCTGGGCTGTGTTAAAAGAAGGCGAGGTTGTTTGCAGGAAGTTGCTCTGCAGCTGAAGTGAACCAGATCGATATCGCTTTGAAACTGATGTCGGTTGCCCTGGGACAGCCGGCCTCCGCCGATGGGTTGGAAAGAATGTAACGACGCCGCTGCTGCTGCGGAGGAGGCACAGAAACGAAGATAAAAGCAGTATATGTGAATTCCTAGGAAGAGATCCTCCTGTCTTTGCTTTAAGTATCCCAAGATGCTTTAAGTATCCCAAGATTCTGATGTCCTTTCCAGGGTCGGATCGCCCATAGGGTGAACTAGGCGCCCGCCTAGGGCGCCTCGGCCTGAGGGGCGCCAAATGGCGCCCCACTCCCCCCAAAAAAACTGCCCCCCACCGTCCTAACCCGGCGCCCGCCGGCGCCGTCAGACCCCCGCCCCTTCCCAGTGGGGCCGCAGAAAAGCCGGCACCGGGAGGGAGGGGCGGAGGCTGGACCCCCGCGCCCCCTTCCCGGCTTTCCTGGGGGTCCCGCAGCCGCGGAGCCTCCAGGAAAGCCAGCGCCCCGCCGACGCCCCGGTCTCCAGGTCCCACCGGGAGGTTGGCATCCCCAGTGGGGGCGCCCCAGGCTGTCCTGCCTAGGGCGCCCAGACACCTGGAGCCGGCCCTGGTCCTTTCAAGCCCTACAAATGGAAGAAGGAATAAAGCAGAAGACGCCCCCCCTTAGAAGAAATTCATATTCATTTTTTTAATGTTTGGGATTGCAGTGAAGCACAGCACCACCATTCTGTATGCCCCCCCCCACCCCCGGACCTTGTTTTCTCAACAGAAGTCAGTCGGTCCCATGAAGCAGCTGTGTGCTGAGTCAGACCACTGGTCTATTCGTTTCACTTGCATCTCCTTTGAGTGAGAGCGGCTCTCAAGGGTCTCCGGCAGAGGTCTTTCTCCACATTTGGAACCTGAGCTTCTGCGGCCAGCGATGTCAGGGAGAGAACAATGGCACGTTCTGCATGCCACACATGTGCTCCGCCAGTGATCCACAGCCCCCGAGCTGAAGTCCTTAAGATAACACTACGGGAGATGGGAAGTAAAGAGTTCTGTGAGCAGAGCAGCGGCGGAGAAAGAGCACAACCACTGACACCATTTTTCTGCCCTGAAATGGCCCTGGGGAGCTACTATTTCTACTGCCGGGCAAGCCTGCAGAAACCCAGATGAGTCCTTGCTTGCTGGTTTCTGTCTTGAGATTTATGTCCCTCCTCCCTCATGGGGACGCAAGGCGGATGGCACAGTGTGAGTTAAATACAGTCAACAGGATGGGATATTTGAGAAATGATAGAATCGGACTGTGTTGAGAGCTATCTGAAACAAAGTGCATAGAGCATTAGACATGATGTTTTAACCACTGCAGAAAACTGGGCTACATAAGTATAAAAACAGTGCAGTGAGAGTAGGATAATGCGTAACAGCAAGCATGGTACGTACTATACACAGATATCAGTCCCATTCCCTTTCACACCAGTTTACACGCGGACTCTATTCTGGAAGAACCGGATTTGACTCCCCACTCCTCCACATTCAGCTGCTGATTGACCTTGGGCAAGCCACAGTTCTCTCAGAGCTGTTCTCTCAAGAGTAGTTCTCTCTGAGCTCGCTCAGCCCCACCTGCCTCACAGGGTGTCTGCGGTGGGGAGGGGGAGGGAAGGGGATTGTAAGCCAATCTGAGACTCCAAGTGAAGGGAGGGGTATATATCCAATCTCTTCTCTTATAAAAGTACCTTCCTGAACCATTTTGTTGTAATATAGCCATCATCTCTCCTTATAATATATTTATCTTTTGGTTTCACAAGATTCCATGTGCTCCCATTGGCTGTAAAATGCTCTCCCTCAACCATTGGCCCATCAGCCGCCACTCAAGAGTACTCGCGTGCCATTGGCCAGGTGCTGGGTCTGTTCCTTTTCCCCACCCACTTCCCCTAGCAGACAGCTCTGTCTCCTGAGGAAGACAGTTCTCTTGACTCCTGTGAGGGACTGTCCCCTCAGTGGCTGTTGGTAGGCAGCCAAGCTTGGTTCTGTGAGTAAGAAAACAAAGGACTTTCAGCTTAACCCCCCCCCCATAACCCCCTCCCCAACAGCCACTTTCCTGTCAGAATAAATGGAAAAAGGCTCTTTCTCCTGCTTAGCTTCAGCATGGCTGGCTAACGAGGTGGGCCAGTGACCATCAGACCATTTTCTTCAACTCCCCGCTGTGTGGCTGACTTTCCCCTAGGGTTGCCAACCTCCAGGTGTGACCTGGAGATCTCCCACTGTTACAATTGACCTCCAGATGACAGGGATCAGTTCCCCGGGAGAAAATGGTTGCTGTGGAGGGTAGACTCTATGGAAATATACCCTGCTGAGTCCTTCCACACACACCCCAAATGCTGCCCTCCACAGGATCCACCCCCCAAATCTCCAGGTATTTCCCTAATCAGAGTTAGCACCTGTACTTTCTTCTCTGTCAGTAAAAGGCCCTTTCCACACCTATGTTGGCCTTTGGGGAAAAACTCATTGGGCCCAGTCCTGTTCAGGTTGCCAACTCCAGGTGGGCAATTCCTGGCGATTTGAGGGATGGAGCCTGGAGAGGGTGAGGTCTGAGGAGGGGTGGCACCTCAGACAGGTATGATGCCATAGACTCCACCCTCCAATCCAGCCATTCCCTGATGGGGAAACATTGTTGCCAATCTCCAGGTGGGGGCTGGAGATCACTCAAAATTACAACTGCTCTCTAGGAGGGATGGGGGAGGAGATGGAAAACTAAAGGTAGGTTGATGGTTGGCTGGGAGGGAGATAGGGTTGTCAACTCCAGGTTGGGAAATTCCTGGAGATTTGAGGGGTCGAACCTGGAGAAGGTGAGTGTTGAGGAGGGGTGGGACCTCAGACAGGTACAATGCCATAGACTCCACCCTCCAAACCAGCCACTCCCTCCTGGGGAACCACTGTTACCAATCTTGGGGGTGGGCTGGAGATCACTCAAAATTACTACTGCTCTTCAGGTAGCAAAGATCAGATCCTCTGGAGAAAATGGTGGACTCTGTCATTATACCCTGCTGAGATTGCCACAGCAAATTGTCACTGAGTGCCCAAAGCCGGGGCACTCTCCCAGAGCCTCTTTCTAGAGCCCGTTGTATTTATTTCCACAACGGGCCTTATTCCTAGTTCTTAGTATAAAAATGACCTCCTGAAAAATTGTTTCGCATAGTTTGTGGAATGGCAGCAGTGTGGGAGTCTCCCCGACCACCTCAGGCTGGCCGTTCCACAAGGTGGGGGTCACAAGAGAGAATCCGCACAAACGGGGAATTGTTGACGTCGCCTACAGGAATGTCTGGGATATGATCAGCATTCAGCATGGTTGTTGTTGTTTTTTATCGTGTATTCTTGCCAACAGATCCAGCCGTGTTAGCCTGTTGCTGCAAAACAGTAAAAAGCCCAGCAGCACCTGTAAGGCTAACAAACTTTATCGTAGCATAAGCTTTTGAGAAACACAGTTCTGAAGAGAGACTGTATTGATGGTCCCTTCTGTTCTCTCCCTGTAAGGTGGGACAGCCTCTGTAAATCGAAAAGGGGAAGGGGAAAAAAGAGCCATGTGGATTAAGGAAGTGAGAACGGAGCACAATTGGTGGGAGAAGGAGAGGGAAGCAGTGAACCAACAGTGAAAGAGGGAGAAAAGCAAAGATGCCTAAACAAAGAGATCTCATGGGAACTATCCATAAAGTTATAGGAATGTGTAAAGTGACTCTAAATGTGGTGTGGACCAGATGTTGAGCTGCTTAACTGTCCGGGAGAAAAATGTCCTGTCCCTTTAATAGAGGCTGGAAATGGGCACTTGAAGCTTTTCATGGTATGGCAGTAAATAACAGCCTCGTATTTGTGGCTGACCAGACTGATATTAAAGGTATGGCTCAAGGGACCCGTTTAAAAGTCGGGAACCTGAACCAGGTGCCTGTTGGCCGTTTCCTCACCTGAGGTCAAGAAGGCAAAGACTTGCCTAAAGGACGCTACTACTGTGCAGTGCCATTTATTTGCTTGTTGTTAGCTCCTTTTAAATCAAGACTGAAATCAAAGGGGGCTATTATTAACGGTAAAACTTGCCCCTTTTTACTTGCTGTCTGGGGAGGACAACAGACCAGGAATCCGCTGATACTTTATACTTTATAAATAAGGTTGCCAGCTTCCAGGTGGTGGCTGGAGATCTCCTGAGATCAGTTCCCCTGGAGAAAGTGGACGCTTTGGAAGGTAGACTGGTATGGCAATTATATCCCGGTTGAAGCCCCTCCCTTCTCCAAGCCCCACCCCTCCTCAGGATCCACCCCCGAAACATCCAGGTATTTCCCAACTCAGAGCTGGCTACCCCATTTATAGACTAAATCTATTTTATCATACGTTTTTGTGAGTCGGAGCTCCCTTCTTCTGATGTTCTTGGGATGAAACGACTTCTTGGCTGGGATAAATGTTGTTAGTGTCTAAGGTGCCTAGGGTTGCCTGCTCCGGGTTGGAATATTCCTGGAGATTTTGGGGGTGGAGCCTGAGGAGGGCGGGGTTTGGGGAGGGGAGGGACCTCAGCCGGGTATAATGCCATAGAGTCCGTGTTCCAAAGCAGCCATTTTCTCCAGGGGAACTGATTGCTGTAAAAGCAGGAGATCTCCAGCCACCGCCTGGGGGTTGGCAACCCTAAAGGGGCCACTGTAGACTCCTCTGTTGCATTTTGTTGCCGCAGACGAACATGGCCACCCGTCTAGAATTAATGTCTTGGAAGAGGCAACTGTTTCCCACTTCCTTTCGGTTTCTATTTCTTATACGGTGCCTCTTGCTGTAAGACTGGTAATGCATGAATAGAAGGCTTATTGTATTTCTCTTACTTTACTCTTGGCTGCAACATCAGACATTAATGGGTGTTTTCTGTAACACCTTCAACTCTTCAGAAGAAATGGTTGTCTGGATCTTGCCTTAGTGAGTTCTTCAAGGTGCTCCAGACGCGGTTGAAAGGAAGGGATTTGGCAGGCTTTGCGAGACGCACACTTCAAAGCCAGATTGGATGATGTATTCAGCAGACCTCACTGTGAAGGAGCAAATGATCTTTGATGCTCTCCTGTTTTTCTTCAGCACATTTGTACGTACCGAAGGCTTCATCCTTAATAAGTTAGTGGAATATATTAAGGACATGCTGAGTAGTATTTTTAAATGCCCCGGTCAGCATAGTCAGGCACTGCTTTCTCTCTCATGAATATCAAATGTGCCTTAATGTTCACAGATGTGCTGCCCACCTACTAAACCCTGATTGGAGAGCTGATCGAAGCGCAGAATAGACGCCCGTAGTAAAACCAAATGCACTCTTTGAAACCAGTCACATTCTTTATATCATACTTAACTCGTGCCAAGCTTCCAAGCTGAAGGCCACAGCTGAAAGGACCATACATACATCTGTGGTGCTAAAAGAAATCAAAACAAAGTCATTCAGACGGTAGATACCAAAGCAGCTAATGGATGGGATCACAGGCACCTGGCTTGTATTGAATCAGTCCTTTGTCCATCAAGGTCAGAACTGCAGCAGATTTCCAGGATCTCAGGCTTTTACATCATCTATCCCCTGATCCTCCTAACTGGGGATGCTGAGGATTGAACTTGGGACCTTCTGTATGCCCCTCTCATAGGGCTGCCATCCCCCTGATGGGGACAAATGTTTTCCCACTTTTGTGGCCCCCAATCCACTGCCAGCCACCTGGTCAAGGGGGAAGCCCCACAAAGAGCCCCATCGTGCCTGATGTGCCGAGCCTGATGACGCCCGATGTGCCGAGCCAGGGACAATCATACAGGGTTTTTTACTCAGATGCTAGAGCGTCCCCTGAATGACATGCCCAGCATGATGACATCACTTCCAGGTGATGTCATCACGGTGAAGACCCTGGGAGCCAAGCTGGAGCCGCCCACTGGGACACAGGTAAGACCTGGCAACCCTACCCTCTCACATCAACTGTAAGGCAAAAGTACAAGTCATATGAACTATAAGGTGAAAGTGCAGATCTTTTCCACCTTCCTCCTCTAGCAGCATCCAAGCGGAGGCTGGGAGTCCAGAGAGTCTCCTGAAAAAATTGTCTAGTACTTTTTATCAATTTTTTGCACGTTTGTAAAGTATCTGTGCCATTCAAATGTCGCATTCTCTTGGGGCACACAATGCTGTTCGAATTTTTGCATTATTGCACTAAATCTCATCTGTTCTCCTTCCGCAAATTGGAAATTGTTATAAATCTCCAGAGCGGCTTCTCCCACCACGTGCAACAATATGGATGATTTGACTCGATCAGGTTTTTCTTCGGCCTTTATGGCAGCTAGATACGGTTCAAATCTTTGCCTAAATTGCCTCCAGTTTCCTGCAGTGTTGCTAGATATCTGCAGACTGGTTGGCAGCTGCAAAAAACTCCATAGTTACCTTTCTGCTGCTGGTTTGCAGCCAGGCCTCAAATACGTTGGTGGAACTCTTCTTGTTTGCAGTATTCAGTAATGCAGTATCCAGTCCATAATAAAAACAATAATTTGGAGTATTGTGTACAGTTCTGGTCACAACACCTCAAAAAGGATATTATAGCATTGGAAAAAGTGCAGAAAAGGGCAACTAAAATGATAAAAGGGTTGGAACACTTTCCCTATGAAGAAAGGTTAAAGCGTTTAGGGCCCTTTAGCTTGGAAAAACGATGGCTGAGGGGTGACATGATCGAGGTTTATAAGACTATGCATGGGATAGAGCAGGTAGAGAAAGAAGTACTTTTCTCCCTTTCTCACAATACAAGAACTTGTGGGCACGCAATGAAATTGCTGAGCAGTCAGGTTAGAATAGATAAAAGGAAGTCCTTCTTCACCCAAAGAGTGATTAGCACATGGAATTCACTGCCACAGGAAGTGGCAGCAGCTACAAGCATGGACAACTTCAAGAGGGAATTAGATAAATATATGGAGCACAGGTCCATCAGTGGCTATTAGCCACAAGGTATAGGAACTCTCAGTCTGGGGCAAGGGATGCTCTGTATTCTTGGTGCTTGGGGGGGTCAACAGTGGGAGGGCTTCTAGTGTCCTGGCCCCACTGCTGGACCTCCTGATGGCACCTGGTATTTTTGGCCACTGTGTGACAGAGTGTTGGACTGGATGGGCCATTGGCCTGATCCAACATTGGCTTCTCTTATGTTCTTATAGCTGTTTGGCATGGAAGGGGAGAATAGAGGAAGAACAGGATCGAGCCCCCTGTTCCCCACACTGAACGACTGATCAGTGGGATTCCATATTTCTTTTTGGGGGGGAGTACTTTTGCATTTGTGCATGTGTGCCCATGCCTGGATGTCATGGTGACCTCTGGTGACTCCTAACTGGAGCATGGAGGATGTTCAGAGAAGTGGCTTGATACCCTGCCTCTGCCACCCGGCCCTGGTATTCTTTGGAGGTCTCCCATACAAATACTTGGCCGGGTCAGCCCTGCTTAGCTTCCAAGATCTGACAAGATCAGGCTTGCCTGGGCTGGGCTGGGCTGGGCTCTCCAGGTCAGGGTGGGATTCCAAATTTCTTGAAAGGCCTATGTGTAAAGGGCTGCTGGTTCAAATTGGTGAGTTTTACTCTGGGGGCTTTATAAATCAGACGTGCACAACAATGGTACTTTGCCACAGCTCTGCTTTTACCCTTGCCTCAATAGCTGCTGTTTTTAGGAACCTTGACTGGCACATTACTGTGCTAAGGGCCGAATTAAATGTGATATATTTTTTAAAAAACTAGCTTACAGACAGCCATGGGGAGAGGGCTTTATTTGGATTGGAGCTGTGTTTTGGAGAATATTTGGGGCAGCTGTGAGAGGGGGGAACTGAGAAAATCATGTCCCACCAGGCTTCCATCCCTTCCACCCAGGGAAATCCTCCTTAATCCTCCTTGGTATCCAATCCAACCTGCTTTGTGGTGACACAATCATATTAGAAATAAGGGTTGCCATTTTCCCACTTCTTCTGAGGACACTTCTTCCAAGTTCAGTGGTTCTTGCTTTGGAGGAAGAGGCACTGGACTTGGAAGGCTCGTTCACTGGGGCAGTAGGGATGCCAGCCTCCAGGTGGGACCTGGGGATCCCTCGGAATTACAGCTCATCTCCAGACTACACAGTTTAGTTAGCACCAAATGGGTGCTTTGGAGGGTATAAAGTACTGGGTTTGCTGCATGGAGACTCGGACTACATGCGTTTATTGTACTTCACACACAAGATTGAAAAACCGGCCCCGCAAGGGCTAACTATATACACCCCACCCGGTACACCTATGGTCCCATTGGAGGGTTTGAATTTCCCACCAGATGGCCTATTGGTGGACACTAGGTGGTCTAGGATCCGAGGTCCCATTGTGTTTGGGACCCAAGCTCCTTAATTCAGCCGCAGACCCCTGGTGGCGGTCTGCATACATAACAGTGGACTTTGTGGCATTGTACCCCATTAAGGTCCCTGTCCTCCCCAGGCTCCATCCCCAAATCTCCAAGAGTTTCCAAATCTGGATCTGGCAACCCTATTCCCCTATTCCCTGCTGGTGACCAGGGGGAACCTGGCAACCCTGCAGGCTCCTTTGGGGATGGTTAGATCCACTTCAGTAACCTTTGTTTGAGGTTTTCAGACGTTGAATAATAAGGTCATATTCTGCTTCAGACAACTGTGATTTCAGGTTATTCTGATATGGATGTTTGTTTCTTAAAAATTTTAGTAACGTAGAGGTAGATTGATTTTATTGTCCATTTGAATTTACACTGTGTTACATGTTGTAGAACGTCGTGGGAAATACACAATAGCAAGAATTCTGCTTTACAAATTCTTGAAACAGTCTCAGAACATGTATGAAAAGTAGCAACTGAATGTTTCACTCTTACTCATTGTACATAGTGAGTAGGGTTGCCAGTCCTCCATTGGGGGTGGGGGAGCCCCCTCCCCAACCTCTTGTTTTCTGCCACCACTTGGAACAGTGGTGGGAGAAAAATATAAAAAATGGCCATCAGGCCAATGGTGTGTTGTCAAGCCTCTCTAGGAATCACCACAAACTCTATGGTTTTACCAAAGACTCTCTGGGGATTCTTAGAGAGGTGTGATGTCACTTGCAAGTTTTTCCTAGAAGTGATGGCTTGTTGTTGTTAATTGTCTCCCACCATATCCCTCACCCTAAAGTCCCAATTGTAGCCAGGCCAGGCTTGACAACTCTAATTGGAAGTCTGGAATGGAAACATTTCCTTATGTTTGAGGTTAGGGGGTTTTCCCCCAAAAGAAAAGTTAGTCTGTATGAAGAATGAGTTGTAGGACATATAGTATTCAGCACCTTGAGTTATACACATAAGAACATAAGAACATAAGAGAAGCCAATGTTGAATCAGGCCAATGGCCCATCTAGTACAACACTCTGTCACACAGTGGCCAAAATATACCAGGTGCCATCAGGAGGTCCAGCAGTGGGGCCAGGACACTAGAAGCCCTCCCACTGCTGCTCCCTCCAGCACCAAGAATAGAGTGCATCACCTGCCCCAGACTGAGAATCCCCATCTATACCCTGTGGCTAATAGCCACTGATGGACTTCTGCTCCATATGTTTATCTAATTCCCTCTTGAAACTGTCCATGCTTGTAGCTGCCACCACCTCCTGTAGCAGTGAATTCCATATGTTAATCACTCTTTGGGTGAAGAAGTATTTCCTTTTATCTGTTCTAACCCGAGTGCTCAGCAATTTCATGGAGTGCCCACGAGTTCTTGTATTGTGTGAAAGGGAGAAAAGTACTTCTTTCTCAACCTGCTCAATCCCATTCATAATCTTATAAACCTCGATCATGTCACCCCTCAGCCGTCGTTTCTCCAAGCTAAAGAGCCCCAAGCATTTTAACCTTTCTTCATAGGGAAGGTGTTCCAACCCTTTTATCATTCTAGTTGCCCTTCTCTGCACTTTTTCCAATGCTATAATATCCTTTTTGAGATGTGGCGACCAGAACTGTACACAGTATTCCAAGCATGATTTAAGTGATTTAAGAACAGTTTGGTATCCCTAATCAGTATTGTTCAGGGAAATTCTTAAAGTGTCACAGTGGTGCAAGCCCACAGTGGTGCAAGCATGAAAATGCTTTGCTTGTTTAGAAGGATTATGTGGCTCCCTATATATGACTGGCCAGATATGAGAAAATGCATGATCAATCAATGGTGTTAGCAGTCAATGATGTTAGCGGGCTTCTGATAGCTTTGGAACAATGAAATAGAAATGTTTCACCTAATGAAAATCACCCTTGGCCTTCATCCATCTTGTGCAGATATGGGCTTCGGCCAGTTTACAGCAAAGATGTATCGTATGTTTGCTGTTTTGGATCTCAAGTTATTGCTCCTCCAGACTAGTTCAGATAAATCGCAGCAGAGCGGTTATTAATAGAACCAACCTTTTAAAAAATTAATCTGAAACCTTCCCCTGCTGATGTTTTGCCTTTGCAATGGAGGAAAAACAACTGTCTATTTGTCGTTGCTGAAACAACTTTATTTAGCGGCTCTGGCTATAGGCTCCATCGTCATGCTACGCGTCTTCTTGAAAAGCTTCCCCATGCAACGCTAAGTAAGACGTTTGGTTCCTACTTGCATTTTCAAAGTACAGCAGGTGACGTATTAGATCCAGGATGCTGTCCTCAAATGCTCTGCCCCTGCAGGCCGATTTTATTGCCATAGGGCTTGCACCACTGTGACCCTTTAAGAATTTCCCTGAACAATATTGATTAGGGATCCAAATGGTTCTTAAATCACTCAATGAATGCAACAGTACTTGTAGACCAGGGTTCTTGACCAACAGAGCAACACAGAGCACCCACTGTTGAAAAGGCAACGGGGACTGAATTGAGCCCTGGCACAGCAGATTTCAGCTTCTTTAAAGAGTTGGTGGTCTGGAGAGAGATGCAATGCCCAGTTAGGAATGCATACATGAATGCCTACTTTTATGAACTCTAGATGGAATGGACTGGGATTGGTGTATTTTTGCCCCATCTCTAACCCTAACCCCATAACTTTACAAAAGACATCAGTAGTGCAATCCTGCACAGAGTTACTCCAGTTGAAGGCTGTTGAAATCAATGAGGTCCAATTGGAATAACTCTGTACAGGATTGCACTGTTGCTCACTTGTATGCTGTAAGCCAAAAGACTGAGCTGGATCCATCTTTGGATGGATTCATACAGTTATGGGTGTGATTCAAGATTTTCTTTCAGATGGCTGAGGGCAGAATTATCCCCATATTTTTTTGGTCAATTATGGATTGTTAATAAGATCCCATTGCCATCACCCATTCTGAAAAGGGCAATATAAGCCATTGACTTTTCGATTAAAGAGTGTATGGAAATATTGTCCACTCCTCCTCCTAATTAAAGGTGCTTTCCCCATTTTCTATAATTAAACCCAGTAATGAACCAGAAGTACCTCTTTGAGTTAATGAAAAGTTCATGCATTTTTTGGCCTTTCTAAAACAGCCCGTAGACTGCTGCCCTCTGGAAAATTCTGGGATACAATCTCTGCGCTCTCCTGCTTTGACTGATGATCTCTAGAAGGTTAAAGACTGGCGTTTGAAATTTTTGCAATCCTAGCTGCAACTCTTAAACAAAGTTTGTTCCTATCAGGTGGAATTGTTCCACTACACTACACATTATGCTCTGGAAATAAGAGCCTCCTGATTACCCCTAGCTTGAAGGATGTCCAGCTGTCCTCATCCAGAGCCAAGTCCTTTTCAGCCCTGGCCTCCGTCTGGTAGAACTCTCTGCATAACGACATGCAAGCCCTGCAGGACCTAATGCAGTTCTGCAGGGCCTGTAAGACAGAGAAGTTCCACCAGGCCTATGGTTGAGGACAGGAATAGTTTGCCTACATGCCTGGCCTCCCCGTCTCCTCCCCTCTAGAGAAGATATTGAATATTCAGTGCCATATGACTAGTTAATTATTGCTGTTTTACTGTTTTAATGTTTTAAAAATTTGCTCTGTATGTGTGTGTATCTTATTTATTAGAATTGTATTTATGAGTTGTTGTTAACTGCCTTGAGTCCTTAGCGGGAGGGCAGTATATAAATTTAATAATAATAATAGCAGCAGAGCATAAACACATGAGGCTGTTTTTCACCGAATAAGACCATTAGTTCATCAAGGTGAGCAGGGCTATTTTTGGGCAGGAACACACAGGAACGGAGTTCCAGCTGGCTCCCGAGTTGGCCACACCCAGCAGGAACTCATTAGCATAATAGGGCACACCCAACAGCAGAAACTCATTAGGGTTGGCTACATTAGGGGTGTGTGGCCTAACATGCACAGGAGTTCACGCTCCAAAAAAAGCCCTGGGTTTTGACAAGAAACAAGGTAAACAGAATAAGAAGCAAAAGGTGGGTGTGGCTGGATGACCACACTTCTGGCAACGTGGGGGTGTGGCCTAATATGCTAATGAGTTTCTGCTGTTGGGTGTGGCCTAATATGCTAATACATTCCTGCTGGGCTTTTCCTACAAAAACAGCCCTGAAGGTGAGTATTGTCTACTCAGACTAGCAGTGGCTCTTCAGGTCAAGGTCAAGGTCTCACATAAGAGTTCTTTCACAATATCTATTACCCTAAGATCAAGTTAATTCATGCCATAGCCTCATTACTATGTATGGGTGTGAACATTGGACAATGAAGAAAGCTCACAGGAAGAAAGTTGATTTCTTTGAAATGTGGTCTTGGAGGAGAGTTTTACGGATGCTTTGGACCACCAAAAAGACACAGAAGTGGAGTCTCGATTAAATCAAGCCTGAACTCTTCCCTAGATGCTAAAATGACTAAACTGAGGCTATTGTTGTTTGGTCATATTATGAGAAGACAGGAGTCACTGGAAAAGAAAAGCATGCTAGGGAGAGTTGAAAGCAACAAGAAAAAAGGAAGACCCGACATGAGATGGAAAGGAAGCCGTGGTCCTCAGTGCTCAAGAACTAAGCAAAGCTATTAGTCATAGGATGTTTTGGAGGACAATAATTCACAGGGTTTCTGTTAGTCAGAGGTGACTTGGTCGCACTTAACACATGCCCATCACCCTGTCTTTTTTCTTTTTACTGAAGATGCCAGGGATTGAACCTGGGACCTTCTGCGTGGAAAGCAGATGCTTTGCCACTGAGCCATGGCCCCTCCCTCTGCAGAAGGACAAGGCACCTGTTTTCACCTAGGAATCCACACAAACATTATACTGCATTTTTTCATATTACAAAATATGACTTACATAGAATACCTGTTTCCATCATTCCCTGGAACTCCGATATGGCGAAGAAACAGAACCTAGGCTGGGACTGTGCAGATTTATCCTTTTAGTTCATTCCTCTCCTGCCCTTCTCCAAGGTGCTAAAGGTGTCATACATTATTCTCCTTTCTTCTTTATCCTCATCACAGCCCCGTGAACTAGATTCGGCTGAGAGACGGTGGCTGACCCCCAAGTCACCCAGAGAGCTTCATGGCAGAGCAGACATTTTAAACAGTCTCCCCGGCTACTACACCTCACTGACTACAAATAGGAACAGAGTTCGAACAATGGCATGGGCAATACCATAATTATTAAAAGATCACGGATGGCTTTGTGAATTCCAGACACACTGGATGATGCAATTCCTTTTGCAATAACAACATCATCCGTCCAATTAATCCAAGGCTCCGATCACACGCAGAGTTAGCAGCGCGAGAGGGACGAATGCCGGGCAGATTTTACGGGTGCAATCACATGGGAACATCTGGCAAGCATCCCGCACCCGTTGCCAACCTGTCTCACTCCTCTGAAGAAGCGGAGTTTAAAAATACCAGGGAAAGTGCAGTGGCAAAAGGGTTAGCAATGGGCCACAGACAGATGTCTCCGTGTGATCACACTGGCGCGGTCTCATTGTGTCAGTGATCCCTCGTTGAAGCGCATCAGAAACACATGGCAAAGAATTACATCTGATCACGCAGTGGTGTGTCGAATTACTACGGGGCAAATAGCCTCACTTCCCCCCTGCGTTATCTGGCACGTGTGACCGGAACCCAAAGTTACTAAGCTCCTGACATTCTCTGCAACTGGGTTCTCTTGAGGTCATAATGGTGCCCTGTTCCTCATATTGATCCAGAAACAATAGGATATCAGCACTGTAAATAACAGTACACTAATTAACGGAGGCAGGTTATAAAAGCATCAGATAAAAAGAGTCCCTGAAGTGTCTGAATGACTCCCTGGCCACACCTGTGTAAAGGTACGCATTTAGTAAATCTTTACAAAGGCACATCCATTTGCCCATTTCTCCTGTTCCACCAAGAAAGGAGACTTACCTGCCACAGGAAGGAGTAGTTCTCTTTATGGTCAGCTGAGGCATGCTGGGAAAAGGTAGTCAGATTCGCATGAGCAGCCTCTTTAGGAGCAGGAATGTAATCTCCTATTCGAAGAGGAATCCGTGTGACAGCTTGCTCCTCTCATCAGTCAGGCTCGAGGGTCAATTTATGTTTATGAAGCACTCCACGCAGTTGGGAGAAGGATTAAAAGGCTCTTACTGTATGGATCAAGGCCAGAGACAGGAATCTCCATGCCAGCAGATGTGCGCTACCAGTGTGGAGAGACCGCACACATCTCAGACTGATAAGAGCCTCTTAAATGTTAAGCCCACTGGTGGGGAAGCACTTTATGGCAGACTCCATATGGGGTTTGTAATGCTTAAATTGACCTGCAAGAGACCAGATCAAAAAGTTGGGTGGGTCAGAGGCGAGGAACTAAGACTGAAATCCTAAGGATGCTTTCCTGGGAGTAAGCCCTATTGAATAATGTGGGACTTACCTGTGAGTAAACCTGCATAGGATTGCTCTCTAGCAGTGCAGTTCTAAACAGAGTCACATCCTCCTAAGCCCCGTGTTTAGGATTGCAGTGTTTAAGGCAGGGGTCTTTTTGGGGGGGAGCGCACCGGAGCGAAGCTCCGGGAGCTCAGGAGCCAAGCCCCGCCCCCAGCCAGCGTCCCGGAGAGTCTTCCAGGCAGCCGAATGTCAATTTCAGCTCCATTGTATCCTATGGGCCATTGAAGTCAATGGTGAAAACATAGGGTATATTCTGGGGGCTGGAGGAAGGGGTTTGAGGGAGAGGCTCCAAACTCACAGGATAGCTGATGGAGCCTCTCCCCAAGATACCCACCAAGTTTCAAAAACATTGGATCAGGGGGTCCAATTCTATGGGCCCCCAAACAGGTTGCCTCTATTCCCTCCATTGTTCTCTATGGTGGGAAAAAGTAAGTTTTTTTCCCACTATAGAGAACAATGGAGGGAATAGGGGCAACCTGTTTGGGGTCCCATGGAATTGGACCCCCTGGTCCAATCTTCTTGAAACTTGGTGGGTATCTTGGGGAGAGGCTCCATCAGCTACCCTGTGAGTTTGGGGCCTCAAACCCCCTCCCCTCCAGCCCCCAGAATATACCCTATGTTTTCACCATTGACTTCAATGGCCCATAGGATATAATGGGGCCGAATTGCCGCCAAATTTCTTTCATTCCCTCTTTTCCTTCTCTCTTTTTCCTCTTTCCCTCCTTTTTCTCTTCTCTCTTTCTTTCCCACCTTCTTCTCTTCTCTTTTTTCCTCCTTTCCCTGTTTCCCTCCCCTTTCTTCTCTTTCCTTCCCTCTTTCCTCCTTCTGTGGCCCAACTCTCATGAGAAGGAGTTTAAACTTTAAACCCCTTCTCTCTTAGCTTCCCCACCCAGACCAGCTGGGGAAGGGAAGGGGAGGCTTTTGAAGATGCCTCCCCGCTTTTGCTTCCCCTTCTGACATAACTTCTGGTGATGTCAGGGGGCGTGGCATATGCTAATAGCCTAATAGCTCATTAGCATACCATATGCTAATGAGCTCCTGCAGCTGTTTTTCTACGAAAAGACCTCTGGTTTAAGGTCTTAATGCACTCTCAGGAGGTAGAAATCGCTGGTATTAGGAAACACTCGGGTTACACCGTGAGAGCTTCCTATTTGCCTTCTGGGAAGCAGGTGGAGTCTATCCCATGGATTACCAGTAAGTACACATGCAACCATGTATGTAATTCTGTTTTAGATGAGGGTGGAACGAAAACATTCATCGAAACAGAGCAGTCACTGTGGTATTCATCAAGCATTTTTGATACGTTAAAAAGGTGTCATTCGTTGGGCAGCTGTCGTGTGTGCGTGTATGCGTGAAAATTGTTATCATTGTAAAGTGTTTACAAATCTATGTGTGGCAGGCACCTTGTTAAAAGAGACCCCGCTCCTTCACCTTCATAGAAGAAAGAATAACTCTGCTGAGGAAGGGCTTGCTGTGGTATAGGCATGCATCTATTTATTTATTTATCTGTTGTTTCAATCTATACCCCCGCCCTCCCCGTGAACCGGCTCAGGGCATCTAAAAACAGAGAAGAATGCTGTTTTTTTCTTCTTCAGAACTATCACATTCAACATATGCAAGTTGATGGAAATGTAATTGAAGAATTGATTCAAATATTTTAATTGAGATACTGACTAAGTTTTGTTTAACAGAGTAACTGACAACCGCGTATCGATGCTTGGCCAGTTTAATCAAATGAGCGTTCTTGAATATGGGCATTCGTGTGGAAAAAGCAAACTGTAGGAAATAGGGGGATTGCTTAGTGCAGAGGTCCCCGACATGGTGTACTTTTAGAAAGTGGGTGGGGTAGGGCTGCCAGGACTTCCTGGCTAGCGGTGGGGGGGACTCCTGATTCCTCCTGTAGTTCTTCTGGCACGTGTGTGAAGTGCGTGTGCTGCAATGACATCACCCAGAAGTGATGTCATTGTGTTTCCAACTTTGGGGGTGACACTCTAGGTTTTGGGCAAAACTCTATGGGTTTTTGGACCTCAAAACCATAGTTTTCTCCAAAGCTTTGAGCATTGCCCCTGACATCAGAGACATGATGGTGTCACTCTCAGGTGACGTCATCGCGCTGGCAGCACCAGGAGGGGGCTTCTTGCAGGTGGGGCTTCCCCCACTGGACAGCTGGGCCATGGTGGATTGGACCCCCCAAAATTGTGGGGGGTCCCCTGGCCTCACCGGGGGAGTGGCAACCCGAGGGTTGGGTCGGGAGGTGCTTTTGCCCAACCATGCCACTGATAGACCATTGGACATTTGATGGGCTGTGCAGATGTTTAAAAACATTGCTTTGGTAGCTGCTGCCACCACAGCACAAGGATTGTGCCCGCCACGGTTGGTCAGAATTCCAAAGGTGCCCACAGGCTCAAAAAGGTTGGGGGCACCTGGCTTAGTGCCAAGGACAGATAACATCTCCCTGTTCGTCACCCCAGTTGCCAGGACTTGGACATGCTTTCTCCTCCGCTCAATGCAGAGTGCACGTGGCACATGATCCCATTTGGCCTGACAAGGTTGGACATGGGGGGGGGGCAGCAACCTCTCGCAAAACAGATTGTGGAAGAAGTTAGCATTCCATTTGATACCGAGCGCAGCCTATATTCTTCAGAGGGCCTGCATAATGCATGCCGTCGTTTGTCATGCATAACATTATTATAATAAACACCAAAGGATTTGTAGTTGGAATGATGAGTCACTTGTAAAATTGTTGCCAAGTGGATAAAGAGCACAATGTATTTACACAGCACTTAACTCCCGTTACATTCGGAAGCAGGAGTGAGATGATAACTGTACAACATGCATAATCTGGAAAGAAGCCAAGTCCTAAATCCTTTTTTTTCTTTTTTCCCCCCTCCTCTCTCTTTCACTTGCAGGTTTCTTGAGCACTGGGGACCAAGCAGCCAAGGGGAACTATGGCCTCCTTGACCTCATTCAGGCCTTGAGGTGGACTAGTGAAAACATTGGGTTCTTTGGAGGCGACCCACTGAGAATCACTGTTTTCGGATCCGGTGCCGGCGGTTCATGTGTCAATCTCTTGACTTTATCCCATTATTCTGAAGGTAACCGTTGGAGCAATTCAACCAAAGGTATTATTGCAGGTTGCAAATTTTGACGATTTTGGTGTCTGCATGCCACCGCCCTGACTTCTGTGTGATGCTCTTGTATATATGTATTTTGTTGCATCTAGGGATGCCCAGAGCAATAATAATAATGATCATAATACCGCCTATACTTCTTGTATAGACATGTCGCTTCAATTGTCATGCATTCCCTTACAGCTGTGGTCCCTGACATGGTGGCTCTGGCACCCCGGAACCCACGGCCACCTTTCCTGGTGCCGGCCAAGTATTTTTAGAAAGTGGGTGGGGCCAAGTGGGGCTCCTGCCCAGCAGGGCTTCTGATTGGACACTAGAGATCTGATTGGCTGTGCCAATTCAAATGACGTTGTTTCAGTGAAAGCTTTAACCACAGTACTGGCTGTATTCTCTTACACACTCCTTTTCCCCAGAGTATTTTTTAAAAAATCAATCCTCATGTCCTAGGGTTGCCAGCAAAAACTGAAAAGGGGGGAGGGGAAACTCAACCCAAAATCAGCTGCAAACTAAGAGGGTCAAGCTACAAACTATATTATACAAAAATACAAAATGTTTATTAGGGTGTACACATAGCTAAAACATACTGCGGTTAAAAGAAATAGTCTAAGTCTTAAAAGGCTTATACAACCAAGCTAGTTATTATACAAATACAATTGATGGGTAAAATCTTTTGACCTAAGGACCATACGTGTTTCGGCCCCCTCGGGCCTTCCTCAGTGGTCAATATTCTTTATATTACAATGACACACATCCAGAAATGTACACACAAGAAATTTTTATATATATATGACCAGGTGTTGTTTTCTTGTTATGCTTTTGCAATTGCTACAAGTTTGCATTGCAAACTTGCATTTGCAATAGTAGCCCCTAAATAGTAGCCATATCAATTTTTCAGATTATTCTGGTGTCAAAGATTCCATTAGTCAGGAGGTGTGTCACTTCCATCAAAGGTAATGGGGCCAAAACACGTATGGTCCTTAGGTCAAAAGATTTTACCCATCAGTTGTATTTGTATAATAACTAGCTTGGTTGTATAAGCCTTTTAAGCCTGAGACTTAGACTATTTCTTTTAACCGCACTAGGGTTGCCAGCCCCAGGTTGAGAAATACCTGGAGATGGGGGATACCTGGAGACTTGGGGGGAAGTCTGAGGAGGGCAGGATTTGGGAAGGGAAGGGACCTCAGCAGGGTATGATGCCTGCTTTCAAAGCAGCCATTTTCTCCAACGGGACTGATCTCTGTCACCTGGAGACAGGCCCGTAGCCAGGATTTTGTGGCTTGTGGGGCAGGGTGGGGTTTTTTGCCTGGTGGGGCTGAAGTTGTCAGTGCAGAAAGAAAAGCTATTTAGCCAACAGAAGGCTGTTACCAGTATAGATCTCTAAATTGCAAGTTGTCAACCACTTTAGATGACTGCAGACTAGTTCTCAGTGGCTGCAAGTGAATCACTTCTGCCAGCCTTAGCAACAGTTCTGATAACAAGCCAGCAGATGGGGGTGATGACTTCTGTAGTCAAGAAAGCTAACACCTTGGCAGAAAAACTCTCTTAAACGGGACCAGTTTCTGGACACAGACTTAGAAGGGATCCTAGAGGTCACCTACTCCAACCCCCTTGCTCAGTGCAGGAATTAGTTAACTGCAGCACCCCACTCTGCTTAAAGCCATGCACACCTTCAAAAAATACACACCTTCAAAAAATATTTTAAGATGTTTGAAAAAAGCATTTACAGGAGAAATTCATGTGGGGCTGTGCCTTTAAGAAAGGAGGCAGAGCCCCCAAAAGCCCCATTGTAGCTAACGGCCTGCCTGGAAAACAGTTGCAGTCACAGGGGATCTCCAGGCACCACCTGGAGGTTGGCAATCCTCTTGTGTCCCTTACACTTGGGCTTTCTCTGTGGGTGCAGTCTGGTGGCATGCTGGGAGCGGTTTAAATCGCTCCGGTCCTGATGCATTTTTTTTTTTTCCTGGAGAATCACGATCACACTCACCTCCGTGTTCCGGATCGCTGCGCAGCCACATCGCTCCCCGCCGTCCACACGCGGGAGCGTGCGCTGGTGTTTCCCCCCCCTCTCAGTTTGGGCATGCGCACAGGCGGCCATCTGTAGAATTAAAATTTTCGCGTGTGCGCAGAACAGCGATTTCCACTTCAACCCAACTGCTATAACACTTCCCTTTAAACTTTTACCCCGAAACTGTCCTCCATGAGATCCCGAACTCATCTAACCAACAAAACTAGGCACCGTTTAAATATTGTTTTTAATAACACGGGAGCAGAGCTCCACCTGTGCGCATACCACCGACACTAAAATAAAACAGCAGGCAAAGAGCAGAAGTCTCGGGCTTCCGAGCGGAAGGGACTCGACACCGCAGGAGCAATCAGACGTCAGAAAAGTGTGGCTAGAACCGGAGAATCAGGAAAACACCACTTGGGGACCTGGTAACAAAATACTCTGTTTTAAAGGGGGTTTGAGCCGGAAAGCGACGGCTGGGGACGGTGCCCAGATGTGTGTGAATGTGGATATAAAATCCATTACTGAAGCGTGCCGAAAGCGGACTAAATGGCCCGTCTGAATGCACCCTGTGTGTGTCACTGCTTCACCTCCTACAGCAGCCATGTTGTGGTTGCACCCGACACCCTGTGTTGAATTCGAAAGGTGCCCACAGGCTCTAAAAGGCTGGGGATCCCTTCCCGATAGTGCTGACTGCTCTCTTTCTCTATATGGAGGCCTATGACATTGGGATCAGTTAGACCCCAGTGAAATGAAACTGTTCCCGTTCCAGGCAGTAGTCCAAATGGTGCCACATTTATGCTTGTGCCCCATTTGAGACAAAGAGGACCATTTTAAAAGTATTTTGAAGGGATTTTGATTCAAAGGGGGTGAAAGGTATAAATAAAGTACATGAAAACCCATAGGATTGAATATTATCCCCATTTCCCTTTGTGCTCTAAACAGTCGCTTAGGTCCAACGCAATAGAAGATGCATGGTGTTAAGTATGGAACTCAACAACGTTTTGATTTCAGCAAGTGATTTTAGCTTTATTGGTAACAGCAAACTCCCAACTCAGAACACACCAACAATCAAGTGGAGCACAGCTCCCTTTTTAAACTATCCCGGGCTGTCAAAGCCACACCCATAACAAGATACGGACCAATAACAATGCAGGGATAAAGGCCAATCAGGACCGTTCCCTCTTTGCTACATTCTCACATAGTGATTGGGTATTTACAGAGGTTTCTCAGAAACCAGCCAATGGTAATGCGACAGATGAAGGAGCCACATTTAGTTTGAAGCTTAACACAGTAAAGCATAGGAATGATTCACACTTTAATACATAACACATGGATTCTTGCATTTCTCTACCTCCAGCAGTCCATTTTGTAGCCAGTTTGGTGTAATGGTTAAGAGCGCGGACTCTAATCCGGAAGAACCGGGTTTGATTCCCCACTTCTCCACATGCAGATGCTGGAGTGACCTTGGGTCAGTCACAAGTTCTCTCAGCCTCATCTGCCTCACAGGGTGTCTTGTGGAGAGGGGAAGGGAAAGGAGATTGTAAGCTGCTCTGAGATTCTGAGTGAAAGGCAGGGTATGAATCCAATCTCTCTCTCTCTTTCTCTCTGGACCTATGTGGTTTGGCGGCTGCAGTGAGCAGGGGGAGGAAGGTAGAATTGTCCTGTCTTCCCTCTTCTGCAAATGCAAATCCACTGTTGGAAGTAGGGTTGCCAGCTCTGGGTTGGAAAATACCTGGAGACTTTGGGGGTGGATCTGGGACAGGGTGGGGTTTGGGGAGGGGAGAGGCCTCAGCATGGTGCAATGCCATGGAGTCCACCCTTCAAAGCAACCATTTTCTCCAGGGGAGCTGATCTCTGTCAGCAGGAGATCAGTTGCAAAAGTGGGAGGTCTCCAGGCCCCACCTGGAGGATGGCAACCCTAGTTGGAAGTGGGAGGGGAAGTGATTTCATCCCCTTCTCCTTCCTCCCCCTACATGGCCTTAAGTCCGCACAGGTCCTGTGACTCTAGGAATGATCTTTCCAGCAACCGACGGAGACTACGGAGAGAGGGAAATGCAGGTAAAAACCTGCATCCTCCAGCATCTTCCGCTGACGGCTGGTTTGTTCCAAGCCATTAATCCTTAATGCAATTCCTGCTGCTTTCACATTAAATGGGAGTCGTCATCAAACATAACCCATTTTTAAAAGTTTGGACGCAGTTGGAGGGAGGGGGGTCTAAAAAGCTCATTCCTTCTTGGGTTGCCAACTCCTGGTTGGGAAATTCCTGGAGATTTGAGGGCCTGAGGATGGCCGGGTTCAGGGAAGGGAGGGGGTCTCCATGGGGTTTAATGTTGTAGAGTCTGTCCTCCCAAACATCCATGTTCTTCTGGGGGAACTGATCTCTGCAGTCACAATTCTGGCACAACTCAAGGCCAATGCTCCCTCTAAGCTGTGGAGTCCTGTGAGCAAAAATTCTACTTTGTGAGCTACTGGCATTAAAGTTGTTGAGCAAGCGATTTGGCTACGGCATACATTAGTTTGCTCTGGAGCCATCCTTCCTGAGCTAAGACAAAAATCTGTGAGCCGGAGGCTAAAAAACTGTGAGCTAGCTCACACTAACTCAGCTTAGAGGGAACACTGCTCAAGGCCCCACTTGGGGGTTAGTAACCCTACTGTGAACACTCAGAAATGGATGCTGCGGTGAAAGAGACATCAAGAAAGTTTAGGGTTGCCAAGTCAACGTACATACAAAGCGGGGAGATTCCTGGCTCCGTCAGGAGTCTCCCCGCACACGCTTTGCTCGCATGTGCCACGATGACGTCACCGGAAGTGATGTCATCGTGTCGCCCATGTTGGGGGCGGGGGCACCGTGACTTGAGGAAAAACCATAGAGTTTTCCCTCAATTCACAGAGTGTCCCCCCCCACACAACGTGGCCAGCGTGATGATGTCACCTCCGGGTGACATCATCACGCTGAGGACGCCCTCTGGTGGGGTGGAGTTCCCCCCGGGGCCTGATCCGCCACCAGCGGGTAATGGGCCTCCCGGGCGGGAATTTACCCACCCTCAGCGGGGGCTTGGCGAGCCTAAGAAAGTTACAGTCTGGGCGATTCTGCATCTTGTATTCGCTCTACATTTTCTCAACTGGGAGGAGAAAGTGCAGCTCAAAACCACATTCAAGTACCTTGGGGTGACTGCAGAGTCACCCATAAATCTATGCAGCCATAAATCTATGCAGAAAATACCATAAAATCCAAATGGATCAAAGGAAGTGAAAGCGGCATGAAATGTGGAGGGTTCCATAAAACCCTATGATCAAGGGAAGTGAAAGCAGCATGCGATGCAGAGGGGAATTTCTGTTCCAATGTGAGTTTCGTAAAACAAGGGAGGGAAAAGCCAGTGCAGAATCAGCCTCTGAGAAGCTTGGCAACCCTTCCTCCTTTTCTGTCGCACATGCAAATTTGATGCAGAACACACAATTGCTAGACTTTGACTAGAAAGGCTTATAATAATTGCCTTGTATTTGAGGCCTCTTCTCTCCTAAGGGTGCTTTTCTTAGAAAGCGAATCAGCGACATTCACAGTCTATATGAAACCAACTGTATTTCATTGGTTACAAAGGGCCTGTTTGGTTCTTTTTTTATGAGGAGAAATGTCTGAAGGGAAGCTAGTGACATAGTTTCCTGGTTCGTACCAAATGGCTGAGTTGTTGCAAACTGTTATCTACCGTGAAGAAAATGAGCCCTTAGTTCGGAAGCCTTTTATCTGAAACTGTTAAGGGTTTCATTTGGGGCCATCCAAGGAAAGAACAAGTGTTTTCTGTATGTCAGACCTGAGATTGTCAAAGCATCAAGGTTGCTCTTCCGTGACTTTTCCCCTTCTGTCATTAGCACCTCTCTTCTCTAGAACAGGAAAGACAGTTGGCTGAGGGTGGGGGGGAATGAAGGAAATCCTTTCTGAGGTCACGCAGGCCTTCTGTTTTGGCACCCTCGTCCTCTTTGGGAAAAGACATAGCACACTTTGTTAGTTGGAGACTCTGAAGCAGTTAATTGGACGCAAGAAGAAGTGTGCTTGCACACTTATGCTTATATCTTGAATAAAACTTTGTTGGTCTTAAAGGTGCCACTGGACTCAAATTTCATTCTGCCTTCCACTGAGCCTGCCAAGGCAGCTGCTCTCCAGGGTCTCGGGCAGAAGTTCTTCACATCACCGACCACACTATCCTTTTAGCTGAAGATGCCAGGGATTGTACCTGGGACCTTTGGCATCTCAAGCAGATGTTGTACTACTGAGCCACAGCCCCTCCCCAAAAGTAGAATCATAGGATCACAGAGTTGGAAGGGACCTCCAGGGTCATCTAGTCCAACCCCCTCCACAATGCAGGAAATTCACAAATACCTCCCCACACACCCCCACTGGCCACTGTTCCACGCCCTGAAGATGACAAATAATCTCCAGGATCTCCAGGCCAGTTGCTTCCTGACCCCAAAAGTGGCGATCAAAATTTCCCTGGGCATGTAAGAAAGGGCCACAAGAACTAAGCACTGAGGCAACCCTTCCTGCCCTCTCTCTCATGATCTGCCTAAGTTCACAGAATCAGCAGTGCTGTCAGACGGCCATCTAGCCTCTCTTTGAAAACCTCCAAAGAAGGAGTAGTACACAGCCATGAAGCTGCCTTAGCGTTGAATCAGACCCTTGGTCCACCAAAGTCAGTATTGTCTACTCAGACTGATGGAGACAGTCCAAAGTCTCAGGTCGAGGTCTTTACCATCACCTACTACCTCATCTCCTTTTACCTAGAGATGCCGGGGATTGAACCTAGGACCTTCTGCATGCCAAGCAGGTGCTCTTCCACTGAGCCATGGCCCCTCCCCTGGGTTTAGTTACGGTGGGCTCTAGTCTGTTAAAATGTGTGTCACCATAAACCTGCTAAAATGTCTCCTAAGCAGATCTGCTCAGATACCTACTTAGGGTCGCCAGCTCCAGTTTGTGGGGGGCAGTACCTGGAGAAAGTAGAGTTTGGGGAGGAGAGGGGGCTCAGTGGGGACGTGATCCCATAGACCGCACCTTCCAGAGTTGCCATTTCACCCAGGGAGACTGATGGCTGTAGTCTGAGGATCAGTTATTATTCCTGGAGACCCTACCTTGGGGTTGGTCATCCTAACCAATGTGGGGTAGTGATGTGGTGGCGCAAGCCACTGTGGTGTAGGGGTTAAGAACAGCAGTCTTTAGCCTGGAGAACCAGGGATGAGCCCCCACACTTCCACCTGAAGCCTGCTGGGTGATCTTGGGCCAGTCCCCGTTCTCTCGGGGCTCTCTCAGTCCCACTTACTTCACAAGGTGCCTGTTGTGGGGAGAGGAAGAAGGGAAGGCGATTCTAAGCCGCTTTGAGAATCCTTAGGATACAGAAAGGTAAAGGTAAAGGTTCCCTTGCTCGAAAGCCAGTCGAATCCAACTCTAAGGTTGCGGCACTCATCTCCATTTCAAAGCCGAAGAGCCACCGCTGTCCGAAGACATTTCCGTGGTCACGTGGCCGGCATGACTAAACACCAAGGCGCACGGAACGCTGTTACCTTCCCACCGAAGTGGTACCTATTTATCTGCTTGCAATTTCTTGCTTTCAAACTACTAGGTTGGCAGGAGCCGGAACTAGAGACCGGAGCTCACTCCGTCACGCAGCCACTCGGGTCTTGAACTGCTGAACTACTGACCTTCCACAGCCTGCAGTTCAGCGTCTTAACCACTTGAGCCACTGCAGCTCCCTAGGATACAGAAAAGCAAGGTCTAAAAGCCAACTCTCCTTGTTGTTCTTCTTCTTCGAAGGATACCCAGGTCCATTTAGTGGGGCTTGCTCCCCAGAAAGTGTTGTTAAGATTGCACCTTTGTCCTTTTAAGTGCTACAAGATTCATTTTTGTTTTCACTTTTCAAACAGCAACCCTCTGCACATTTATTAGGCGAGGCCATGGTGGCTCAGAGGTTAAGACACTGAGCTGCAGGACCGAAAGGTCTGTAGCTTGGCAGTTCAAGACCCTAGTGCTGTGTGATGGAGTGAGCTTCCGTCTCTGGCCCCAGCTCCTGCCAACCTGCACCTTGAAAGCAAGAAATTGCTAGTAGACAAATAGGTACCACTTCAGTGGGAAAGTAAAACGTTCCATGTGCCTTGGCGTTTAGTCATGCCAGCCACATGACCATGGAGAAGTCTTTGGACAGTGCTGGCTCTTCGGCTTGGAAACGGAGATGAGCACTGCCCCCTAGAGTAAGATTTGACTGGCTTTTGAGCAAGGGAAACCTTTACCTTTAAAGACCCATTCCACACCATGGAGCTTATGTGCATTGGAACCGGATGCACCTTTCCTTGATTCCCCATTGAAAACAAGGGGAGTTCGAAGTGCTTAGCTCTGGCTGGATCCTGCCCTTTATTTTGTAAGAGTCATTCCTTCCTGTAGCAAGGCTACAATGGCTAGAATAATGTCCCCAATTTCCATAGAACTACTTCAGAGAAAATGGTTTGAGGGTTGAAGTGGTACATTACTTTCGTCCCTTTCATCCATTTTTTCACTATCACAGTTCAATAAAAAAAAAAAGTAAAATTCGTCTTTAAAGTAGCTGAATTGAGCTTTACGGCTCAAGGACTTCGACTACTTTTAACTTCATCCAGCCTTTAATGGAGCATTTAACAAGCTCTGCTGTTTATATCAGCTCTCTCTGAACAGGTGACTTACAGCCCGATCCATAGCCCAGTTAAGCGGCAGCCCTGTGGTCATCAAATGGGATCCCGGCACTTTCCAAAACAAGGTCCAGGGATGTAGGCTGTTAGCAACATTGAAAGCGATTTGCTCCCCAGTGTTTCCATTTAGTAAGTGGGAAGAGATTCACCGAATATTCTCTGGTTTCGGTTTCTGGGTGGGGTTTCGTATTGGTGGTATGGAAATAATGCTTGAAATCCAACTTGATTACTCTTTGTCCATTCCTGTTTGGTGTTATTATTACTGTTGGCAGTTGCCGCTTTGGTACCATTTTGTTTCGCGGCCATCCTGCACCATTTCCCCAAGATAACACACACACACACAATCCAGTAGGGAAGGATAAAATGGTTGGTGCCTGTCATTTTTCTAATAGCTAACAAGAGCATGGCGAGGAGTAATGGATGACCTTAAGTGCCATTAATCCAAATTCAATGGATCATTTGAAACTAGTCAGTACAAGTTAGGTAACTATTATTTCTTGTTTGTATAGGATCGCGGTAAGCCTTGATGACACTTTTTTGGTGTGGGCTTTTTTTGTGTGTGTGTGTGTTATTTTTCATATGTGCATGTGTGAGTGTGTGTGCACCTTGAAGTCATGGCGACCTCTGGTGACTGTTCCCTACTGGGGGTCTGGAGGATATTCAGAGAGGTGGCTGAATAAAGCCTGCCCCCGCCTCCCACCTCTGGTATTCCAAAGAGGTCTCCCATCCAAATACTTGCCAGAGTGGACCCTGCTTAGCTTCCGAGATCTGACGAGATTGGGCTTGCCTGGGCTATCCAGGTCAGGGTGCCTTAATGACACTTTCTAGGAATTAGAGCAACAGGGAGACAGACAGACAGATAGATGGACAGATGTCTCATGAAGCTGACACTTTATAGGAATTAGAGCAATAGGTAGGTAGGCAGGCAGACAGATGGACAGACGGATGGATGACACATGAAAGTGCCTTGTACTGAATCAGACCCTTGGTCCATCGAGATCAGTATTGTCTACTCAGACTGGCAGCAGCTTTCCAGGCTCTCAGCTAGAGGTCTTTCACATCACCTATTATCCCTTTTAACTAGAGATTGAACCTGGGTCCTTCTGCATGCAAAGCAGATGGTCTACCACGGAGCTGCAGACCCTTCCCATTTTTAGAACGAATATATATATAAGACCGTGGCTTTCAAATATATACAGGTTAGGTATTTAATATGTTATTGATATACATATTGACGGAATACTGTAGTCACAAACATGCATGTACTTCTCTGTAGAAATCTCAAAGTGCTACAGGCTGGGGGAAATTGCTAACCTTATGACACCTTGTTGTTGTTGTTGTTTAAAAAGTAAGCTGTCCCATATTTTTGAGTGCACCCAGATAGTCTCCCTGACCACCTTACCAAGACTGGATATTTAAAACCAGGCATCCCATTCTAATAAACATAGCACAGCCCATTTCAGTCATGGCTTCCTCCTCAGTTTGGTGTAGTGATTAAGTGTGCGGACTCTAATCTGGGAGAACCGGGTTTGATTCCCCACTCCTCTACTTGCACCTACTGATGTGACCTTGGGTCAGTCACAAACTCTGGCACAGCTATTCCTGAAAGAGCAGTGGGTGTTAGAGTTCTCTCAGCCCCACCTACCTCACAGGGTGTCTGTTGTGGGGAGGGGAAGGGCAAGGAGTTTGTAAGCCGCTCAGAGACTCCAAGTGAAGGGTGGGTTATAAATCCAATCTCCTCTTCTTCTTTTTCTTCTCACGGGAAAGGAGAAGGGTCCATGCATAAGACCAAGTCATATCCTGGGTTGGGTATTTGACAGTTAATGCCACATCAGGTCACTCAGCCTTCTTTGGGTTAGACAAGCTCAGTCAATTCAGTTCTGCACCATAATGACAATTTGGGGGTGACAAGAAATGAGTGTGGCGCGTGGTGTTTGTTTTTAAAATCAAAAGCCATGATATAGAAGTGAGCAGTGAATGAGATAAACCTGATCCATTAAATACAGGCAAGCAGAAATGTGCTATGTTTTCCCATCACCTAAAGTAGTAGTTTGCATGACAACTTGATTCCAAAGAAGCCACCATCATTGTGGAGAAATAATGAGATCACAAACAGCAAGTCGTTCACCGCAGTCCTCTGCAACCTCCATTCATTCTACGCTGCGTGAAGCGGACTATACACAGACATTGAACGCATCCATGTGCGAGCAGAGTTCTGCCCATTTGCTCAGACTCCAGTTTAATATTTCAGGGCCTGATCTTTATCTATATTGGTACAGGCTCTAAGTATATACTGATCATTTCCCCCTTGCTGCAAAATGAAACAAAAATCCAGTTGCGTCTTCAAGACTGACGTTTATTTCCCATATAAGCTTTCGTGAGCCACAGCTGTGAAGTGAGCCACGGCTCACAAAATCACGTATTGAAATAAATGTTTGAGTCCAGTGGCACCTTTAAGACCGACAAAGTCTTATTCAAGGTATAAGGTTTTGTGTGCAGGCATGTGAAAGCTTATACCAGGAATAAACGCTTTGTTGGTCTTAAAGGTGCCGCTGGACACAAACTTTGTCCTGTGGCTTCAGACCAACATGGCTACCCACCTGAAATAAATGTTGTGAGTTGTTAAGGTACCTCTTACCCTTGCAATAGGTTTGCCAGCTCTGGGTTGGGGAATACCTGGAGATTTGGGGGGTGGAGCCTGGGGAGGGCAGGGTTTGGGGAGAGGGACCTCAGCGGGGTATAAAGCCATAGAGTCCATCCATCCATGTGAGAGCCAGCTTGGTGTAGTGGTTGAGTGCATGGACTCTAATCTGGGAGAACCGGGTTTGATTCCCCACTCCTCCACTTGCACCTGCTGGATGACCTTGGGCAAGCCATAGTTCTGTCACAGCTGTTCTCTCACGGACAGTTCCTGAAAGAGCTCTCTCAGCCCTGCCTACCTCACAGGGTGTCTGTTGTGGGGAGGGGAAGGGAGAGGAGATTGTAAGCCCTTTGAGACTCCGAGTGAAGGGCGGGATATAAATCCAAACTATTCTTCTTCTTCTTCGCAACCAGTTTCTGCAGGGGAACTGATCTTGGTTGTCTGTAGATGAGGTGTAATAGTGGGAGATCTCCAGGTGCCACCTGGAGGTTGGCAGCCCTACTTTGCAATCCCCTTGCTTCAGCCTTGTTTCTTTGTTGGTTTGCAATGTGTTACATATAGTTTATTTTTATATATACACCTATATTATATGATTTACCTATATAGTCAATTTAACAGCTTCAACAACAATAATATATATATTTAAGCATATGCTGTAATAGCATCCAACAGACTTAATTCAGATATTTTAAGCATGTGGCAAATTGTTATTGGTGCAGTCTGTCTTTCTGAACTCTTGTCCTCTGTCTCTCCATACAGGACTTTTTCAACGGGCGATAGCTCAAAGTGGAACGGCTCTCTCCAGCTGGGCAGTCAGTTTCCAACCTGCAAAATATGCCAGGGTGTTGGCCACAAAAGTTGGTTGCAATGTGTCGGATACAGTAGAATTGGTAGAATGTCTGCAGAAGAAGCCTTACCGAGAACTCGTTGACCAGGATATCCAACCAGCTCGGTACCACATAGCCTTTGGTCCAGTCATAGATGGGGATGTGATACCAGATGACCCTCAGATATTGATGGAGCAAGGAGAGTTTCTCAACTACGACATAATGTTGGGTGTAAACCAAGGAGAAGGGTTGAAATTTGTGGAAAACATTGTGGACAGTGAAGATGGCATATCAGCCAGTGACTTTGACTTTGCAGTTTCCAACTTTGTTGACAACTTATATGGATACCCTGAAGGCAAAGACATACTAAGAGAAACCATTAAATTTATGTACACTGACTGGGCAGATAGACACAACCCAGAAACGAGAAGGAAAACGCTGTTGGCTTTGTTTACTGATCATCAGTGGGTTGCGCCAGCAGTGGCTACGGCAGATCTCCATTCAAATTTTGGATCACCCACATATTTTTATGCCTTTTACCATCATTGCCAAACAGATCAGGTACCTGCATGGGCAGATGCCGCCCATGGGGATGAGGTCCCTTACGTTTTGGGGATCCCAATGATAGGTCCTACTGAATTGTTTCCTTGTAATTTTTCCAAAAACGATGTCATGTTAAGTGCAGTCGTGATGACATACTGGACAAACTTTGCAAAAACTGGGTAAGTCCATGATGGATACATAACATCACAATGAAGATCATGATTCAAGGCCCATCCTGTCTAATGGCACTCATGACAACAGTTGCCATATTGGTGTGCCGAAATTGTGGGTTTTTTTTTCCTGTAATACTTTCATATATCTCATGAAGTCAGTTTAAGACCAAGAGTAATACATGTACAGCACTATTCTATGCATACTTACTCCAGTTTAGGTCTATTGGAATCAAGAGGCTTAGACTGCAGTAACTCTGTGAAGGACTGCATTGGTAAAATGATCAGTCCCAGCAAGGGATAGCATGCAGACCAAGACATTGGCCAGTTTCAAATGTGATAGCCTCATTGCCCTACAGCTAGTGTATTTATGTTTTAGCCACCAGCTCAGATGCAGGAACAGAGGAACAAGGGCAAAAAAACCCCGGAAACTTCTAATGCAAGAGGGAATAACTTGTAGGTTGGGCTTCAAGAGAGGAGAGATATAGGTAGTTTGCTGTACAAAAGCTGTGTGTTAATCGTCTGTTGTACTATCCTGCTGTCGCAGAATTGGGGCCTGGATTGAGCCTGATACTATGTGAAAAGTATATTTTGACATTGGAGTAATTTTTAAAAAAGTAATGTCCACTTTTTCCCCCCTAGGGATCCAAATCAACCAGTCCCACAAGATACAAAGTTCATTCACACGAAACCCAATCGGTTTGAGGAAGTAGCATGGACCAGATACTCTCAGAAAGACCAGCTTTACCTTCACATTGGATTAAAACCGCGAGTGAAAGAGCATTACAGGGCCAACAAAGTGAACCTGTGGTTGGAACTGGTACCTCACCTGCACAATCTTAATGACATTTCACAGTATACCTCTACAACAACTAAAGTGCCATCAACTGATATTACTTTCAGGCCAACACGGAAAAATTCAGTACCCGTAACTTCAGCCTTTCCTACAGCCAAGCAAGATGATCCCAAGCAACCGCCAAGCCTAATTTCCGGGGATCAAAGAGACTATTCCACGGAGTTGAGTGTAACTATTGCAGTTGGAGCATCTTTGCTGTTCCTGAACATTTTAGCCTTTGCAGCTCTATACTACAAAAAGGACAAGAGGAGACATGACGTCCATCGGAGATGTAGCCCACAGCGCACTACTACCAATGATCTTACCCATGCACAAGAAGAGGAAATAATGTCCCTCCAAATGAAGCACACTGACTTGGGTCATGAATGTGAGTCCATCCATCCACATGAGGTGGTTCTTAGGACCGCCTGCCCCCCAGACTACACACTAGCTATGAGGCGGTCACCTGATGATATTCCCTTAATGACCCCCAATACTATTACAATGATTCCCAACACTATACCAGGGATTCAGCCCCTACACACATTTAATACATTTACTGGTGGACAGAATAACACTCTGCCCCATCCTCACCCACACCCACACCCCCACCCTCATTCACATTCAACAACTAGGGTATAGCCAGACAAGATGAAACAAACTTTTATTTTTTGGTGGATTACAGTGGGGGATAATTATGGAAGACGTGACTTGGCTTTCAACCTACAAGACTCTTACTATTTAAATATGGAGGAATATTATGTGAATATACATATCAAGAACTTTGGGGGTTTTGGGGGAAAATGAATTGTACATATATACAAATGAACTTTTAAAAGAAAAGTATAACTTTTTACAATTGCTTGAAGCAATTGTCCTGAATGATACTTTTTTCATTCACATTCAAGTATTAATTTTTTTGAGGATTTAAGTTACGTAACGGAATTAGGCATGTGCAACAAAATCAGGAAGGAAATGATGACTGAAAAATTAAAAAAAAATATAAAGTTCTATCAATATGCACAAGGGACACATTAATGGAATGTCAGATAATTTTCACCAGTTTTGATTTCGAACTGTTTTCTTGCGTAGACCATATTTACATATTTGGATAATTATACAAAGCACCGACGCTGTTAAAAAGGCCTTAGAAATGGGCTCCTTTGCTGAGATCTGCCAAGGAAAAGGGGGAGGAAAATAAAAGTTTTAGAACATGGCAGATATGACATTATCACATAAGCGCTGTCAGTATAAACGCTGTGGGAATAAAGGAAACGGGATATTTTTAGCACGATGTGCATGGTAATTTATTATGCTTGGTGGCTGTGCTGCTGATTAAGCCGTAATTAAAATTCTTCTCATCCCATTGGGGTTCTCAATAGAAGCTTCTTCCCTCAATTGGCACAACCTAAAGGAGATTTATTTTAAAAGGAGGAAAAAACCCAAGAACCAAACCAAAAATCTTAACCGACAACCCGGCAATTCCCGGTAGTGTCCCAAGTAATAGAACGCATTATGGGAGGGTTTTTTTAAAAAATGAGGTGTTTGATGATACTGTAGGTGCTGAGCAGGGAACACATGTGGGTAGGAATCCCAAAAGGAAACGAACGAACGTCTCTGTTCGGTTATGTTCTCTTTCCAGCTAATTAATTTACAGTGTTTGCAGTGCTGATAGGGCATTTTTGACGAAGCCGTTACCGTTTTGAAGGGGATTCATTACAATCTCTTAGGCTTTTACCAGTCATTTCTCTTTTAAAAAAAAATCCAAAGATTTATTTCCAAGAATATTTTGCAGTATGTAAAGGTTTCCCCTCTCTCCAACCGCAAATGATCACCTTGGTTCTAACTCTCATTCATTCGACGTCTCATCTCACATGTGGTAAAAAGTTTTACTCATAGTATTTCCCTTCTTGGCCTGTGTATCTTCAGAGAAGAGGAAGCTCACTGGGAATATCTTTAAGGAGAGCTCTGCAGAGTAGAAAGTAGAGATGTGGAAGCTATGGGGTTGGATCCAAGTAGCTGGTCAACTGGTGATAAAGGGAAGCAAGATCTCTTTTGGCCACCCAAGAAGGCTACGTGGGGAATCATGGGAATTGCATCAGAAAAAAGCCACATGGGATGGGAGTGTAGCAAGGAGGAGAAATGGTCAAAAGTGTGTTAAAAAGCTGTCTGGATCCAACCCTATATGAAGAATGGAAGAGTCAACATGGGAAACGTTTCAATTCTGTGTCTCATTTTTAACATTGTCCTTTAGATTGGAAAGGAATGGTTGAAAAATGATATGGTCTTTCTACCCCCTCAGTTACTTTCAAATTTTAAGAAAATGGTATGTCACAATCAATAAAAAAAGTTTGTAATATGTAATCAGATGTACATTTATATAAAAAAGGAGAAAAAAATTGAGATGGACTAAAGAGCACATCCCTGATGAGTACTTTCTCCCTTTTCCTGTATTATATTTCTATTAGAGTAAAGTTACGTGAATCTTTTTTTTTATTTTGCATTTTTTCAAAAAATTACTAGCAATTTTGATAGTTTGTAAGATAATGCGCAGAACTTTCTCTGACAAACTAACTGCAGTAACAGAAATGTTTCTTTTCAGTTACTCTTTTTCAAGATTGAAAGCTTATTACACACTCAGCAAAATTGTATACTACTTGATGGAAAACAAACATTCTTTGTACTTCTGGGCCAGTCGTGTTGGCCGCCAAGTGAAAAAAAAAATAAAGCTAATCTGGATAATGAATATTATAATTATTCCAACGCTAAGAGACCTGAGATTTGCTCATTAAAGAGCTCAAATGTTTATTGCTGTTTTGTCATTTTTTAAAAATGAAGTAATGGTAACTGTCTCAGAATAAAGAGTTATTTCTTGAGACCGTTCTGGCTTTTGAAGACTTCTGTATGCCTTCTACAGGTCAAAATGTCTCCTTACTTTTGGGTTATAACCCTATCATTCAGTTCTTTACAGGGAAAAATGCATATGTGGCAAACATACACGTCATACAGCCCAGTCCTAGGTGTGTTTACTCAGAAGTAAGTAGAGTTGCCAACCTCCAGGTGGTGGCTGTTGATTTCTCACTATTACAACTGATCTCCAGGTGACTGAGGTCAATTCACCTGGAGAAAATGGCTGCTTTGGAAGGTGGAGTCTATTGCATCATACCCCACTGCAGTCCCTCCCCTCCCCAAATCCCGCCATCGACAGGCTCCACCCCCAAAATCAGATATTTCTCAACACAGAACTGGCAACCCTAGAAGTAAGTAATTGACAGTGCAGTCTTGAGCAAAGGTGCCCTCTTCTAAGTCCCCCAAAGCCCATTTATTTATTTATTATTTATTTTAGTTCATTTATACCTTGCCTTTCTCCCCAATGGGGACCCAAAGTGGCTTACATCATTCTCCTCTCCTCCGTTTTTCTTCACAACTCTGTGGAGTAGGTTGGGCTGAGAATATGTCACGGGCCAAAGGTCACCCAACAAGCTTCCATGGCAGAACGGGGAATTGAACCTGGGTCATCCACGTCCTACTCTGTCACTTAGTTCCACTTAGGATTACCCTGATAATGTTCAGCTGGCCTTACTCCAAGGCATTCAGGCATAGAATTGGGATCTGAAATCCTTTTGATACTGCCTTGAGTATAAGCCCTATGAAACACAGCAGTTACTGCTGAATAAACATGACTAAGATTGGGCTGGACATTTTCAGACCAACATGGCATCCATTTAGCCAAACGCTGGAATGGCCAAAAAGAAATTCCTCTTAGAAAGGAAGGAGAAAGAACAGGCTTGGTTCAAACAAATGATGCTGAGAAATTCGTAAGTACAAAGCAGGGTTCTAAACTCTCGTGCAAGCAGTTCTTCTGAGCACACTGAGTGTGGACTAGATGAACCCAATGGTAGTATTCACTCAGAAGCCTTTCCTTTGACATCATCATCCTTGACAGTGGCGCTAATACAGCATAGGCTGATGATCCTGGTTGTCCATCAAAGTTCTCCCTGTAGAAGCCGATACAGAGAAAGTCTTCAAAATTCAGGGTGGTCCATGTGCAATTTCTGCCTGACGTGGTTGTGACTGTGACCTGCCAAATGTAAACCAATAAAAGAATTGTTTGCCATCGGATAACGATCGTTTAATAAGAAGGCTGTATTTTGCTATGTTGACTAATGAAAACAAACCAGAGGGAAACCCCCAAGAAAAATAAGTGGTGGGCACCGACCAAGGCTACATGTGAACAAAGAAATGTGAATGTGTTTTTCTTAACATGATCAACACCAAATGACCTTTAATGCTAGTTGATCAGTGGCCATATATCTCGTGACGGCTCTCTATTAAACAGTCTCTGATCATTGTTTTTTTTTTTTAATTAGTTAAAATAAATCATTTAGGTGTACTTAGCGTGATACTTTTTTATTTGGGGCACAGGTGATCGTAGCATACTAAGTGTGAATCATGGTGAAAATCTAGGGAGTATAACTGTCTTTTAACATGTTCACAAGAAATTGGCTATGAGCTGGAAATGAGGCCGATACATGTCCAACTGCACAAAAATCACAATTGTCAGGGTCAGTCTACGAGTTTGGATGTACTGTAAGGGCTTTCCCTGTCCATTTTGTGTGCAGGGGCATGTTGCCTCTCCTCCCCCAGTCCAGATCCATAAGTGCATTACAGTGCATAGACAAAGCTCTTGGGAATGTGGACTCTGCTTTTTTTTCAATGGACAGCAAGCAGATTCTCTTGTCAAGCTGCTTCCTCCATTGCAATGAATGGGAAACCTTTGAAGGAGCCGTGTCGGTGCATCTCAGCACCCCAGAGAGTAAGAAAGGTGTTTGTAGACTCTGTTTGGGAAAAACCACATGGGAATTCCATGTGCAACCATGAAGCATTCATTGTTTTATTTCCTAACATATAATTACAAAGCAGCATTTACTTGGAAAGCATGCGGCTCTCCTGTACCTTAACATATAATTTTTAGGGGGAGACTAACAATAGCAATTTTTCAAATATAATCAAAACTGTAGCCCCGTGCAAATAAGGTGTCTGAGTGTTGACTCACTGCATGGGGAGGGAGAGAGGAAATGAACATGCTGGCCCCGCCCCCTGCCTCCACTCTATCACCCAATCATTGGCACTGTTTAAATGCACACAGGAAGTGCCCATAACATATCTTCCCTCCCATGACAGGTGACACTGCTTTCCAAATGTTGCTGATCTCAGGGAAGGTGTGTTTGTGTGGGCACTTCCTCCACATGTGCATTGTGCCCGCTTTCCCAATCCCACATGGTGAGCCAATGCATGAATGGATCCTCTCCACAGGGCACATTAAAATGCTATGGAACACTGAAGAAGCTTAATGGAGTGGGGGGTTTTTTGTGGGGGGAAGTATGTAAATATCTGACACTTGCTTGCTCCCCAAAATTCAGAAATCTACTTTGAATGTGATATTTTCTTTCTTGTATCATTCGGTGGAGAGTTTTTTCCAGTGACTGAAGAATAGTTCCAAATGGCATATGACTTTCAACCAAAAGCAAGAGGCCAGATTTATGGCTATTGCATATTTGTAAATATATTTGTGAGGATAATCCAGAAGGAAATCATAATATATTCCAGAAGAGCCTTTGGGAATCTGCAGTAGGGAATGGACAAGATGCACAGGCAACGATCCTTGGTGACAGAATGTATTAACTATACAGCAATGACATTTCGTTGGTATCTAAAAAGTTGGGAGGTTATGCTGAATGGGATGATTTCAAATTATTGTCCCTTCCATTTCACACCCACTATGCTCATCTTGATGTCACTTCTCCCTTGTGCACATCAAACCCATGATTCTTTATGTTCACACCATTTTCTGTTTTTTTTCCAGAATTTCCCCGCCCCATAAGATGTATGTGTTTCTCAGTGTTAATAAACCAGCCCTACGCATATATTATATGGCATATATGATGTATATGTATGAATACCTTATCAGTTGCAGCTAAAAACTGTCCCTGTGCATGATGCAAGCAACTCGACAAAAGCAACAGCAGAAAGCAGAAAAGTAAAATCATTTACAAAAATATAAACAGATGTAGAACAGAAATGAAATGCTGGCTTGGCCCTAATGCGGACTCTGCATTCAGTATACTGACGTTCAAATTTGCATCAAGATTACTGGTTGGTGCCAAATCATGGGGATGAACCAAAGTGCACTTCTACCTGGGGGTGGGCTGAGAGGCAAAAACAGCCCTGGGAAGGGTTCTGCCCCGATGCAGGGGGAGGGAAGGAGGGAGAGTACTTGGCCCACCCCCCAAAGTGGCTCCTCCCCACTTCCATGTCCTTCCACCTTCATGCAGAACGGGGTTGCTGGCTCCCATGAGGGAGGGGCTGCCGGCTTGTGGCAGCAGCTCCCAGCCCCATCATGGAGGCTTCCAATTTGCAGCAGCGCCGACTCCTGCCCGCTTCACCCCCATCTCCCTTGTGTAGGGCAGGGGCTTCTGGCTTGTGGTAGCAGCTCTCATCCCCGTTCTGGGGGGGGGCACCAGATTGCAGCAGCAATAGCTCCTGGTCGGGAGTCATGGCCATTCCACCCCTGCTTCTACCCACGGAAGGTGTCTTCCCATTAGCAGAAGAATCCCTGGGATTGACAGAAGAATTCCAACCATTACCAGAAAGGGACCTTGGAGTATGGGTTGGATCCAACTGTTAAGCACTAATCCTAGCCCTGGGAGGTTCTGGGGGAAACAGCCTGCGCTGTCGGCCATTTTGATTGTTTTCAGTGGGGCTGATCACCTGGTTGAATGAGACAGTTGGCTTGAACCACTTGTCAGTTATACCTCATGACTGAACAGACTAAATATTTTCAAAACCACTTGGCGGAGCCAGCAGCAGATCCTGACTCAACCCTACCCTGGCTGCCTGTCCTGAGGACCTCTGGGGCCAAGACTCACCTATGTGGGGAAGGCCAGGAGAGGGAAGTGGCTGGGACCCAGGCAGACCATTTTGACACAACCGAGAATAAGGCAGGGACCAAGCAGAGGTATGGAGCGGTGTGGTCAGAAGGCAATGGTGAGCTTGGATTTGGGAAGGCCAGATTGGGAGAAGCTAAGTGGCATCCCTGAGTAGCCAAGGGAAAGCACAGGGCAGGGAGACGGGCACCAGAGGGCAGAGGCATGAAAGGCTTCCCTTCCCTTTTATAGTCTCCCAGGTGGAGCAGGTGGAAGGAGGTTAGGCCAGGTGGCGATGGAGCCAGGGAATCCTATAAAATGGAAAGCATGGGAGGCGGAACTGGGCTAGGCATCTTGGGGGTGGGCATCTAGGGTTCCCAAGTACTTACCGTCTGGGGGCAGGGGACGAATGCTCCCCGGCCGGACCAGTCTTCCTGGCAACGCACCATGCCATCGCCAGGAAGTGATACCAGGTGACGCTCTGGCAATGGGGCTGAAAACTCGATGGTACCATCGAGTTTCCAGCCCCATTGCCAGAGCATCGCCTACTGTCCCTTCCTGGCAACGGCATGGTGTTCTGCGCCTCTCCTTCCCCTGGGGATGGTCCTGCAAAGAAGTATCCATCCCCCGCCGGCACGCGGTAAGTTCTTGGGAAGCCTATGGGCATCTCGGGGGTGGGTTGGGCATCTCACACCTCTCCTGCTAAGGGCATTTCCCCCCCTCAATGGAATCACAAGAAATATACTGGTCAGCTGAAAAACGTGGTTAGCATTCAGGTTATGGTTACCACAAACTTTGATTGGAAGAGAGACTTGAGGCAAATATGGAAGATCCTACTGAGGGCATTCAGTTTGTCAGGATTTTGAAGGAAGCATGACAAATTCAAATCAAATAAGCAATATTTTTTCAGGATTGCATGTCTTTTGTTAACATTCATTGCCCTTTCAAATATAAAATAATGCGAAACCTGGTTCTAAATGACAGAATTTTTGTCCTTTATTGAATATCTTTTCCTCAGCACCTGGCAAGCATTACAAAATGTAATCCACGGAGTGACTAGAACTCTGTGAAATCTGTAACAGCGTTAAGTGCACCACGAGAAAGAAGATATTTGGCGTTCTGCTTGTGACAAAGGCCTAACAGAAGGGGAATTTTTAGGAAGCGATCAACTGCTGTGACAGTATACGTTTTGATGTTTTGTAAATTGTTTTCTCTTGTGACATTAGTTCAAAAATACTAGCCTTTTTCACTATTCTAATAATGACTTGTTATAGACTGTCGCTATCTAATGTGAGCAAACATTAGATAATTTGATGATCATTGTGGAAAAAAAAACCACTCCAAAATAAATTACAAAGAATGGATTCTTTCTGGTTGAGTAATTTTTTAAAAAATCATTCTTTCAACTGGCTTGTCAAGATTTTTGCTGCAGCTGTGGAGAAGAATTGTATTTCTTCTTTCACTCGAAATGAAAATATATCATTGAGCTGTCCTTCGGTGGTCTCTGAAGAATTTTTTTTTTCTTCGAAACAGACATTGTTGAAACCGATTTATTTTTTGATTGGATTTAATTCTGGAACAATGCTGGGCCTTGTATGGTGGCCGGCCATCAGCTGCATCTGATAAACTGTTGAACGAGAGCTCACCACAAGCAGTGCATGCCAAGCCGTTCGTCTTAGGTTTTGTTAATGTTACTGTGTAATGGATTTCTTGTCTGCAGATTCCAGAGAGAGATCATTCCAGAGGTGTGGCAAGAACCGAACGACATGTACATAGAGATGAGCATGGAGGGGAAAAGCGTTGCATGGAATCATCTCATGCGCCTAACAGGTGTATCGTTTCTATGTATTTGATGGGAGACCCAGAACCTCTTGGCTTACACTAAACTTATCACTCTATATACCCTCTGTAAGTCCTCTACTACCCTTTTAAGCATAGGTACATCCACAGCATTGCTAGTCCCATGGGTTTTTACAAAGCATTCTGCTTGTGTGGCTGAAAATCCTTCCAGATAGGAAATGACATGAAAGCTGTGTGTTGATCAGCACGGACAATCTCAGCTCCTTGGCACATGTACACACAGCAGATTACCAGAATGTAGGATCACTGCACATGGCAGCGCGACATGCCAGTTGTGTGTATTTTTCTTGTGACCCGTTTGTAGCAGCGTCAGGAAGAAAATGCGATTCTTCACTCTGCGTTATATGAATGGCCAGAAACACCCTTTCCAGGAAAACCCCATCCAATACGTACAATCAAGTTAATTGGAATAGTGCTTTTGGAAGTGATCCCAGAGAGATTCTACTGCAGTCCTGTAGGCCGGAGCACCCATTTGTGTAGTCTGTAGTGCCCATTCGTCATCCTCGCCTAGACAGAAGGAGCTGCGAAGAAAAGGCTGGCAAACATAGGAGAGTGCCTTGTGAAATCTCAGGAGCAAGGTGGAGTTCCCGTGTGTGTGGAGGTTCTTCTAGGGCTGCCAACTTCCAGGTGGTAAATAGAAAATAAACAATAACAACCGTGATATAATGATGAAAAGTCAGTTCAGGTTTTTCTTCTTCCAAGCGTTTGAGAAATATGAATACGTTTGTGTGAAATCACATGGACATAAATCCACCAATAGGAATAGTCCAATGACATGGTGCTCTTCTCTATTGCAGGAGGCTGCCCGGTCCTCTTCACCGCAGACTTCGTCCAATGCAAATAAAGTGCAATAGCCAGTAAAATGTTCCTTGTGCCTTTCTTGTTCTTGTATTCGAGTCACACAAAAAGTCATGATTCTGCAGACAGGCTTGCTCAAAGACCTGTTTCAATAAGCTTCCTCAGAGCAGAATACATGTAGACTCTGCAAACTTTCTCACTCAGTTACTTGGCTGCAGATTTTCTTCTCACTCAGTTACTTGGCTGCCTGTTCCCTCTCATGGGCATGAATGGCTCTGAGTGATCTCCGGGCAACAGAGATCAGTTCCCCTGGAGAAAATGGCTGCTTTGGAAGGTGGACTCTGGGACATTATTCCCCACTTAAGTCCTTTCGCTCTCCAAACCCCACCCTTCCTAGACTCCACCCCCCCACAAATCTTCAGGTATTACCCAACCTGGAGCTGGCAACCAGTGTTCCCTCTAAGCTGAGTTAGCTAGCTCACAGTTTTTTAGCCTCCAGCTTACAGAGTTTCATCTTGGCTCAGGGAGGATGGCTCCAGAGCCCACTAATTGATGCAGCAGCCAAATCGCCCACTCACAACTTTAATGCCAGCAGCTCACAGAGTAGAAGTTTTGCTCACAAGACTCCACAGCTTAGAGGGAACATTGCTGGCAACCCCAGTTGGTATTTGGATGGGAGACCACCAAGGAAATCTCTGCAGAGGAAGGTGATAGTAAACTACTTCTGCTTCTCACTGTAGAGCCTTCCATGGCAGTTCCTCAGGTAAGTACAAACTCCACTTAGCTTCCAAAATCCGATGAGATCTGGCTAAACCATGCCTCATTCCCTCCTGAGGCAAAAATATCCTAAACAAATACTCTGATAGCAAATGACATTTATTTATTTATTTATTTTTCAACTTATATCCTGCCCTTCCTGCATTCACAGGCTCAGGGCGGCTTACTGTCATTAAAACATTTTGCAAATATGTAAATCACAATTAAAATCCAATAAAATCCTCGTAGAGCAATTCAGTAGTAGTGATAATAAGTGCTGTCAATGTTTTGCTGATTATACAGGCAGCGTACTTGTAAGTTTCCCAGTTTCTCGATGTTCTTTGCACAGGCCAGCCATCAAAGCCAAGAGTTGGTGGTGATGGTGGGAGCGGCTCCTAGTTGAAGGCCTGGTGGAAGAGCCCCGTCTTGCAGGCCCTGCAGAACTATGAAAGGTCCCGCAGGGCCCTGATCTTCTCCTCCTCCTCCTCCATGCTTGAAATGGGACTTATGGGGTGGGGGAAATGACTCAGTAAGATAACCCCCTTCTAATGCCTATAATACATAATGATGATGAAGATTCTATCTGTCTGTCTGTCTACCTATCATCTATGCAATCCTAAACTGAGCTACACCAATGACTTCAATTGACTTGGCTGCAACTCTATTTAGGATTGTGCTATTAGAAAATGAATACTCAGTATCAGGAGGCCAGATCAGAAGGTGAAGAGTTGGAAGGAAACAACAGAGTGTAACAGAACCAAGATGACAAACTAGAGGAGAACCTACCTGGAAATCAGGTAAACCCAAGCAGTAAGATTACACTGGGCGTGTGTGCTCTTACACAACCTGAATCTGATGTGTGGCCGGCTTGAGTATTTCTACCTTGCATTCCAAAACAGCATTTGTAATGTTTGGCAATCTGTTTCATGTTTTATATGAGTCCCAGGATAATACGATCTGGAGCCGTTCCAGCCCAGGTGTTACTCATGGCTAGGTGCACTGGCCACGTGGCTAGAGGGCTGATAGGAAGGACTCTGTTAGGCCTTGTGTTCTTTTCCTTGGCACTTCTGAATAAAGCTATGCTTTGTTGATTCAGTGAAACCTTTTGCATCTTCCCGAATGCCTGTGGAATCATACAGCGTCCCCATGCCTTTCATGGGTGAATTACTTGAGGAACAGGCTGACAAATGATCTATTAAAGGGACATGGCTTTCAGGGCTATTGAAAAATTGTCAGATTGTCTTGCTCTTCCCATAGTGGTAGACTGATTTTCTGGTTCTCACAACAACAGACTCAGCCGGCTTCATAAAGAAGGAAAACAAAGTATTGACAGTATTATTTACCTTTATTCCCTAACTCATGCATATAACAGAAACTTTGGCTCCCTAAAATGGGATCTTTGCCTTTCCTTCATGCCCCCCAAACTAGCTTGCCTACAGCCAACTATGGCATGAAGCAATGTAAGGGATCTAGGTAGGATTGGCAGCCTCCAGGTGGGGGCTGAAGCCCTCCCAGAACTACAGCTGATCTCCAGGTAACACAGGTAAGTTCCCTTGGAGAAAGTGGCTGCTTTGGAGGGCGGACTCTATGCACTATAACACGCTGAGGTCCCTCCTCTCCTCAAACCCTTCTGTTCCCAGGCTCCACCCCTAAAATCCCCAGGAATTTCCCAACTCACTGTTTGCAACCATAAATATAGAGCCCTGACTTTGATAGCCCAGGGTAGCCTAATCTCATTAGATCTCAGAAGCTAAGCAGGGTTGGCCTTAATTAGTATTTGGATGGGAGACCAAGAAGGATAGTCCAGAGTAGAGGCAGGCAACGGCAAACTGCTTCTCTTTGGGTGATTCCGCACTAGATTTTAACTCCTGTCCCTGAACTTACATTCTACACTACACTCGAGTTCGCCCCTGTAATTTTCTCAGGCAGGGCTCTTTTTGTAGCAGGAACGCCTTTGTATATTAGGTGACACTCCCCTAATGTAGCCAATCCTCCAAGAGTTTACAGAGCTCTTCTTACAGGGGCTACTGTAGGCTCTTGGAGGATTGGCTACATTAGGGGTGTGTCACCTAATATGCAAAGGAATTCCTGCTACAAAAAGAGCCCTGGTCTCGGGGTATATTTTCTGTTTCCACATTACATTGAGGTCACCCCGGTTTTGCCCCAGACCTGTCCCAGGATAAACAGATGCTGTTATAACCAGGGATAAATGCAAGGTAATTGTGTCGTGACTTGAACTCTGATAAAACCAGGGATCTGATCCAGGTGTGGAAAGGACCGTTGTCTCTTGATTTGATTTGATTTTTGATTTGATTTATTAGATTTCTACCCTGCCCTCCTGGCTGAAGCCAGCTCAGGGCGGCTTACACAAGAACAGAATAAAATTTCCAGTAATATAATATAAAATCATCAAACATCACTTAATACAAATAACAAAGCTAAAGCCATAGACATAATAAAGTCCTAGTAACTCTTGCCTTTTAAACCCCATAGGGTCGCCATCAGTTTTCGACAGCAAAAAAGGGAGGCAGCTGACATGTGGTGTATCTTTCTCAGACACAGTACCTGAAAACTTTAAGTTGAAAGTGTCAGGAACTGAACCTACAACTGTTTGGATGCAAGCCATGGCTTTACCCTGAGAGGTAAGCCTGCCTAGGAAAACGGCACCACCTTCTCCTAACGGTGTCACAAGAAAAGAAGAGGATCAGACACGGCATCCTCTTTAACAAGTGCTCAGGACCATTTTGGAAATGTTGTAGTCAAAAATTATTCGGGTAATAGGCACAACGCGAAGGCTTCACATTCTACCGATCTCTGAGTCTCCGTTTTCATTAAACCACTGAGTACATAATCCACCCTGGTGCTTCCGAAAGCAGGCTGGGCAGACATACTGTGAGATGACATTCATTTGTATGTTTTCCCCACCAGAAATGAATGCGCTTGTCTGTTCTGAACTGACAGCCAATTTTTTATTGCCTGTCATCCAGTCGTGGCATTGCGTGATTGATGTCAGCAGGGATCTTATTCGCTGGATACTTAAGCTGCACATCTTTTGATGTCATTAGATGGAGCTGTGGGTGTTTGTACTGGCAATTTTAGTTATGGGTCTCTTGTGGCAATTGCCATGTCTCTGAACCTTGTGATCTGAGTGATCAGGGTGAGATCACCACTGTTAGCCCAAGGGACAATTCCAGATAATTTATTTTACACAATAGGTTATGTGGTGGCTAAGAGAACGAGCCATAATCAGGAAGAATGCTAGTTCAAATCTCTTCTGGGCCACAGACTCACTAGGTGGTGGCCTGAAGGAAGGCATCGAATCCTAGATTTAGAACGAAACGTATAAACCGTCTAGTGCAGAATGAAGGACGTGCCAATGAGTTGCCGCTGACTCATGGCAACCCCTTCTATGGGGAGTTTCAGGCGTGAGATCGGCAGAGGTGGTTTGTCATTGCATGTAGCAACCCCAGTCTTCCTTCGTTGATCTCCCATCCAAGTACTGCTGGTGGCCAGCCCTGCTTAGCTTCCAAGCAGTGCTCCCTCTAAACTGTGGAGTCTTCTGAGCAAAAACTCTACCTTGTGAGCAACTGGCGTTAAAGCTGTGAGCGAGCGATTTGGCTACTGCATAAATTAGCTTGCTCTGGAGCCCTCCTTCCTGAGCGAAGACAAAAATGTGTGAGCCAGAGGCTAAAAAACTATGAGCTAGCTCACACTAATTCTGCTTAGAGGGAACATTGCTTCCAAGCCCTGATGAGCTTGGGCCAACCCCCTGCAAAATGCTGACAATACAAAGAGAAACTACCCCCAGCAAATGGCTGTCTAGACTCCACTTGGAGAGCTGCTGTGTGGGAGAGCTCACCTTCCCTAGGTAATTGGTTCTATACTTGTCCTAGGGAAAGAGAGAGAGGGGGAGGTTTGAGGAGGCTAGTTTTGAAGAATATTTTGGGAGCATGATTTTTTCCAACACTAATCCCCATTTTCCCTATCTGGCGCAAATCTGATGGTCAGATGATGCAATCCAAAAAGTGTGTTGGGGGGGATATTACTATTATTTATTTAGTTCATTATACCATGCCCTTACTCCAAAGAGTGTAGGGCAGAATACACGAGTCTCCCTGCCTCTGTTTCACCATCTACAAGGTTAAGCTGGGAGTGCGTGACTGGCCCAAGGTCACCTGGCAAGCTTTCATTGTGGAGTGGGGATTCAGAGTTGGATCACCCAGGTTGCTGTTGGATCACCCAGATCGCTCAGCGCAGAGGGCGGGGTATAAATCGAATGAATGAATAAATAAATAAATGAAATGGAAGAGAGGAGAGGAGAATGATGCCAGCCAGTTTGGGTGCTCATTGGGGAGAATGACGGGATATGAATGAAGTAAATAAATAAGTCCTTTTGTCCCATCTGCATAGAAGGAATGGAACAAGAGGCAGGCATTTTGGTTCTATTCAGCTGTCAATGGACTGGGGGCTTTTTCTTAGGCACTGCTGCCATGTTGTCAGACTGCCATGGCAACAGGACAGGACCTACAGTCCTTATTCCATCTATATCACAGGTTTTCCTTCCCCTTTCCATAGTAAGTGGTAAAAGCCACATGTTTCTGTTTTCCTGGTGGTTTGCCAGGTAAACTTCTTCTTCTTCTTCTTCTTCTTCTTCTTCTTCTTCTTCTTCTTCTTCTTCTTCTTCTTCTTCTCTCTTCTTCCTCTCTCCTCCTCCTCCTCCTCCTCGTCCTCCTCCTCCTCCTCCTTCTTCTCCTCCTCCTCCTCCTCCTCCTCCTCCTCCTCCTCCTCCTCCTCCTCCTCCTCCTCCTCCTTCTCCTCCTCCTTCTCCTTCTCCTTCTCCTTCTCCTTCTCCTTCTCCTCCTCCTCCTCCAGCTTTGTTTGACCACTTTCCTTCCCAAAACACAGACGGCCATCTAAGTCAGCCGCTTACACTGTCCATTGTTCCCTCTGGCTCCATACTCTTCCTAGCAATCACCCTCTTGGGTCACAGGCACAGAAAGATCTTTTTTAATAAGTGGGAGCCTTTTCATCGGGGATGCTATGGACTGGATTTTGTAGCTTTTTCAGGCAATCAATGTGACCTGCCACTGAGTCCCAAGAGCATTTTCTCAGTCTCAGGGACTGAGATGGTTCTCAAAGATCATTTCGCATGTGATTAATTGTTAGTTAGATCCTACCAAGTGGGGACTGACAAGAACGTGAGGAATCGCATCCTTCCTGATCTTGATTTCACACGAATCTTCGTTTTTCAAATCGTTCACTCCCTCTGGCACTCCCCACTTTTCTTGCTTGCTTCCTTTCCACTCGTGCACCTACTGATTTATATTTTCCTGCCTCCCCTTCAGATTTTCCTCCTATCTTTCCCACTCTTTCCATTTTCCTACATCCTGTCCTCCCACTTACCTGTTTTTTTTCCAGCTTCTAACCCCATCAGCTGACACTACGTAGGGCATGAGAGTATCAGCAACATTAGTTGGGGGGTTGCTTTGTTACCCTGAAATTGCCTTGGAGACCGTGTAGTTTTATGAGACCTTGACTGGCATGCTTGTTCTATTTTTTTTTAAACCCACCCTTTTTGATTTTTCTGGAAACCTGGGGGTTCCCCAAGTTATTTGGGGGGAATCCACTCCCCAAATCTGTACCTGACCCCCACCGTGTAGTTTTTTTTGACCTGAACGGTGGGCAGCTAGGTTTGGAATCAGATGTTAGATAGAAACTTTCTGTGCCTCATCTTGTCGCTCATTAAAAAGGCTGCTTTAGGCAAGTCCCAGAGGGCAAGTGTTCCTTTCTGCGCTCCAGTTGGAACATTTTAGCCTCCATTTCAGTCCATTACAGCACATTCCTGAAGTGTTGTCAGCCTCAGGTACACACACTTAAATGTTAAGGTTTTCTGTCAGAAACCATCCTGGAATATGACGGTGGCCGAAGTAGAAGTTCTGTTGCAGAATGGGTGCCTGTAGAATCAGAACTTTGCACTGGGAGAGATGAGAGACTGGGATCTTTATACGGCTGGCCAGGCTGCAGAAGTGAAAAATATGAACTTACTGGCCACAAAGGCCTTTCAGTCCAGAACACCAAGGTCAAGAAAAGCAGTCTGGGCAGAAACTGGGAACCAGAGTGATGTTTGGAGGCTTGCAGAAAAAGGCAAGATGGGGTTTTAGGTTGTCTCAGAAGCTGATCTGTTGCACAGATTAGATAAAACAACATGTCACTGAGTTCTGAAATTAGTCCTCATGACATTGGTTTTGCCTTAAGGAGCAGATCTGGCTGGCCCTGACATAGGTCAGGACTCCGGTGCTGGGCAAAGTAGGAGGCAATTCCACCTCTGCACTGTTTCGGCAATTGAAAATACCAGACCTGGGCTGCGTTTAGCCCCAGTTAGGAAAAGTGCAGGAATAGAAGCAATACCTGTCTTTCCCCCCACCTTTACTGAAGTAAAAAAATAGCCCAGAAATATTTTTGATCAGGGAAATAGCACTGGGTTGGAGGAAGAAATAATCCTTCTCTTTCCCCAGTGACATGCTCTTATCCACATCAGACCTACTATGCAGGTACTTTGTAGATTAGACAAAAAAAAACTTAAGAACATAAGAACATAAGAACATAAGAGAAGCCAATGTTGAATCAGGCCAATGGCCCATCTAGTCCAACACTCTGTCACACAGCGGCCAAAATATACCAGGTGCCATCAGGAGGTCCAGCAGTGGGGCCAGGGCACCAGAAGCCCTCCCACTGCTGCCCCCTCCAGCACCAAGAATAGAGTGCATCACCTGCCCCAGACTGAGAGTTCCCATCTATACCCTGTGGCTAATAGCCACTGGTGGACTTCTGCTCCATATGTTTATCTAATTTCCTCTTGAAACTGTCCATGCTTGCAGCTGCCACGACCTCCTGTGGCAGTGAATTCCATATGTTAATCACTCTTTGGGTGAAGAAGTATTTCCTTTTATCTGTTCTAACCCGACTGCTCAGCAATTTCATAGAGTGCCCACGAGTTCTTGTATTGTGAGAAAGGGAGAAAAGTACTTCTTTCTCAACCTGCTCAATCCCATTCATAATCTTATAAACCTCGATCATGTCACCTCTCAGCCGTCGTTTCTCCAAGCTAAAGAGCCCCAAGCATTTTAACCTTTCTTCATAGGGAAGGTGTTCGAACCCTTTTATCATTCTAGTTGCCCTTCTCTGTACTTTTTCCAATGCTATAATATCCTTTTTGAGATGTGGTGACCAGAACTGTACACAGTATTCCAAATGAGGTCGCACCAATGATTTATACAGGGGCATGATGATACTGGCTGATTTGTTATCAATTCCCTTCCTAATAATCCCCAGCATAGCGTTGGCCTTCTTTATTGCAGCTACACATTGTGTAGACATTTTCAGCGAGTTATCCACTACGACTCCAAGATCTCTCTCTTGGTCCGTCTCTGCCAGATCAGACCCCATCAACGTGTATTTATATTTAGGATTTTTGGCTCCAATGTGCATCACTTTGCACTTGGCCACATTGAACCCCATTTGCCACGTTGACGCCCACTCACCCATCCTCAACAGATCCCTTTGGAGTGCCTCACAATCCTCCCTGGTTTTCACCACCCTGAACAACTTTGTGTCATCTGCAAATTTAGCCACATCACTGCTTACTCCCAATTCCAAATCGTTAATAAAAAAGTTAAAAAGCATCGGACCGAGTACTGATCCCTGTGGTACCCCACTGCTTACCACCCTCCACTGAGAACGTTTCCCATTTATACTCACTCTCTGTTTCCTATTTATAAGCCAATTTTTGATCCACAAGAGGACTTGTCCTTTTATCCCATGACTATTGAGCTTACTTAGGAGCCTTTGATGAGGAACTGTATCAAAAGCTTTCCGGAAGTCAAGGTAAATAATATCTATTGGGTCCCCCTTGTCCACATGTTTGTTCACTCCCTCAAAAAACACTAACAGGTCAGTGAGACAAGATCTTCCCTTACAGAACCCATGCTGAGTCTGCCTCAATAGTTTTTGTTCATCAATGTGCCTACTAATTCTTTCCTTAATAACAGTTTCCACCAACTTACCCGGTATCGATGTCAGACTGACTGGCCTGTAATTTCCCGGATCTCCCCTGGAGCCCTTTTTAAAGATGGGAGTGACATTAGCTACCTTCCAGTCCTCAGGAATGGAGGCAGATTTTAAAGAAAGATTACATATTTTTGTCAGGAGATCCACAAGTTCACATTTGAGTTCTTTCAGAACTCTCGGATGAATGCCATCCGGGCCTGGTGATTTATTAGTTTTTAAATTGTCCATCAGTCGGAGGACTTCCTCTCTTGTTACCGCAATCTGATTCAGGTCTTTCAAACCCCCTCCCGAAATCGGTGCTTCTGGAGTGGGCAAACACTTCTCCTCTTCCACAGTGAAGACAGAGGCAAAAAATGCATTCAGCTTCTCAGCCATTTCCCTATCATCCTTCACTACTCCTTTTACCCCTTGGTCATCCAAGGGCCCCACTGCCTCCCTGGCTGGCTTCCTACTTCTAATGTATTTGAAGAAAGTTTTATTGTTGGTCTTTATGTTTTTTGCGATATGCTCCTCACATAACTTGTGTGATTCACTCATCAAACAGTGTGGTTGGTACTTGGATAAGGCCTGAAGTTCTCTCAAGTTCTCCAGACTACAGTGCTCAGGTCCCTGGGAGAAAATGGCTGATTAGGAGGGTGGAACCTATGAACTCTGAGGTCCCTCCCCTCTGCAAACTCTGCTCTACCTGGGCTTCTCCCCCGAAATCTCTAGGTAATGTCCAACTTGGAGTTGGCAACCCTATGCTTGATCCAAATCTATTGTGGGAAGAGGTGAGGTCATCAGGAGTTTCATGGTGGATGGGTAGTCCCTTCCAAGTAGCCGTCCAGCCCCACAAACCCCTCCTTCCCTCCTGCCCCTTTAGCCCTAGATCTTAAGACAAGGGCCTTAGTTTCAACCCAGATTGGGGATGGCCCAGCATACCCTCCCTGCCCACCAGGCAGCTGCTTCTTCAGTCAGAGCTAGGGTCATGATCATCCAGGCGAGGGGCTGGAGATCTCCTGAAATTATAACCAATCTCCAGATTAAATAGATAGATCATTCATTCATTCATTTAAAACATTTATTCCACTTCTCCTGGAGAAAATGGTTGCTTTGGAAGGTGGACTCTATGAGAGCCTCTTTGACCAGGCATGACCAGGTCAATGGGTGAAGAAACAGATATGGTAAAAACTCCTTGCAATAGGAAGGAAGTCTCTTTTTGGGTGCTGCATCCAGGAGAGCAGGCAGACCTTTCCACTGAGGAGGCAGCCATTTTGACCATGTACTTACCTAGAGAGCTGGAGCAAGCTTCAAGGTAATGGTGCCTCTTTAGAGATATAGAACTCCTAAGCTAAAGAGCCTGTCCTATTTCATAACATCTGATAGGGCATGTACAGAGAGAGGGACAAAGGATTTGTGTTTTATCCATTTCTTTTGGAATCTCTTATTCAGTCTGGTACTGTGCTAAAAGTACACTTGTAAACATTTTCTTTTTAATAAATACTTTATAACTTCTGATGCTGGGAATGGTTCTCTGTACCACATAGACCTCCACCTTCTTGGACAGACTATTTTAAAAAAGGGCATCAGGGGGAAGGCAGGCAGTTGGCAAGTGGCTATTCCTCCAGGGGCGCACAAGGCAGTAGATCCCTGTGGTAACCAGGCACTGTGTAGCAGGAGACACAGAGGCAAGGTCTTAGAACTTGGAAGGAAACCTAGGAGTCCTGACCCTCCCAGTGGGTGATCCCTACAACAATCAGGCAGTGGGCTACCCAAGAGTGGACAAAAAGCCTCTCCAGGTGTTGAGAAAACCCTTGGAAGGCAGGGCAGGATAGGCCCTGCAGGCCAGAGCAGGCACGTTCTGCCACAGAGTGCAAAAGATTTTTTTTTTTGCTACAAACTGTGGTATCACACTAAAGATTATCTTAGTTTACCTTATAACACGCTCAGACAATGTACTTTACAGGTAATTTTAATGTTTTAGGGAATATTTCAATCATTAATCTCTACAGATGGTACATTAAAATGGTACATTTTAATCAAGTTCATGATTGTGTTTTTCACTTTGTCCTAGATTCCCCTGACAAAGCAATTAGTGAAACTTGTAGGGATCTAGAAGATCTAATGCAACTCTCCACCTTGCGTCTTGTTCCTTTTTTCTCCATCCCAAAGTGTATGAAACGAGAGGGGGGTGGGGCCACAGGAATCCTTTGCAAATAAGTATTTCAGAGAGTATGGTATTTTACATCTTCAGTGTAAAGTCTATGGCCCATGTGAGCCTGTTAGAATAGGCCTTAGTGAGAGTGCATTAAAATAGTTCCTTGTCTTTTGGTAGATTAAGAAGACTTCCCTGGGATCTATAACATGTCACACGGCATTATTTCCTTTCATTGTTTGATGCAGCTTAACTCTCGCTCAGTCATATTACTTCACTATATTCTTATTGACAGAAGCTCCAAGGCGCCTTTGCATTTTACGACCACCTATATACTATTGTGATGTCCTTTCCAGAGATCGACACCGCTTTGGGTTTCATAAACACTATTACTGTGATTTAGTTAGTGCGCCTGGAAGTTCCATGGACAGAAAATGAACGAAGGTAGATGGAGAATGGGGAAATAGTGCTAGAACTATTCTCTCTGGCCCATGCCTCTGGGTATGATAATAGGAATCTACAAGTGGGGACCCACAAGAAACTTGCGGGGTTGGTGGTGACAGTGGGATGCAGAAGTGAGCCTGCTTGAGACACAGGCAGCTACACTGGGCTAGTTATAGGAACAATGGGGGGCAGGGGGTGGTAGATCCCACCCACTCACCAGCATTTACCAACTCCCAGAGAGCCACAGGAGGCCTGGCAGCTGTGAGGTGTTCAGGAACTGTAGAGCTCACCTTCTGCAAGCCATCGCTCCCAGTCCCCCAACAGCTCTTCACTGTGGTTTTTAAAGCTGTTGGTGGCCCAGATGCTGCTGCTTCTGTGACAGCAATAGGGGAAGCCACAATGTCCTTCCCCCTCACCATCAGCCTTGCTGCCAGGGCTTCTGTGGCTCCCAACAACCCCATGAGCAATACAGCCAGGCCATCCCATCACTCCCAGCCACTCTCCCCCATCAGAGATGCACCTAGGGTTGCCAATAACTTACCATAATTCATTGGGGGACACACAGTCCCCAGCTCGAAGATTCCTCCTTGGTACACCCACATTGCACGATGCCATTGCCAGGAAGTGACGCTGGGTGATGCTCTGGCAATGGGGCTGGAAACTCGATGGTACCATCGACTTTCCGGCCCCATTGCCAGAGCATCGCCCGGCGTCACTTCCTGGCGACGGCATTGTGCACCGCATCTCCCCCCCCGGGAATGGTCCTGCCAAGAAGTATGCATCTCCCGCCGAATTACGGTAAGTTCTTGGGAAGCCTGGATGCAGCTGGGCCCACTGAAAGAGTGGGTAGGTGCATTGTCTGTCCATGCACAGACAACACATTTGTTGGGGGGAGTTGGGGGGGGGGTAAACCTCCCCATGTCATTTTTTACTGATTTCAGGTTTTTCTGCAAACCTGGGGGTTCCCCCCATCCCAAGTCTGCAGAATTTTTTTCCCTTTATCTCAGTGTGGGCCTTATCTACAGATTTAGATATGCACAAATTTACCCACACTTGAGAAATAGATATATAGCTACAGATGGTCATAATTCCTTCACTTAAAGGGCACAGCTAGAGAGCTGGGAGAAGCCCCAGTACCACAGTGTGCCTCATATGTTCTTCATGTGTTCTCCAGAATGAATACAGTCATGTATAAGAGGGCTTCTCCATTCACATATCCTGCTTGCATTCTCTCTCTCTCTCTCTCTCTCTCTCTCTCTCTCTCTCTCTCTCTCTCTCTCTCTCTCTCCCCCCCCCCCCATATTGAAAGAAAGAGAGGGTAAGACTATTGGTTTCTTAAGATCACTATTGTCTACTTTGACTGGCAGTAGCTCTGGCAGGGGAGTCTTTCACATCACCTTCTACCTGATCCTTTAAAAAAGGAGGTGCTAGGGCTTGAAGTCGGGACCTTCTGCAGGCAAAGTAGATGTGCTACCATTGAACCACTGCCCCACCGCTTAAGAGCACTCTGGGGCTCTCATGCATACAAAGACCAGGCACATAACTTGAACAGAGAGGCATTTTCACGTGAAGACTCTCTTTGTGCACGAGACTGAATGCAGGTGTGCATGTCATTGCTCATCTCCTCGGTGATTTGAGACATCCAGTCTGGCCCTGAGTCACACTATATGGGTGAAGATGTGCTTGGTTATTAATGTTGCAATGGACAACTGCGATCTGTCTTTCTGGCTTTGTCCATCTTTGCAGGTCGTTGCAGCACTGATGTTTCACATGGATACATTAGGGCGCAACTAGATGTTAGGGCATTCCAAAGTCCAACCCAAGGATGCCATTACCATTTTAGAGACATGGATGTTTCAGAGAAGAAGAAGAAGAAGAAGAAGAAGAAGAAGAAGAAGAAGAAGAAGAAGAAGAAGAAGAAGAAGAAGCAACAACAACAACAACAACAACAACAACAACAAGAAGAACAAGAAGAAGAAGAAGAACAAGAAGAAGAAGAAGAACAAGAAGAAGAAGAAGAACAAGAAGAAGAAGAACAAGAAGAACAAGAAGAAGAACAAGAACAAGAACAAGAACAAGAAGAAGAACAAGAAGAACAAGAAGAAGAACAAGAACAAGAAGAACAAGAACAAGAAGAACAAGAAGAACAAGAAGAACAAGAAGAACAAGAAGAACAAGAACAAGAACAAGAAGAACAAGAACAAGAAGGATTTATACCCTAACCTTCACTACCCGAAGGAGTCTCAGAATGGTTTACAATCCCTTTCCCTTCCCCTTCCCCACAACAGGCACCCTGTGAGGTAGGTGAGTCTGAGAAAGCTCTGAGAGAACTGCCCTTGAGAGAACAGCTCTGAAAGAACTTATGACTGACCCAAGGTCACACCAGCAGCTGCAGGTGGAGGAGTAGGGAATCATACTCGGTTCTCCCAGGTTAGAGTCCGCACTCTTAACCACTACACCAAACTGGTTCTCAAAGGCACAGGGGGATAAGAGTGCTGGTTCCCACTGCACTACAGGCCCAGTCAGGTCTGGACCCTCACGGTATGCGTAAAGTATTCCTGGTAGACTCTAAATGGCACTGGTGCCCCAGGGTCAGGCCTGGGGATGCCGTAACATCTATGAATGGGAAAATATGAAATTGTCTGCTAGATTGTTGGTTCATCTAGTTCCCATCTGGTTGACTGGAATGTGTAAAACGACCCTAGAAACTCATGTGAAGGTCTTCCCCAGCCCTGATATTTAAGATATTGTGGGGAGGGGAAGGGAAAGGGATTCACAGGGATTTAGGATTGTCTGCCTACTTACAGCCAGTTTGGTGTAGTGGTTAAGAGCAGTGGACTCTAATCTGGAGAACCAGGTTTGATTCCCCACTCCTTCACATGAAGCCAGCTGAGTGACCTTGGGTCAGTCACAGTTCTCTCAGAGCTGTTCTCTCAAGTGCAGTTCTCTCAGAGCTCTTTCAGCCCCACCTACCTCACAGGCACTGTTCTCTCTAAGCTGACTTAGTGTGAGCTAGCTCACAGTTTTTTAGCCTCTGGCTCCCACATGTCTGTCTTAGCTCAGAAAGAATGGCTCCAGAGCAGTGCTCCGTCTAAGCTGCGGAGTCGTGTGAGTGAAGATTCTACTTCGTGAGCTACTGGCATGAAAGTTGTGAGCCAGCAATCTGGCTACTGCATAAATTAGTTTGCTCCGAAGCCATCTTTCCTGAGCGAAGACAAAAATGTGTGAGCTGGAGGCTAAAGAACTGTGAGCTAGCTCACACCAACTCAGCTTAGAGGGAACAGTGCTCCAGAGCAAACTAATTTATGCAGTAGCCAAATCGCTCGCTCACAGTTTCGATGCCAGTAGCTCACAAAGTTGAATTTTTGCTCACAAGACTCCCCAGCTTAGAGGGAGCATTGCTCACAGGGTGTCGGTTGTGGGGAGACGTAGGGAAGGTGATGGTAAGCCGCTCTGAAACTCCAAGTGAAGGTGAGGTATAAAACCAGCACTTCTTTTCCTCTCCTCTCCTCCTCCTCTCTGCCCCCTCCCCTCTTAACATTATTATAAATGCACTGAAGTATTTTGATCAAGACGGGTAGCCACGTTAGTCTGTCTGTAGCAGTAGGAAAGAGCAAGAGTCCAGTAGCACCTTAAAGACTAACAAAATTTGTGGCGGGGAGGAGCTTGCATGAGTCACGGCTCACTTCTAAAGGTATCTGACTGGACTCCTGCTCTTTTCTAAAGCCTTTTGAGTTATAAGTGCAGTTTTTCTTTCCCGGTTCGTAGCCATTATGTTCTTAAGTAGTGTTGATTTGGAAATGTTCTCCCCAGATCATTTTCATTATCCCACTTTCTGAATCACCATTTAATTGTTTGGCTCCTTCCTTGCTTTGACAGCTTTGTCTGGTTTCATTTGCTGTAGTCTTGTATAGCAAGATGAGGTACACCCTTTCAGAAATCTACTTGTTGGGCAGAAAGGCTATTATGTATGGAGCACTGTCTAGAATCATAGGCCACGCCGAATTGGGCTTCTTGCTCTAAGGGCCCAGTTGCTTAGGGCATGAGACACCCCAGGTTCAGCTCAGAATAGGGCCTACTTGCTGCAGAGGGAGAAAAGCACGCGCCTTGGAGATTGAGGACAGGTATGGCTCACTAGCAATGCACATGATTTGTCCAGAGGAAGTGTTAGCCAAATTACTCTATTATTTAATAAAGATGGGGAATTATAATTATTAATATGCAATTGGCTTTAAGTATAGGATCAGACCTGTGTACACCAGAGTTAGAATTCCCAAGAACCCAGGAACAGACACAGAAACTGGGTGGCTAAAATGATTATTTCTTTACTAAAGATTCTCAAGCATACAAACAATATTCAAACATTCACACACACACTGTAGAACTGAGGAAGCAGAGGTGATTGATAGCTTATAGAGGGGTGATACAACCTGTCCAGATGTGCAGAGATGTGGCTTAAACTCAGAGAAAGTTTAGGGGCAGACTGTCAGTTGGCATCATGGCAGAAAACACACAGTCTGAGACGATGTGTTTGCTGGGATATAGGCATTGGCAAAGAATGCAGACCAATGGGTGGCCCTGGGGGGCTGATCTCAGGTGAGAACAATAGATTACCTGGACATTGGGATGAGTCCCACAGGTGTGTGGCATCAGGATGGCAAGGCCTAGATGTGACCAATGAGCTTCCAGATAGGCAGGGTCTGGATTTAACAATAGAAGCTAGTTGAATGGATTATCTGACCACTAATGGTCCTGGATCCCTTCTAGGTCCTTCATGGCCGCTCTTCCCAGTCTCAGTCTCTTTCAGATTTCTTGGTTGTAGTCTCCCTATTGGTTTGATGAATATGTAAATAACTTATGGATTTCAGTGCCACCAGAAGTACTAAGAGCCACTATCTTAGATGGAAGTAGTCTATCACATAGGTCTACCATGGCCCCAGTCACACGGGCCAGATAACGTGGGGGAGGAGGCGTGGTTGTTCGCCCCAGAGCAAAATAAAGCTAAGTTGCCATGCTTCGGCTGTTAGCTGCCAATCACACAGCAATGCTGAAGCATAGCAAAGAAGCAGCGCAGCACGATCACACAAGCCACGCTGCTTTTGGTTTCTTGTTTGTGCGCATGCGCCATTCCGGGGGGCATGGCTGCTGTTAGTGTTGTGTTTGTGCGCATGCGCAGTTCAGCGTTGGTGTGCATCCTATGGAGACTTACAACATCCGGTTTGCAACGGAACATGGGCGGATGCCGGATGCCATGGGATACTAGCGCTCCCGTGATCAGACGCCCACCTTTGCCCTGCGTTTACCAGATACTAGTGCACTTTCCTAGGTACTTTTTAACTCTGCATCTTTGGTGGGATGCCATGGGTTAGCCACGGGAGCACTACGCTTCCCAGATGTTGCGGTATGATCGTGCCTCGAAAAACCACCTGACATTCGTGCCTTCAGCGCAGCAACTTCTCCTTGTGACCAGGGGCCTTGACTAGCAGTTTTAATATAATTATTACAGACCTATCAACAGGCATCAGTAACAGCACTAAAATAATAAACACTGCTGTCCTAATTGGAAGGAAGGAGGAGGAGGAGGAGGAAGAGGAACAGCAGGAGGAGGAAGAGGAGGAGGAGGAGACTGGATTATACCCAACCCTTCACTTGGAGTCTCAGAGCAGCTTACAATCCCCTTTCCCTTCCCCTCCCCACAACAGACACCCTGTGTGGTAGGTGGGGCCGAGAGAGCTCTCTCGAGAACTGATCTTGAGAAAACAGCTCTGAAAGAACTTGTGACTGACCCAAGGTCACACCAGCAGCTGCATGTGAAGGAGTGGGGAATCAAACCCGACTCTCCCAGATTAGACTCCACACTCTTAACCACTACACCAAACTGGCTCTCAAACGCAGATAAACCCAAGATATAAATAAACACATGATTTACTTTTGAGGCAAAGTAAAAGCCAACACACCCCTCAGTGACAAGATATAAGGAAAGTAATACGGGGTTGGGTCCATCACCAAAAGTGCAGCGAATTTATTTTTTTAAAAAAACCACTTGGCTAACCACTAAGAAGGAATGTGTGAAGCAAATAATGCTGCAAGCGAGGTGCCACAGTGGGAAAAGGCTTTGTCCCTCTTGATCGCTCACGAGCTCCGTGAATTGTGTGTGGGGGGGCACATTCCAGAGGCCTCCAGTGCTGATATTAATAATCAGGTGGGCAATGGAGTCCCATAGGGTTGACTTGAAGGCCTGGGCTGGCCTGATCCCATCAGATCTCGGAAGCTAAGCAGGGTCAGCTCTGGTTAGTATCTGGATGGGAGACCACCTGGAAAGATCAGAGTCCTATGCAAAGGCAGGCAATGGCAAGCCATCTCTGAGCATCCCCTGCCTTGAAAATTCTTATCTGGGCGCAACTTGGCAGCACTTCCTACCACCAGTGGAGTCCCCACAGCATTTAGGTCAGTACCAGGCCTTTCCGTTCTGCTTAGAAACAGATCAGCCAGTACACAGCGGAGTATAAATCCAGTCTCCTCCTCCTCCTCCTTGTTTAGCTCTTTCAAGGGTGCTGCTGAGGTATGTTCTTTTGCAGACGTATCACTCATCGACCTTGCAGCTGCTTTCTGGGTTAATTGATGCCTCTGAGCAGTCTTCAAAGGCTACCCCCCCCCACCGCCCCTTCGAGCCATTTTTGAACAAAACTTCACTATAGCCTTTGATGCCTCTATGGCCCACTAACAGATCATACGATTGGCCTGAGGAGGGTTCTTTCTCCCATCCCCCCCCCCCATTTATCTTTTGCCCGCTTAATATCTCAGGCTATCACTACACCTAATTTTTCATAAGTTTCTTTTTCGGCTCCAGCCTTTCATTTTCACCTAGCAAAGAATATTCCCTTTGCGCATACAATGGAGATAATTAATCAGTCAGTTGCCTATTTTCAGGAGAACAATAGCTTTTGCTAAAAATAGGCAACTTCTGGTGAGCATAGGAAATTGCACACACACACAAAAAAAATCTTTACATTTGCCTTTCGGAAAGCCGGAGAGTGGGCAAAGCCATTTAGCAATCAGGTACCCAACTTAACATCTCTATTTTAACTGCTGCAGGGGGTTAGGGCTGGTTGAAAATTGCCTCTCGTGATGAAGTATTATTCACTTCCTCACATGTGTGATCTCCAATTTTGTTCCTGAGGTGAAGAAATTGGTCTCTCTCTCTCTTTCTCTCTCTCTCTCTCTGCAACTTTCTCCCCCTGCGTTCCGTCATCAGACGTATTTGGGCCACTATCAAGGCAATGGCTTTGGTTATATCGTTTCAGAAGGTAACCATGTTGGACTGCAGTAGAACAGCTACATCTGAATCCAGTGGCAGCTTAAAGACCAACAAGATTTTTTGGGCTACGCTCTGACCTGGATAGTCCAGGCAAGCCTGATCTTGTCAGATCTCAGAGGCTAAGCAGGGCTGACCCTGGCAAGTATTTGGATGGGAGACCTCCAGGGAATACAAGGCCAAGGAGGCAGAGGCAGGCTATCTTGAGAGAGCTCTCTCAGCCTCACCTACCTTGCAGGGTGTCTGTTGTGGGGAGGGGAAGGGATTGTAAACTCCTTTGGGTAGTGAAGGGTGGGGTATAAATCTAATCTCCTCCTCTTCCTCCTCCTCCTCCTTCTATCAAGCCACTGCTCTGAACATCCTTCATGCCTCAGTAGGAATCACCAGAGGTCACCATGACTTCCAGGCATGGGCACGCACACACAAACAAATATGAATGGGAATGCAAAGAAGGAACTGGTAGCCACCTACAGCTATCAGTTGCAGTTCAACACATCATTAATGATTTACAACATATACTAGACCATGATACTCCTCCTCCATTTCCTTCTGCTCCTTCTCTCACAGGTGCTGGGAGGCAAGCCTTTTCTTTCCCACAAACAGCCACCTAATCTTAAACAATTTCTCACCTACAACAATGCTCTTCCTAACATGGACATGGACTTTGTTGAGGGCCTACAAGAAACCAAGATGCCAACTCTGTTCCCGTATTCACTCTGACAATACGATCACTGGACCTAATAGCACCAGCCATATCATCTCAGGTTTATTCACGTGTTCGTCTTCCAACGTTATATATGCCATCAAAAGTCAGCAATGCTCCTCCACTCTCTACATCGAATGAATAGGTCAGTACCTACATGAAAAAAATAAATGGACATAAATCTGACATTAAAAACCACAACACTCAAAAACCAGTGAAAGAACAGTTTAATCTTCCAGGCAATTCCATTACTGGTCAAAGAATGACAGTCCTCAAACGGAGACGCTTCAAGGGGAGATTACAACGTGAGACTGCTGAACTTGAGTTAATTCACTAGTTCAGAACAATAGATTCCCCCAGGGCTGAATAGGGACACTGGATTCTTATCTCACAACAGATGCTAATTTTCTGCCCCCCAGGGATTCCCCCTCTGCTCTAATCAAGCTGATCACAATGTGCATTGTACCTCCTGAGTTCATTCTTTGCAACACCCCTCCCACCTTCTTACTAGGATATAAGGACTCAGAGATTTCCATTCCATCTGATAAAGGGAGCTTTGACTCTTGAAAGCTTATACCCCCAAAACCTTGTTAGTCCCTAAGATGCTACTGGACTCAAATCTAGCTGTTCGTCTATTTAGACAGCAATGGGATGAATATAGCATAGTACAATAGTCCACAAAGTGTGCACCTTCCCAAGTTACTTTCCCGATTGACTCGACTATCATGGGTGAGCTGCAGACGTGGCTATCATGGCTGAGCTGCGAACTGCAAAAACATTCTTCAGAGCAATAATCTCCAATGTAGCATCCAGCAATGGGTTTCCTGGGACCCGCTTCTTTCTTTCCCCCACAGATTTCTTCTTGAAAAGTTAGGAGCGAGTCCTGGCTTTGCTCCAACTCTCTGGAGCAGCAGGAGGTGTTTCAGAAGAATAAGGGAGCCATCACCATTTTTGATCCACAAGGAGGAGCCACTTGGAAACAGCTGCCTTCACATGCACTTCCCAGATCAGCTTGGCCAGCTGCCAGCATGAACCTTGGCCCTTTATCAAGCAGTACAGCCCTGCTTTTGGACTATCATCATTCTCTGGGCCACCTCGAGAGGGACATCAGAAGAGCCCTGCCAGATCAGACCAGTGGTTCGTCTTTTCCCACAGAGCGGCCAACCCCTTGCCCTGGGGGGTCAACAAACTTAGAAGTCAAGGCCTTCTGCCCAGCACAGGCATTTAGAGGGTTACTGCCTCTGAATGTGGAGGTTCCCTCTGGTCACTATAGCTAGTAGCCATTGCTGGACCTCTCCTCTATGCACCATGGTGAGTGCTTAAAATGTGGAATTCACTGCCAGACGATATAGTAATGGCCACAAGCACAGACAGCTTCAAAAGGGAATTATACAGATTTATGGAGGGCAGGTCGATCAAAGGTCGATCAAAGCCATGGTGACTAAAAGGAAACTCCATGTTCAGAGGGAGTCAACCTCTGAGTACCAGTTCCTGGAGGCAACATCAGGGGAATGCCTTGGCTATGCTGTGTTGTTGGACCTCCAGAGGGAGGAGAAGAAGAAGAGAAGAAACTGGATTTATACCCTGCCCTTCACTCGAAATCTCAGAGTGGTTTACAATCTCCTTTCCCTTCCCCTCCCCACAACAGACACCCTGTGAGGTAGGTGGGGCTGAGAGAGCTCTGAAAGAACTGCTCTTGAAAGAACCGCTCTGTGAGAACTTGTGACTGACCCAAGGTCACACCAGCAGCTGTGTGTGGAGCAGTGGGGAATCAAACCCAGTTCTCCCATATTAGACTCCGGACTCCTAACCACTACACCAAACTGGCTCTGGGGAGCCACTGGGGAGCCGCTATGTGAGACAGGGTGCTGGAGTAGATGGACCCCTGGTCTGATCCAGCAGGGCTCTTCTTATGTTCTTATGTTCTTATCGATCTATCTAATCCCCTTTTAAAGCCATTTGATTCAGGCCTGGCATAGCCATGGGCTAGTATATTAAACAGGGATGCTACTTGAGCTGTCAAGTCCCAACCACCTTATGGCAAGGCCGTAGGGTTCTCAAGGCAAGAGGCAGACAGAAGCAGTTTGCCATTGCCTGCTTCTGCGTGTCAGCCCTAGACTTCACCGGCAGTCTCCCACCCAAGTACGAACCAGGGCTGATGCTGTTCAGCTTCCGAGACCTGATGAGAGCTGGTGAGCCTCAGGCCATCCGGCTGAAGATGGATGCTATGTAGGGTTGCTGTATTCCCAGGTTTAGGATTGTAGATTTCCCTCCAACTCATTTTCCAGACGATATTATATAAGATAATGAAGATGTCTCCGGAAAGTCACACAGCAGAGGCTGGCGAGAGCGTTGCCTGCCCCAAGACTGATTCATTGAGCGGAATGTGAATTAAGAAGATTGGAGGAAGATCTTTTGACTCATATTCTCGTGTGTCAGGATCAGCAGGAGGCCGGAGATACTTTATGAAAGCCAACCAGGCAAGGAAGAAACCAAATTATTCGAGTAAAGCTGTTAAAATAATAGCACCACACACGAGAGCAGAAGGAAATCATCATGATATTCTTATTATTACTGCTCCATCCTTGATGTTATTAGTTTGCCGCTGTGTGTGCGATACCCATTGTTGCTCACCAGAATTAGAGCCGACGTGTCGTATGGTGGGGAATTACTTGTGCACATCACAAGGCAATGTTTCATTGCTTGAAAAGAGAGAGCGACGTGCCAACGACCGCCTCAGCTGTAAATTAAAGCAAGGCTCGGCTTGTTTCAGTCATCAAATGTTTCTCAGATAATTCTGAACTGGCCAACAGGATGTTGTGAATGGCACCCTTCCTCTGCTAAGGCATTCCAGTTAGGAAATCGGAAGATTTACAGAGAGACTTGTGCGATACAAACACACACAACATGTGCACACGCATGTGTACAGATACACACACACACACACACTCATGCTGGTTTGGCATTGATCAACTGGGGAGGGGCTGTGGATTGGTGGCAGAGCATCTGTTTGGCATGCAGAAGGTACCAGTTCAAACTATGGCATCTCCAGGTTAAAAAAATTTTTGGCAAGTAGGTGATGTGAACGACCTCTGCCTGAGACCCTGGAGAGATTAGTCTGAGTGGACTAATACTGACCTCAATGGACCAATGCTCTGATTCCGTATAAGGCATCTTCTCATGACTTCTCAGTTGGTGTTCCCCACTATGGAGATGACGTCCTATATTCAGACACGGAATGATGAGTCAAGATTTCGTTTTACGTTCTCCTTTCCCTGACCAGTAGGAAATTCATGCAAACCTTTATGAGACGGGTTTCTTCTGAACAGCTATTCTTGTCATTTTCATTTACAAGACAGGATTAAAATTGGGCATGTGTGTATTGGCGGCATATTTTCCCATTGGGAAACACAGTTCTGTTAATCCCACTGAACGCGTGGATGTGTTTCGTGCGCTGAAATGGGTATGAAAGTTGTATCGTGGTTCCTCCTGTAGTGCATCTCAGAACATTGTTAGGGATGTGGATTTCATGTTATTGGTCTTCTGCTTGGGAGCACATAACTAAGTACAATTGCAACTGAGGAGTGTGCATGAATCTTTTGATCTGAAATTTAGAGTCAGGGTGACTTAGCAAAATTCTCTCCAACCCCCCCCACTCTTCTACACAAATCTAGCCATATCCCTAATGCTTTCCTCGCCTTGACATGGCTGGCCCAGGCAAGCCTGTTCGTGACTGATCTCAGAAGCCAAGGAAGTCCAGAGTTACTGAGCAAAGGCAAGCAATGGTTGGCAATGCTCCCTCTCAGCTGTGGAGTCTTGTGACCAAGAATTCTACTTGGTGAGCTACTGGCATTGAAGTGGTGAGTGAGCGATTTGGCTGCTGCATAAATCAGTTTGCTCTGGAGCCATCCTCCTGGGCTAAGACAAAAAGGTGTGAGCCGGAGGCTAAAAAACGGTGAGCTAGCTCACCCTGACTCAGCTTAGAGGGACACACTTGATGGTAAGTTACCTCTGCTCATCTCTTCCCTTGAAGACCCTACGGGGTCACCACAGATCCACTGCAACTTGATGGCACTTTTCAAACAAAAACAAACACTTTTCCTTGGTCTTCTAACAAAAAAACATTCTCAAGTTTCCCATCTATTCATAACACGTACTGCAAATACCTTGCAATCTCATTGGGAATGGGAACTTGCCTGTAGCTGCAGTTTCTCCATTTGGACGTGCATTGATTAAGCAGACCCTTTGCCGATTCTGTAATGAACAGGATTTCACTCAGACCCGCCACTTTCATGAAAAATATATAAGCACAGAAGACAAAGGTGCTTTTCTCTTAAAGGAATACATCAAAACAGACTTATTTTCCAGTGAGGAAAGTCAGATTTTTGTTCCTAGTCTATTTCCATTTCAAAGAGACACCATGTTTTGGAGCAACAAAATTATCTTTAATAATGTGGACCCCTCTGTAGAGTTTCCTCACATGCCCCACCCAGCTCGTTTGAATGGGAATAAAGTTTCTTCTTGGCATGGGAGGGACTCGTAATCTGGAGTGGGCTGCAAAACTTCCCTTCCTCAGACCAACTTTTCCTGCTCTGTACAGCAGTGACCTCAGCAACTTTGAGCTGCTCGGGGTCTTGCCTTCATGCTGTCTCAGGGAATTTGTCTAAAAATACAGACTTCATTCCCAAATCTTCCTCTAATGATTTTGTTATTCTAATGAAGTGATTAGGGCTTCTGCTCCCTGCTGTGGCTGCTATTAAAGTGAGTGCAAATACTTCGCCTGCTGGGATTACCCTCCAGGCAAAACTCAAATGACCCTCTCACTAAGTGTCCCAGTAACCAGTTGACTTTCTTTGCCCTTTGTCATTTCTCTACCATTTTTTCCCCTTCAAAGGAGGCCTGCTCACTGCAGGATCTACCAACTCCACTCACCAGCAATATCAAGGATAATGGTACAGTCCCTTGAAGTTCCTAGAGTTGTCCAACCCACTGCAGGAAACGCAGAGCTAGAGCATTTCCTGACAGGTGGTGGTCCACCTTCTGCTTGAAGACTTCCAGAGAAAGGAGAACTTCCTCCAAATAACTGCTTCCATTGTCCAATTGCTGCCACTACTAGGAAGTTTTGGGAGGGAAGGTGGCATGGTATATAGACTGATCTCGTCAGGTCTCAGAAGCTAAGCAGGGTCATTACTTAGATGGGAAACCACCAAGGAAGACTCTGCAGGGGAAGGCCATGGCAAACCACATCTGCCTCTCACTTGCCTTGGAAACCCTTTGCTGGGGTTGCCATAAGTCGGCTGTGAATTGATGGCACTTACAGACCAATCAGGAAGTTTCTCCTAAAGTTCAAGTGGACTCACCCTTCCTGTACCTAAAGCTTGTTTGATCTGGTTGTCCCTTTGGGAGCAGCAGAGAACAAAGACAATTGGAGTGGTTCCTCAGTGGAACAGGCTTCCTTTGGAGGGGGTGGGCTCTCCTTTGGAGGTTTTCAAACAGAGGCTAGATGGCCATTTGTCTGTGAACTTAGGCAGCTCATGAAAGGGAGGGCAGGAAAGGTTGCCTCAGTGCTTAGTTCTTGTGGCCCTTTCTTACACGCCCAGGGAAATGCTGATCACCACTTTGGGGTCAGGAAGCAATTTCCTCCAGGCCACTTTGGCCAGGGATCCTGAAGGTTTTTTTTTATCATCTTCTGGGTGTGGACCAGTGGTCACTGGGGGTGTGGGGGGAGGTACTCGTGAATTTCCTGCATTGTGCAGGGGGTTGGACTAGATGACCCTGGAGGTCCCTTCCAACTCTATGATTCTATGAAATAACTAGGTATACAGTTAAATATTTTAAATATGAACATGCATTTGAAGAACATGTTTGCTTTGTATGCACGTAAAGGGTAGCGAAGTTTCCTTGCCTACAGGCTCCAGAATCATAGCTACACCAGTGTTAAGATAGCTTCTCATGTGGTATAACAAACTAGGGCTGTGGTCACACACACTAAAAAATCCACTTTCAATCCACAATGCACTTTCCAACTGGATTTTGCCAGTTCTCTAAATAAAATCCAGTTGGAAAGTGCCCTGCAAGTGTATTGAAAGTGGATTATTTAGTGTGCGTGACCGCAGACTAGGAGGACAAAATTCGACAGGAAGGGATCCTCTGCAGAGAAAGCACATGACAGGTGGCCAAAATACCATCTTAGGTGAGCGTGTCACAGGAGAAGAGTGTCTGAGGGACACAGCAGTCCCACAGAAGTATTCTGGACAATGCAGTTCAAGAGGTATGAGGGCCCCAAGCCATGAAGAGCTTTAAAGGAGGACCAGTTATTTGAATTGGACCTGGAAGTTATCAGGCAACCAATGTAGAGGACACAACACTGGCCTTATATGTTCCAAGTGCCTGATCCCAGATAGGAGTCGCCCTCACCACATTTAGCACCAGCTTTCAAGGCATCTTCAACAACTGCCCCTCATAGATGTTCCACAAACCGTGGCCCATGTGTCCCCTAGCCTGACGAAGAACACATGGGTGAAGTCCAAGTGAGGAAGAAGAAACTAAGATGTTTATTGCAATAAACACAGAAATACAGAACTAAGCAATTCTGGAGGATATCTACCTCCCCATGGAGGTAGCAGTTATCCATGTTTGGGGGCATCCTGAAGAAGGCATCCTTCAGATCCAAGACAGTAAACCATTCATGGTCTCTGGGGTTGGTTGACATAGAGCACCCTCCCTCCAGAAGAGTTTCCAGTTTTCTTCTACCATGGGAGAAATGTGCAGATATGGGAATGTGCATTTTTGTTAACAAAACTAAATAAGACATCAGAAATAAAATGGGTTTCTGCACTTTAAAATTAATGGGAAATGACTCTTGTTGGAAATCAAATTAACAAACCAGGAAACCTAGCTCTCATGGAAATTACGCCTTCCCTTTTGCGAGTAAATACTTTGACTGTGTGGTGTCAGATGCAGCAATATCTAAGAAAATAATAGGAAAGGTTTTGGAGATCCCTAGTGGAAGAGTGTTCTCTCTGTCAAAAATTTGCACTGGAAGCAAGATAAAATGCCTTCTCTACGAAGGTAAATCAAATTATGTGACACGGCAATTATGTCTAAATTGACAAACTGTGTGCAGGTTAAGGGAAGAAGACAGAAAACAAACCTTTCTTTGAAAAATGAGCACCTTTTATTCAATAGCGGAATACACAAAGTAAAATGAATATAGGGCGAGAGAACAGCTCTGTGATGTTAAAAGATTGATTAGCTGATATCTCTGTCTTCCTTTCCTTAATATGATTTTGCAGCTGGGGCACAGACATATTTACTCACAAAGAAGTAGCACTGCCTTCTGTTGGGCTCGATCCCAGAGTAGGGCTGCTAAGTTTGGTGTAGTGGTTAAGACCCAGTTTGGTAGAGTGGTTAAGAGCGGCAGACTCTAGTCTGGAGAACCGGGTTTGATTCCCCACTCCTCCACATGCAGCCAGCTGGGTGACCTTGGGTCAGTCATAGTTCTCTCAGAGCTGCTCTCTCAAGGACAGCTCTGGAAAGAGCTCTCTCAGCCCCACCTGTAGGCAAAAACAGGGTTGTGGGGAGAGGAAGGGAAGGAGAATGTAAGCCACTCTCTGACTCCGAGTGAAGGGCAGGGTATAAATCCAATTTCTTCTTCTAAGTATGAATGGTGGTGGAAAGTGCTGTCAAGTCACATCTGACGCATGATGACCCCATAGAGTTTTTGAGGCATGAGATGTTCAGAGGTGGTTTGACATTGCCTGCTTCCATATTACAGCCCTGGTATTCCTTGGAGGTCTCCCATCCAAGAACCAGCTAGGGCCGCCCCTACTTAGCTTCTGAGATCTGATGAGATCGGGCTCGCCTGGGCTAGCCAGTTCAGAGCACATATTAATAGGATCAAGTTATTCGTTATGTAAATATGAAACTAGATGTTCGATAGAATTGGACGCCTCAGAAAATTTCCACTAATGGGAGAGGGAGACAATCTGAGGCAATTTCCCCTACTGGTATTCCTGAGACTTCAGTGGAAAAGGGGAGGGAAGGAAACCCCATTCTTCTGACTGGAATTCCTTCTATCAGTGAAGATTTACTGCAAGGTACAAACCATATATGCATTTGAAAATCTTTTTTTTTCCTTCAAAAATTCCTCTGAAGTTCTCACATAGTCCTGTGGCAGTTGTCCATGTTTTTGTGTTACAACTCTTTCCCATGTCAAAAAAAACAATCCATCCCTCCTTCACTGTTGCCTTCTGCTGTGATCTTTTGAACCCTTATAGAAATAAATCAAATAATAAGCTTTTCAGAACAGAAAGCTTTCCTGTAGGCACGAAGTAAGCTGCGTGTATCTTTTTTTGCTGGGACCAAAAAAAGAGCCACTTCTTTATGTACAATGGTAACACACTTCAATAGTCCATTCACCTTTGGAGTATTCTTAGCCACGGGAAATAAGACTACGCTGAAATGAATGGAAGCGGCTGGAAATTGCTAAATGACCCTCATTACCAAGCGATATTGAGACTTGAAAAAAGGATTAACTCCCCATGGGCCTGCCTTGGAAGCCTCCTGCTTTTTTGTTTATCTCTGCTCCTTTTCAGATTTTGTTCTCACCACCATCTGGAAACGCAGCTTGCATCTCCAGTTACCAATGCCAGGCCTCCTCATTTGAGACCACCATTTTGAAAAAGAGGGGGGAGAGTGAAGAACAGGGGGTTCACCTTAAAGATAACCAAATCTCTGTCTGGGGCCAGCATCAGCTTAGAGAAGACAAAGATGAAGAAGAAGAGAGAAGAAGAGACTGGATTTATACCCCACCTGTCACTACCTGAAGGAGTCAGAGAGCAACTTACAATTGCCTTGCCTTCCTCTTGCCACAACAGGCACCTTGTGAGGTAGGTGGGGCGGAGTGAGTTCTGGGAGAACTGGGACCAGCCCAAGGTCACCTATCAGGCTTCATGTGGAGGAGTGGGGTATCAAACCTGGTTCTCCAGACTAGAGTCTGCCACCCTTAACCGCTACACCATGCTTGCTCTCACTGGAGATATCACATGAGATTTAGATTCCAGGATTCTGATCTAAATAGCAATCACAAAAGTGTGTTTGCAATTATAAGGCTTTAATAATAACTCAATTGCTTTCGACAATTCGACAATTTGGACTCCAAGTCCAAATCATTTGGGGGAAAGAAAACCCCAACAGATTAAACCAGCTAGGCTGCCTTTTAATTTGGGAAGGGAAAAGGGGAGAGAGAAAAAGAAATAAAAGGTGGAAGCAAACTGAGGCCTGGTATGAACACAGGTAACGCTAATATAGTTGACAGAACTAGAGTCACTTCCACCAGATTGCCATCTTTGGTCTTTGCAGAAAGTGATTATTCAGGCTGTACAGACAATGCGAGTGTCGATATTTGTTCCCCGACACAGGCAAATACCTCTGGCTGATGCTTAAGAAGAGTGACTCAAACCAATCAATGTGCCCCAAGGAATTTGTGAATGCTTATGATGCTGTTTGTATGAGGCAAATGGTCCTGAATGGAGAGAGGCAGAACAAAAGAGTCTAATCAAGGAGAACCGGGTTTGATTCCCCACTCCTCCACCTGCAGCTGCTGGATGACCTTGGGCAAGCCATAATTCTCTCAGAGGTGTTCTTGAAAATACCAGTTTCTTTCAGGGCTCTCTTAGCCCCACCTACCTCACAGGGTGTCTGTTGTGGGGAGGAGAAGGGAAAGGAGTTTATAAGCCGCTCTGAGACTCGGAGTGAACGGCGGGGTATAAATCCAATCTCTTCTTCTTCTTCTTATACTACAACACTGAGTCCCTAGTGTGAATTATGTGTGTTAGTCCCTTAAAGGAAGCAGAGCTGGGAGTTCATTTTCATTACCATCTCTTACTTAGGTGTTATCAGCAATGCTGTTGGCAGTTACACTGATAACGAAGTGGCCATTTGCTGAAGATCAATGTGATTAAAGACCTTCCTGTCCACAGAACTGCCCAACACTCACGGTCCCGAGACTCTGTCACCAGAGAGACCTTAGCAAGGAACACCAGCAAGGCTAATGGTATAACATGGTAAGCAGAGTTACACCCTTCTGAGCCATTGCCTTCAATGACTGATCGGCTTGTAATGGCATAAGCTTTTGTGGTCTTTAAACCATGTCGCCGCCGTGATGAATCCCACTTCGTACCATGCTGGTTTTGTGCCAGTATCTGTTTTCCTTGCAGGCTGCATGTGATGTGAATCTCAGTGACATGATCAAGGGATTCTGGAGTCAGAAGGATCATTATAAAGTGCAATAATATTGATTTAAATACACACATTGAGATAATTGTTCTCGGGGCACAGAATGTGTGTTTAAACCACCTTCACCACACGGCTTTATACAGAGAGTGATTAAAACGTGGAATTGGCTGTCAGAGGATGTAGAGATGGCCACAGGAATAAACAGCTTTCAAAGGTTCATGGAGGATAAGTCTATCAATGGCTGAGGGGAACCTCCACATTCAGAGGCACTGATCCTCTGAATCCCAGAGCCAGGAGGCAATGCCAGGGGAAGGCCTCGGCCTCCATGCCCTGTTGTCAGCCCTCGAGAGAAACTGGTTGGCCATTGTGTGAGACAGGATGCTGGTCTAGATGTACCACTGGTCTGATCCCACAGGGCTTTTCTTAGGTTCTTATGACCAGTACTCAAGTTTGGTAACCACACTGAATTCCATGGGACCTGCACACATTATAGATTGGAAGCCATGGAAAAGATCCCCACATACAAAGGGAAGAGTGGTTTTTGCTAATTTCCCCCCCTGGCATGGCAGACCCCATCCCCCAGAAGCAGCATTTTGGGGAGTATTTTGGGATGAAGGAGAAAGGGGGCTGCACAGAAGTTGTACTTTAGTGTGCGGAATTTAGATGGGATCCAATTGAATAACTATATGTGTCATAGCTGTTTGCATGTCACGTTGATCTGATGATTAGTTCCTTCAACATGAATCTGCACACTCCTCCTCACTTTTCAATCACTTGAAGAATACCACGGCATATGGAATTAGTCTTACTTCCTAGCCTCAAGTGAGATATTCCGTCTTGCAAAATGATGGTGGGGCAGCTCAACAACCACAATGGAGTAGGAAACCATAGTGAAGACTGTAGAATAGCAGGATGGCAACATTTGACAATAAGACTGCTGGGTGGACTGGTACTAGGGTTGCCAGGTTGGGGTTGGAAAATACCTGGAGACTTTGTGGGTGGATCCAGGAGAGGGCGGGGGTTTGGGGAGGGGAGGGGAGGGGAGGGGCCCCAGCATGGTACCATGTCATAGAGTCCCCCCTTCAAAGCAGCCATTTTCTCCAGGGGAGCTTATCTCTGTCAGCTGGAGATCAGTTGTAAAAGCGGGAGATCCTCAGGCCCCACCAGGAGGCTGGCAACCCTAACTAGTACAAGCATGCATACGTACAATGTACATACATACACGTACAAGCTTGTATATGTATTTGACACTGCGTGCATAAAGGCAAAACATGCACACGAAAGGCACTAAAAATGCAGATTCACAACACTTAAAATCACAGTGCGGGAAGCGGTAGACCCAAACTGGCATGTAACTTGAGTAGTGATCATATCCCCTTCAAACACTTGCCATTAGTATTAGCCTTAAAATACTCTTTGCCCCAAAATAGTACTAACCTGTTAGTATTAGCCCTTGCTTTTGATCTTTAAAAGGCAGCTGAAGATCGTTTCATTTAGTAATGTGTTTAATTAAAGCAGTCCTAAATTGTGGTTTAACATTTTGGTTTTATGTCTTTACATTTTCTTTAAATGTATTTTATGAATATTGTAGGCCACCTTTGAACTCTGTATGAAGCAAGGAAGCTGATCAATATTTTAAAATACATAAATAAATACGAATGTCTGTCTGACTTTACTGATATTGTGCATCCGCAGCACACTTCTATCCTCTCCGTTAGCCAAACAGATCAGTCCCTATGCAAAAACAAGCAAAAAAGGACATACATCAGACATTCATGCCGCAATCCTATGCAGTGCTACTCCAGAGTCCAGTTCATTGAAATCAATGGGTTTAAGACTGGAGTCTCTCCACAGGGAATTGTTCTGTAAAAATTGCAGTATTCCAAAACCTTTGGGTGAACTTTTTAATCTTCTGTTGCTGACTTCTCTCCTATGTAAGAACTTCAAATGGAGAATCCAATGGGAAATGCCTAAATTAGGATTCATCACAAAGTTCAAGTCTATCTCCCTGCTGGGACTCAACAAGGATCTGGCATTTTTTATTTGCCGTAGTTGCTAATATCGTACTGCATCCCAGTCCTTACAGAGAGCCCAGCTATAAGTCTGTACTTTTACCCTGCACTAGATCTATTGTATGTTAATCCTGCTGCACCTATCTGTCAACAGTTGGGAATGGTGTCTTCACTCACTCAGAGTAGATTGATTACTCTTTTGACTGAAGTGGCCTCTGTAACCCTATGAATTAATGTCCTCCAAAATGTCCTATTGTTAACAGCCTTGCTCAGGTCTTGTAAACTGAGGGGAGGGGAAATCATTACTTTGACCTCCTGTGTTCTCCAATACTGGGCCAGACTGTTGCCAGTTTGAGTAGACAATACTGACCTTGAAGAACCAATGGTGTGATTTGGTCTAAGGCAGCTTCATGTGTATTAGTGAGAGCCGTGGCTTCCGTTATTGAGCCAATCCATCCCATGTTGGGTCTTCCTGTTTCCCTGCTGCCTTCAGGGCCGGATCGCCCATTGGGCGAACTAGGCGCTCGCCTAGGGCGCCCCGGCCTCAGGGGCACCAAATGGCGCCCCGTCACAAAAAGTGCCCCCCGCCGCCCTAACCAGGTGCCCGCCACCGCCGCCAGACCCCGTCCCCTTCCCGGCTTTCCTGGGGGGCCCGCAGCCACAGAGCCCCCAGGACAGCTGGCTCTGGGAGGGAGGGGGCAGCGGCTAGACCCCCCCGCCCCCTTCCTGGCTTTCCTGGGGGTCCCGCAGCTGCAGAGCTTCCAGGAGAGCCGGCCCTGGGATAGAGGGGACGGCGGCTAGACCCCCGCCCCTTCCCGGCTTTCCTGGGGGTCCCACAGCCACAGAGCCCCCAGGACAGCCAGGCGCTGGGAGGGAGGGGGCGACGGCTAGACCCCCCCGCCCCCTTCCCGGCTTTCCTGGGGGTCCCGCAGCTGGGGGGGGCCCAGGACAGCCGGCGCTGGGAGGGAGGGGGCAGCGGCTAGACCCCCACCCCCTTCCCAGCTTTCCTGGGGGTCCCACAGCCATGGAGCCCCCAGGACAGCGGGCGCTGGGAGGGAGGGACGGTGGCTAGACCCCCCCTTCCTGGCTTTCCTGGGGGTCCCGCAGCCGCGGAGCTCCCAGGACAGCCGGCGCTGGGAGGGAGGGGGCGGTGGCTAGACCCCCCCGCCCCCTTCCCAGCTTTCCTGGGGGTCCCGCAGCGGTGGAGCACCCAGGACAGCCAGCGCTGGGAGGGAGGGAGCGGCAGCTAGACCCCCCCACCCCCTTCCCGGCTTTCCTCGGGATCCCGCAGCCACAGAGCCCCCAGGACAGCTGGCGCTGGGAGGGAGGGGCGGTGGCTAGACCCCCCTGCCGCCTTCCCAGCTTTCCTGGGGGTCCCGCAGTCGTGGAGCTCCCAGGAAAGCCGGTGCTGTGAGGGAGGGGCGGCGGCTAGACCCCCCCTTCCCGGCTTTCCTGGGGGTCCCGCAGCCATGGAGCCCCCAGGACAGCCGGCGCTGGGAGGGAGGGGGTGGCGGCTAGACCCCCCATGCCCACTTCCCGGCTTTCCTGGGGGTCCCGCAGCTGCGGAGCCCCCAGGAAAGCCGGCGCTGGGAGGGAGGGGGCGGTGGCTAGACCCCCGCCCCCTTCCCTGGCTTTCCTGGGGGCCCCACAGCTGCAGAGCCTCCAGGAAAGCCAGCACTCCGCCACCGCCCCCGGTCTCCAGGCCCCGCTGGGAGGTTGGCATCCCCAGTGGGGGCACCCCAGGCTTCCTGCCTAGGGCGCCCAGACACCTGGAGCCGGCCCTGGCTGCCTTTGACCTTTCCTAGCATGATTGTCTTTTCCAGTAAGTCTTGTCTTCTCACAATGCGACCAAAGTACAAGAGCCTCAGTTTAGTCATTTTAGCTTTTATGGAGAGTTCAGGCTTTTTTTAAAAAAAAATCTAGAACCCACTTATTTGTCTTTTTGCCAGTCTGTGGTATATGTGAAGCTCTCCTTCAACAACACATTTTAAAGGAATTGACTTTCTTCCTGTCAGCTTTCTTCAACGCTTCATGCATGCATCCGATGAAATACTCACAGAGAGCCAGTTTGGTGTAGTGGTTAAGTGCGCGGACTCTAATCTGGGAGAACCAGGTTTGATTCCCCACTCCTCCACTTGCACCTGTTGATGTGACATTGTGTCAGTCACAAGCTCTGGCACAGCTGTCCTTGAAAAAGAGCGGTTTCTTTCAGAAGTTCTCTCAGCCCCGCCTACCTCACAGGGTGTCTGTTGTGGGGAGGGGAAGGGGAAGGAGATTGTAAGCCGCTCTGAGACGCCTTTGGGCAGTGATGGGCGAGGTATAAATCCAATCTCCTCCTCCTCCTCCTCCTCCTCCTCCTCCTCCTCCTCCTCCTCCTCCTCCTCCTCCTCCTTCTTCTTCTTCTTCTTCTTCTTCTTCTTCTTCTTCTTCTTCTTCTTCTTCTTCTTCTTCTTCTTCTTCTTCTTCTTCTTCTTCTTCTTCTTCTTCTTCTTCTTCTTCTTCTTCTTCTAAAAGTCTGTTAAAATAAACATTGGTCCCCGTCACACGTGCCAGATAACGTGCACGGGGGGAAGCGAGGCTATTTGTCCCGTAGTAATTTGACGCACCACTGCATGATCAGATGCAATTCTTCACCTCCTGTTTCCAGTGCGCTTCAACAAGGGATCACTGATGCAATGAGAGCACGTCGGTGCGATCACATGGAGATATCTGTCTGTGGCCCGTCGCAAACCCATTTGCTACTGCACTTTCCCAGGTGTTTTTTTAAACTCTGCTTCTTAGGAGGGGCAAGTCGGGTTGGCAATGGGTGCGGGATGCTTGCCAGATGTTCCCGTGTGATCACGCCCATAAAATCCGCCCAGCATTCGTCCCTCTCGCGCTGCTAATTCTGCATGTGATCGGAGCCATTGTTAGTCTTTAAGGTGCCCACTGGACTCATTTTATTTGGCTCCCACAGACTAGCAGTGCTACTCATCAGAAATTGCTTCCACTGTGGTTCTCCCTGTTTCTTATGAAGGACCAGGAGGTGATGAGGAAAGCCAAATAAAAGGAGAGTGCCTTGTACATGAGTGTCTGTGTCAAGAAAGCAGCATATGTTTCCGCTCTAAAATGACGGCTGCTCTTTCCTGACCCTGTGGCACACGACATTAGAACTGGTTCCAATTACAGATTGCGAAGGACAGAGTTGAAGATGGATACCTTTCCCCCCAATGGTGAGTGAACATGGGGCAGGGGATGCTTTTGGTTTTTTTCCATCCCTGCTGTTACAGCTCCTAAACCCTCGAGTTTTGCTTCTTCTGCATGTTAATTGAGCCCATGAATCTTAATTTTACAATGTTTTGTTTCCTTGCATAATTTCTCCCCCTAACAAACATTTTGTGCAATCTTTTTTGTATGCCAACAAATCTGCATTGAATGTATATTACAAGTGGATCCAGACATTTTCCCAGGCACAAGGATTTCCACCCGTCATGATTTGCCTGCCCAAGGCAACACAAAATGGTCTACAAAATAATGTGCCTAGGGGACCCCTCCGAACACAATTGAAGCTGGTATTCGGGGTTGCTGTGCTGAGGGAGGCAGGAATATTGCACTCTGTGAAATCCTTGTACCCGTGGAAATGTCCAGACTAGATCCAAGCCAATACATACAAGTAATCTAATTAGTGCTTGCTTAAAAATATATTGTAAATGTTGTATAAGCTGCACGTAGAAAGCTACGCAACAGCCATGCACAATAAAAATGAAACTAGAAAACTAATAGGAACAAATGGAGAACCAGAAATTGTTGAATATATATATAAAAACAAAATAGTAAAGGAAATAAAGGAGGGAACATTCAAATACCCATCCAAAAGGGTCGTTGGGTTGAGAAAATCCACTTAGCATTGATGCACAATCAGTACTTGAACCATTTACTCAGGAAAGAGGATTTTGTTTGACCCAAAATAAAATTATGATGGCCCCTTAGAGGACCAAAGAGGTCACACTGAGGGAATGAAGGAGTTTGGTCTGACAACCCAGCTGGAAAAAGAATAACTATAGGATTAAATCAATGTTTAAATTTCATTTCTAAGTATGCCTTGTAAATGTCATATAGACAATACCAATCTGGGGATGAATTACATTTTGAGGCTGAAATACTGAGCGTACTTACTTACGTAAATCCCATTACAACCAATAGGCCTTTCCTTCCAAGTAAACATCATTTGAATCCGGCTACAAATGAGCTTGATTTTACAAGCTTCTGTGGGTCAACCAAACAGTATGTTATTGGGATACATGAACCAATGTGATTTGGTGGCTTGAGGGAAAGGACACTCGGTATGTATCTTGTGTGTGTGAGTGTGTGTGAATATCTATTGTGAATATTCTGTGGGGGGGGGGAGACAGAGGCAGAAAGAAAAAATATCTACTGTGAATATTGTGTGTGTGTGAGAGAGACAGAGACAGAGACAGAGAGACAGAGTCACACATGGAGAGAGACTGGCAGTGGAGAGAAGGGGAAGCTATTTTGTGATCTATAACTGGAACATGACCAAAAAGACTTAACATCCTAATGGGGACCAAATTTTGTAAGACCAGATAGCCCAGGCTAGCTCCATCCTGGGAGCTGCGCAGGTCCTGGTTAGTCGCTGGAGGAGACCACCAAGGGGCTGCAGGATTGCTATGCAGAGGCAGGCCATGGAACACCACCTCTAAACACTCTTGCCTTGCAAACCCTACAAGGCTGCCAGAAGTTGGCTGCAACTTGATAGGGGGGGGAAAAGACAGCAGAATGTCCTTTCCAGTGCGGCTGGAATGAGGTGAGAGAGAGATTAAACGCTGCACTTTCTGTGATTATGTTTGCACAGTCCGCAGGGTCTAAGCTCTCAAAGGACAGGAGCCTTTTAATTCTATATTCATTAATGCTCTCAGCTCTTACATGTGGCTCATTTGGGGAGTTTGCAACCAAAGTCGCAACACCCATTACCTAAGCCACTGCTTGTTTTCACTTAAACTGCTGCCTTCTAGCATTTTTGCTTCCAAGTTTTGTCCTCTTTCCAGCGTTCCCTTTTCCAGTAGGTCACTTAAATTACTGGGTTTGCTTGGTTAATTTTTTTTCCCCTCCTCCACAAATAGAAACCAGGACAGGCTCTCGCTGCCGATGAACCTGCCAGATTTGATATTTGAGATTCCTGTTTATCGCTGGAATGGTTTGCAACCATTTCTCTTCTCGTCTGGGGTCATCTGGGGATCCCTTGTTCCCCAAGACAGCATTGAGAGCCAGTCTTGTGTAGTGGCTAAGTGCACGGACTCTAATCTGGGAGAACCAGATTTGATTCCCTCCCCCTCCACTTGCAGCTGCTGGAATGACTTTGGGCAAGCCATAGTCCTGTCAGAGCCGTTCTTGAAAGAGCAGTTCTAGAGAGAGCTCCCTCAGCCCCACCTACCCCCCACAGGGTGTCTACTGTGGGGAGGGGAAGGGAAAGGAGTTTGGAAACCTCTCTGACACTCCGGGTGAAGGTGTTAGCCTGATTGCACGTTATTATGAATAATAATGAGGGGAATATGATCGATTATCAATAGGCAATCAGCTGTGAGAGCAAACACCTGTGTATACAGAGGTCAGCCCCGCCGGGAGGTGTTGGTAACAGGCCAGGAGACTTTTTGTAGTTGAAAAATAAAGTCTTTTACTGAAGTTTTGCACAAGCAAACAATACACAGGCTCACACGCAATTACTCAAGACTAGGAAATACAGAGAGAGGCAAAGCACATTTGCATTAGCAGGTAAATCGTTGGTGGGCTATACTTACTGGTCCCGTCGTGTAGAGTGTTCCACAGGAAAAATGGAGGGGAAAGAAACTAAGAAAATTATGGACCACGTGGCCTGGCCAGCAGGTAACACGTGGGAACTCGGCCTGCAGATCAGAGTTTAAAGATGGAGGCAGGGGTTGGGGATAGCAAGCTGGACATAAGAGGGTCAAAGGTTCGATAGGGGTCGAAGAGCAGAGAGAGGGCCGGTGGTCAGGCATCTCCTTATAAGCAGGAGGGTGGGGGCTGGTCCCAGCCTCTGGTTCCACCTCCTGGTAAGTCTGTCCCCAAAAGTACCCTATTGGCTGGAAGGTCTAGGGGAGGTGTACCTGAGGGGTGGTCAATACTGAGAGCTAGAAACTTACTCATATCTGACACCTGGTAGCAGCTAGGATGAGTCACCAGGCCGATTCCATTGTCTTCTTGATGGCATTAGCCAGGCTGCTGATGGCCATCAATTAGTTACCAGGCAACGATGAATAGACTCTGCCAGGGCTACATGAGGTCTTGCAGGTGAGGGGGGAGCGAAAGAGGTTGCCTGCCTGATTTAGAAGGAACTCTTAATGGCGGTTTTGGAGTTCCTAGTCCTTGTCTTTTATTAAGGCATGTTGCTGTGTTTAGTGCATACTGGGTCTGTTCCATTTTCCTTCATGAGGAACAGGCTGGTAACCTATGCTGGGCACTGGAGCTGCTGGGGAGGTCAGGAGAATATCTCTTGCCTAGGTGCAGTCTCTTCTGGCATCTTGGTGGGGTTGCCATGTGGTTCAGTCCCTTATGCATACACAGGCACAGTTTATTGTTTTATCACAGTCCATATAGAGGCTCAAAAAGCCTTGCAGGGCAACAAAGGGTGGGGTATGAATCCTATCTCTTCTTCCTCTTCTCCTCATAGTGAACTGCCAGGGCCCCTCGCGGGCTGCAATTTTAGCAACTTGCAGCACAACCTGAGGATGCAAGGACTGTAGGATGTTTCCCTCCCTCCTGGAGTCATTTTCAGACCACTCATGCAAGAGGCAAGAAGGGGGGTCACAGGGGTAAGCTTGCTAGCGTTGTATCCTACTCACTCAATCTCTCTCTCTGGGATTTCGGGCCTGTCTTTATAATATTCTAATGTATAATGTATTATATTGTGCCAGTATGGTATGAAAGTGCTATTTGAGGCCATGGGCCAATTAGGAAGTGGGGCTGAGAATGTAATAGATCTGACCCTCTGTCTGAGGGTTCTGGACCCCGTGGAGCAAGGAGAACTTAGGGCTGTGTGAGCTGCTTTCGGATGAAGAGAACAAAGAGAACATGAACACATGAAGTTGCCTTATGCTGAATCAGACCTTCGGTCCATCAAGGTCAGCATTGCCTACTCAGACTGGCAGAGGCTCTCCAGAGTCTCAGGTTGAGGTCTTTCACATCACCTACTGCCTGATCCTTTTTTAGTGGCAATGCCAGGGACCGAACAGGCCCGTAGCTATCATGGGGCCTCTTGGGGCTGGGGGGCCCCCCCTTACTGGCAAGGCCCTGCAACATAAAAATTCCTGGCTATGGGCCTGGGACTGAACCTGGGACCTTCTGCATGTCAAACAGATGCTCTATCACTGAGCCACTGACCCTCCCAAGAATGGTGATGGCCACTTCTTCATCAAGTCTGCATTGGAATGCATTTCAAATACTTGGTTAAAATAAGTGGAAGATTGTTTTCCACATGTCATGGAACTTATTCCGCTCTAAGGCGAGCCACAGAGTTTGTGATTCTCTCCTTGGGCGTGATAATAGCAAAAGGATGCATGAGAGCCAGTTTGCTGTAGCGATTAGGAACGCAGATTCTAATCTGGGGGAACTGGGTTTGATTTCCCACTCTTCCACATGCAGCTGCTGGCGTGACCTCGGTTCAGTCACAAGTTCTCTCAGAGCTGTTCTCAAAAGAGCTCTCTCAGCCTCACCTACCTCACAGGAGGGGAAGAGAAAGGAGATTGTAAGCTGCTCTGAGACTCCTGGTGAAGGGCTGGGGTATAAATATGATCTCCTCCTCCTCCTCCTTGGATTCAAGCAGGAAATTATTATCTAGAATTATCCTTTCTTCTGATTTGTTGTAGAACAAGGTTGTGGTTTGTCTCCAAAAAAAAAAAAAAAGGCTGCTGGTTTGCCTGGACCAATTTTCTGAGTTAAAGTTTATATATCTATATTATTTGTTTGTACCTTGCCTTCCTCCCCAGTGGGGACTCAGAGCGGCTTACAGCATTCTCCTCTTCCCCATTTTATCCTCACAACAATCCTGTGAGAAACATTAGGCCGAGAGAGTGTGACTGGCCCAAGGTCACCCAGCCAGCTTCCATGGCATGAGTGGAGATTCAAACCCGGTTGTCCCAGATGCTACTCCCACACTCTTAACCACCGCACCACACTGTCTCTAGCTAGAAAGTAGGCTAATTCAGTTATGGACATCTGGGGTGAGCCAAAATAGGGGGAGGTGTTTTTACGAGCAATATCTGCAATTTTTTGGAAGGCGGGCTTGAAAGAAAAGGTGTCAATGGCAACCTGGTTACTGAGGAAATTGGCCTGAGGCTCTGTCTTGCTAATCCAGTGCCGTATCTCAGCGGTGAGGATGTTCCCTCTCCTTCCCGCATCAATTTAGAGCAAGTTTGCTACTGAGAGCAAAGCATTGGCTGAATTTGCTACCATGACATCATCGCATGGCCGGATCTGAATGACTTATGTAATGTCAGCGCATCCAGTACATGATCCCTGATTGACTAGGATTATTTGAGCAATATGCCAGCGTGGGGTGGGGGGGAAGCTTCAGGAGAGGTCGAAACAACAGAGGCCGATTGGTCAGAGAGAGTGAAGAAAAATATCCCTAAGGGTTTGGGGGGAACATGTTGAACCCCTAAAATCCCTTTTTTGGGATTCTTTGAAGTTTTTCAGGCAAATGACACAGCCCGAATGAATCTTTTCCTGATCTAGATATCCCAGGCTAACCTGATCACAAACACGGCAGAAAACCTTGTCCCACGTACAAAATAAATAGCTATTTAAATGTATTAACTAGGGTTGCCAGCCTCCAGGTGGTAGCTGGAGATCTCCAAGATTACAACTGATCTCCAGTAGACAGAGATCAGTTCACCTGGAGAAAATGGATTCTTGGAAGTTGGACTCTGTGGCAGGATACCCCACTGAAGTCCCTCCCCTTCCCAAACCCTGTCCTCCTTTGGCTCCTCCCCCAAAGTCTCCAAGTATTTCCTAACCCGGAGCTGTGGTGACCCAAGTATTAACACACTGGTGTTTTACATCTACTGATTTTTGTTTGTGTCTTCTTACTTTGTATTGTTAGGAAAATGAGGGCCGCAGAACAGCTCCGTTCATGATCTATGCGAACAGTTGATCAATTAAGAGACAGGTTTTCAGCCGGTCGCACATTTGCCTCGAGATCCCGCCGGTTAAGTCTGCCAGCCGCAATCGGCGCCCACATTTCTACATGCATGTGTGGATCCGACAATTAGACATGGTCCCCTGAAAACTCTTACATTCCGCATGCATCGATAGCAATTAATTAAGTCAGCCACTTGAGTGGCCAGCCACCCAAGGCTGTATGGATTATGTATGCCTTTACAATGCTATGAAATGCTGCCTTTTTTTATTGCTTAGCTAGAACTCCCTTAATGTCAGTACGTAAAATTTGATCTTGAATCCAATGAGCCCCATTATAATACAGTCCACTTGTATGAAAAGAGTTTCCTCAAGGCAGATTAATGACTTAGTTCTACTTGAAAGCGTTTTGTCATTCACTCGGTCCTGAGTCTGCAATTTGTTCTCCATTCCAGGATTTGAACATGCAGGCTACAGAGTTCAGCCGCCCATAAGAAAAAAAAGAGGAGCTCGGTTTAATTTCTCTGCCTCAAGTGGTGGTGAGGAGAGAAGAGAGGATTATTTACCTCTGGAGAATCGATGAGGGAGGGGAGGACTGAGAGCCGGCCCAAAGGGATTTCGCAGACTGCTCCCTGAAGTCCACCTTTGTGGTGGTCCCCCCTTAGGGGAAAAAAGGGGAAAAACCCTAAATGATTAAGGAAGTGTTTTCTCTCCCACTCTCTCTGACGATTCATCAAAAGCAGCCAAGAAATCTTACCATAGCAACTGAGTCTTATCCCAAGCAATAAAAGAGAAAAGTAGTTCACCGATTAATTTGACAGTCTCTTCTAGCTTCTCCATATATTTAGACTAATGTCTAACAACATGTTAACATGGTGTTGTGGTAGGACGGGGGGTAATGGGGTCTTTACTTGCTGGGAAACTCCTTTAGACCGAGGGCTCCCTGGAAAACACACTGCTGCCACCTCCAGAGAACATCTAACCTAACCTTCTCTCTAAGAGGGACAAGCTGATTTCTCCAGTCCCATGCAATGCCACACAAATCCTCTGATATCTGAGGTTGCTGTTACTAATCACAACCATATAAAATATAGTCCCACCTCTATCAAGCATCTGGTAATGGCTCTGAAATTCCATGACAAATAGGTGGTGTGGTCCAAACCGGATTGTTGTTTGTCCTAAAGGGATTAAGTCCACCAAGATGGTCCATTGTAGAATAGAATGTAATGGTCATTCTAATGCAATCCTCCAGGGGTCCAAGATCCCAGACCTTCTTTTTTGTGTGAATCCTAGAGCAGTATTTCCCATCCAGTGGGTCAGGACCCAAAAGTGGGTTGCAAAGCCCCTGACAGTGGGTCGTGAGCTTTGATGGACCATCACGGGTTAATGGCTAACAGAGTCTGAGAATCTTTGAGTGACAGGCAGTTTGAACGGAATTTTGTTGAGAGAGTCAGTTATGGAATGACAGTCAGGAACTGACAGTTGAAGAAGAGTCAGTTAAGCACTGACTGTGGACTGGGAAGGAGTCCAAGAGAGTGAGTGGATCAAGGAGGATCCTCATTCAAGCCAAAAAAGGGAAATAGCTTCTTGTAAGGAGAAGTGACCCCTGCCTAGTTAAAAAGAGAAATAGCTTCTTGAAAAAGAGGAGTGATCCCTGGTTTGTGTATAAAGAAGGATATGGGGAACTTGGTTGTATGTTCGTACCTTCTAAACATTACAGATTGGTGAAACTCAGAAACCTATGCTTGAGTGTTTAAGCAGAAACTGAAAAGAAAGCCTCTGTCCTCTAAGTTTTAAAGACCTTGTTGAAAGTAGAAACACGTACTTGTTGGCAACAAATTGTCTGGTGCTTGTGTGAATACAAAGTTACCTCAGTTCTATTATCTCTTCACCTCAAACATCCTACACCTGATTTCACCTGACCTTTTCTCCTCCAAGTTAAATAAAACCTTTTGTCTATTTTGAACTTTGAAAAGCTTCTCATGTGCCATTTCAAAAGCAGAATATAAGAAGATGATTTTGTCTCTTCCCTCAGTTCCCTGGACTGGGCCAGTGTATGTATGTACACACACACATATGCATGCATGTATGTAATGTATGTATGGGTGGCACAGTCTTAGATAAACAAACAAGAAGAAAATAAAGGGGCTGCTCAGCAAGAAAAGAGATAGAAGGGAAAATCCTGTGTGCATATAAGTGAGGGAAGACCTCCCTAATAGCCATCCCTGCCCTTCCAATTTCTCTCTTTTGTATTTTGGAAACAAGATCTGATCCTGAAAACAGTATCTTCTATGTCATATATTTGTTGGTATTTTTCCTTCACTGCATGTACATGTTGATCAAGTAAAACATGTCCTGATGGTTACTAGAGTAAATTTCCTAGAATCTTAGGGGGGGATAGAGGGAGTAATGGAGAAAGAGAGGGTTGTCAAAAACTGGAATGTAACCTCCACACACAAAGGCTGTGTATGTTTAAATGCCACTCACTTGGGATTCATAGTGGGGGCAGCTGCACCCTTTGTGCAATGTTTGTTGGTTTCTCAAAAAGATCTGGCTAGCCACTGTAGAAGATGGAATGTTGAACTAGATGGGTACCAAGGTAATCGATTGCCTAGGGTGTCCATAAACCTTGGTCCAGCCCTGGATGCATCACCATACCAAGTATATTTGTACTTGTGGGTCACCATACCAAAAAGGTTGGGAACCACTGTCCTAGAGAACAAGAAGAAGAAGAGATTGGATTTATACCCCACCCTTCACTACCCAAAGAAGTCTCAGAGCGGCTTACAAACTCCTTTCCCTTCCCCTCCCCACAACAGACACCCTGTGAGGTAGGTGGGGCTGAGAGAGCTCTTGACAGAAACCACTCTCTTTCAAGAACAGCTCTGACAGGACTATGGCTTGCCCAAGGTCATCCAGCAGCTGCAAGTGGAGGAGTGGGGAATCAAACCCGGTTCTCCCAGATTAGAGTCCATGCACTTAACCACTACACCAAACTGGCATTGCATTGCATTGCAGTCTTGATTCTCTGTGCTTCCCCCTTTAAAAATATTTCCAGTTAAATAAAAATCTAGGGGGCTGCAAGTAATCAACTGGCACCCTGCAGGATTTGGAGAAATAAATTTAGCATGCATAAGGAGCTTTTCTCAGTGTTTTGTATTGTGCTTAGTTTTCCTTTAAAACAATATCTGTGTATACCCACATTGACAAATGGATGGGTAATTTGTTTTGGATGAAAAAAGCAACACCATTACTGTTTAAAGCTGCCGGGGAGGAATATTTCAAACGTTTTGTTTAAGAAGAGAACAACAACTTATCAGAGGGATTCCACAGCTGCAGCCTTATCTCCAACTGTTTCGGAGCACGAACAGATAAATAGCGCAAAAGTACAAACCAAAGTTCCTTAATTGCTTTGTTCCATCAAAAGCTGACTCCCCCTGCAGTACTTGGGACAGGCCTGCACAACCCAGGGCCTTTGGCCTGCCAGCTACGAGTTGGGAAATACCTGGAGGTTTTGTGGGCGGAGCTTGAGGAGGGCAGTATTTTGGGGGGGAGGGACCTCAATGAGGTCTAATGCCATGGAGTCCAGCTTCCGAAGCAGCCATTTTCTCCAGGCGAACTGAGCTCTGTCTCCTGGGAATCAGTCGTAATAGTGGGAGATATCAAGATATCAGATATCAAGGCCTGGCAGATGCTGATTTGTCATCTCAGGCAGGCTGCAAAATCAGAGGCAGAGCAGGGTCCAGCTATTTGGGTCCCCCAAATGCACTGGTTCCCTTGCCACCATGGTGAGATACAGGGGAGAACATCCCCCTTCCTTGCCAGTGCTGTGGGAGTCCAGGATGGGCCTTCTTTAGCCTCCTGACAGTAGGGTTACCAACCTCCAGGTGGTCTCTGGAGCTCTCCTGAGATTCCAGCTGGCCTCCAGGTGATAGAGATCAGTTCCCCTGGAGAAAATGGTTGCTTTGGAAGGTGAACTCTACGGCATCATACCCTGCTGAGGTCTTGCCCCTTCCCAAATCCTGGTCTCTCCAAGGCTGAAAGTCTCCAGGTATTTTGCAATGCAGAGCTAACAACTCTGACAGCCATTCTTGACCTCTCCCAGCTCTCCTCTCCCCAGTTGTAACCAGAGGGACGTGGATATCCTCTGAAAGCACTGCCCCAAATAATCAAAATGACGTTGTGCTTCCAAGGTGGTAGGTTGGCCAGCCGATGGGGAAGGGAATTTGCAGGAGAGCGGAGGAAGCGGGCCACTGGGACAAAAGTGCCGCCCCATCATGATGGCACCTCAGCTGGCTGCTTGTGCCATGGTAAGAACTTCCCAAACTTTGCATGGCTGTCCCTTAAGGTGAGCTGGGCTGCATTCTATTTAGTGGCCAACAAGTACTGTAAGCCCAGTCGGGGATGAAACTCTCTTGCTTGCTACGTGCTCAGTCCGTGGAAAAGGATGAGGAAAGAGATGATGGCTCTCAGTCGTTGCAGATACTCCTCACCATGCATGAAATCCCTCCCGTACATGTTTATTTATTTTATTTATTTCATGACATATATAAATTGCCTAGTCCCCACAAATGTGGGGCTCTAGGCGATGGGCAAATTTAAAATAATTAAAACCGCAAAACTATCTCCGATGTATTATATACAGTTAAAACAAGTGGTGAATTTGTCTTCTGTAGTTCTCTCCCAGTCCTGGGTTGTGAGTGTTTCATGGGCACGGGGAGTGAATAACTCACAAGGAATCAGAGATTTCAGGTAGGTCAGGATGCCAGCCATGATGTAAACCATGGTTGTCCTCAACCAAGTGACTGACAGAATATTTCTGCCTTACAGGCAATGTTCCCTCTAAGCTGTGAAGTCTTGTGGGCAAAAATTCTGCTTTGTGAGCTACTGGCATTAAAGTCATGAGTGATCAATTTGGCTACTATATCAATTAGTTAGCTCTGGAGCCATCCTTCCTGAACTAAGACAAAAATGTGTGAGCCAGAGGCTAAAAAACTGTGAGCTAGCTCACACTAACTCAGCTTAGAGGGAACACTGCTTACAGGCCCCGCGGAATTGCATAAGATCCCACAAGGTCCTGATGTTATTTGGCAAAGAGTTCTAGCAGGACAGGGCCAGGGCTGAGAAGGCCCTAGGACCACCAGTAGGTTATTCTGTGAAGAGCGTAATGCGCTCCCAGGGGTGTAACAGTGGAGGCAGCCCCACAGATACTTTGTTTCCGGACTACTCAAGGCCTTAAAGGTCAAAGCCAAGACCCTGAACTTGACTCAGTGCTCCACCGGAAGCCAGTGCAGCTGGCACAGCACAGGTCGAATATGTGCAGCCCATGGTGTACCTGTCAGGACACGCGCCACTGCATTCTGGATCAGTTGGAGCTTCCAGGTCAGTTTCAAGGACAGGCCAGCATAGATCGAGTTACAGTAATCTAGCCTGGAGGTGACCGTGGCATGGATTACTGTGGCTAGGTTGGAGCATGAAAGGAAAGGGGCTAGTTGCTGGGCTTGGCGTAGATGGAAAAACACCAGCCTGGCTGTGTGTGTGACCTGGGCCTTCATATTGAGAGTGGCATCCAGGATCACACCCAGGCTCTTGACAGATTGCATCTGTACCAATGGCACCCCTTCAAGAGCCGGTAAGCTGAACCCGAGTTATCACCAGGCCTCATCTCATGATTTCACTGGACCCACTCATGACTCCATCAGGCCCCACCCAGTGAGTCTCAGGGTTTAAGATGATCATGATCTGGCCATTCTAGCCCAACCCCTTCCATGTACACAAGCCTCCTCAACATAAAATTTCTGGCTATGACCCCGACATTTTGGCAGGCAATTTTTAAAAATCCTTTAAAATCTTGGTCTGACTATTTTTTTGCCTGCCTGCCATGGCATAGCTTAAATCCTACAAAGAGTCAAACCAGATGAGATGCTGAAAGGTCTATAAATGGATTGGTTTTGCTAAAGAGCAGCTGTGTCCCCGCCCTTCAAATCAGGGCCAAAGTATGTGGGGTAGAAGGAGGAGAAGGAGGAGGAAAAGAAGAATTGGATTTATACCCCAGCCTTCACTTGGAATCTCAGAACAGCTTACAATCTCCTTCCCTTCCTCTCCTCACAACAGACACCCTGTGAGGTAGGTGGGGCTGAGGGAGCTCTGAGAGAACTGTGACTGACCCAAGGTCACCCAGCTGGCTGCAGATTAAAATCTGCTGTTCTTAACTACTACACCAAATGCCTCTCTTTGTCTTAACCTGGGAGCTGCCCTCTGGCCCCCTCCTCACTCTCCCTCGCTTTGTCTCCCATGGAGACACATATCTCGGCTCTCCTGTAGAGACAATGCCCTCATAGTCCCACACACACGATGCTGGACATGAAGCTATTAGGGAGAGGGGAAGTACTCTTTAGATTAAGCTTCTTTCTCTTCTTTTGACTGCAACCTGAATGTGAACTGGATCGATCCGAATAACAGTACAAAAGAGCAAGAGTCCAGTAGTGCCGTAAAGACTAACAAAATTTGTGATAGGGTAGGAGGTTTCATGAGTCATTGCTCACTTCGTCAGAAACCATCGTGATCTACTTGAATAGATGCAAGTTTACCCTTTTTGCAACATACTTCTTGGGAGATTTATTTACTGCACTCAGTATCACGCTTCCATGACAGGGCAAACTCTGTTATATTAACCAAATACCCCAATAGTTTTCCTGACCACAAATCCCATCCCCGTGAACTTCTGTTTGCCACACTGGGGTAAACATACAGAAAACACCAATGTTTCCACCAGGGGGCTTTTGCAGTTGGGGAAAATAGTACAGGGGAAATAGCTAAAAACCCTCCTAGCCACACCCTGGTGCTGATCCAAGAGAGCCTCATCTGAACTGCTATTCAGCAGTAAAAACAGACTGGATTGCCATTGAAGGACCGCCCAGAGTTTCCTCCGGTTTGACCCTGAGACTTAACTCTCCCAATTGCAGGGTGTTCCGTGCCCCATTTGGACGTTGACAGCAGATAAAATGCAATCCCACCAGGAAAGTTGAAATTGCTTAGGAAGCGGCAAAGGGACTTGTTACCAAAGTTGATGTTTAATTTTACTCTGTCGCCAGGAGCACTTCATTTAAAAGATTACAGACTAGTTCAGGAAAAGGCTAGAACGTTCCGAACTCTGCGGTTTCATTTGGTGTATGACAAAGACCTGCCAAGCGTGTTGGGGGTAATTTACTTCAAAGGACAGTTGCTTGTAACCTGTGATTTTAATGATTGCCTAAGAAGTGGTCATTTTGTCAAGTGCCAAATAAAATGTGGTTCAACTAAATATTATCCTCTGATTCCCTGGGTGGATAGTGCTCCATCTGATTATTTCTGAGGCCATTTTAACCATTTAAGTGGATGGTGCAATGCTTAAAGTGAGAGAGAAAGTGCTTACTTTAAAAACAACAACACACAACTTGGGCTTTTTGCCAGTGTCGTGATTTTTCTTCTTCAAAGAGAACAAATGCAGACATAGAGATAAATGGAAGCATATTATTCATTCATGTTGCATATTATTTGTTGCGACCTGGCAGTATGTGACGTAACTTGATCTCATCAGATCTTGGAAGCTAAGCAGGTTCAGCCTTGCTTCAGTACTTGGATGGGAGACCACTAAGGAAGTCCAGGGTAACTGCAGAGGCAGGCAATGAGAAACCACCCCACCTATTTCTTTGCCTTGAGAACATGATGGGGTTGTCATAAGTCAGCTGAGACTTGATGGTATTTTCCACTGCAGTATTTCAAAGACTCAGGGTGGGCTGTAACACGGAGTGTGATGTATCTCCATGTACATGCACACAACAGAGCTTGGGTATTAACCTCATAATGCCTAAGCACGCTGCAGAATGTTTGGAACAGCATGCACTCATGGGATGGCTGGCGGGGGAAAGAGCTTGAGAAGTAGTATTGGGGCATAGAGCAGAATGGATCGTGCTGATTATTTTAAAACTGCCATGGGAGATAAGCCACATGTATATATTTGCTGTTATTTAGTTTTATTCCACAATTTATGTTGCATCTCTGCTGAACTCAGGGCATCTAACAGCAGCATAACAAAAGGCATTTAGCACAATACAAAAAATGCATTAAATTTTCAACTAAAATGGGGCTGCACTAAATATCCTTCTATTTAAATACCAGGAACCCAAATATTTCAATTGTTAGGGCAGGAAACATCCTGAAAAACTCTTTAAATGTGAGACTATTCACCTTATTTTCATCCTGTCTGGGTATGGTTGCTTCTCAGAGACATCATGTAGCCAGTTCTGATTGGCTACATAGCATCGTGATGTCATACTGTTTGCTATGTGATGCCTGATTGGCTGGGATCACCCATATGTCTGCACAACACAAAAACCCCCTCTGTTTTAATTTGCCTTGCTCAAAAGCCAGTCGAATCTGACTCTAGGGGTGTGGTGCTCATCTCCATTTCCAGGCCAAACAGCCAGCACTGTCCGAAGACATTTCTGTGGTCATGTGGCATGACTAGATGCCGAGGCGCACGGAATGCTGTTACTTTCCCACCAAAGTGGTACCTATTTATCTACTTGCAAGACGGGAGCTCACTCTGTCATTTGTCACTCGGGTCTTGAACTGTCGACCTTCCAGTCTGCAGTTCAGCATCTTTACTACTGAGCCACCACAGTCCCACTAATTTATTACATAGCCAAACTTGATTTATCACATTCCCAAATTTGCTTAGTTCATCCAAGTAAGACTTGGGTTCAAATCCTCTCACTGTGAAGACACTTTACAAAAATAATAATTTTATTTTAGTTTTATATAATATACATACAGTTTTATATATACATGTATATAAGATTAAAAATGAATGTATAACTGGTTTTTAAATGGGTGATATGGCTTACTTCAGCCAGCTAGATAACAAAAAGGACATTGTTCAAAAATTAGTGTTTAAAAAAGGAAAGAAATCTTAAAGATACCTTAAAATATAAGATTGATAGTTTCTACTATAGATTTAAACTCTTCTTTTGATGACAGGTATTCTAAACCAGGAAACCAAATGGACACAAACTTTGATGTGTAAGTTTCTTTTTGAGAGATGGAGTCTGTGATTTTATCTAGTATGCAAAATTCTTGCATTTCATGTATCCAGTCTTAGCAAAAACTCAAATATCTGAACCCAATTCTTTAAAGTATTAGCAAGGTGGTATTTAACCCCACAAAAGTGCATTGTGCACACTAAGAATTATCTCTCTTTCGTTGGAAAGGTTGCAAAGAAAGAGTCACTTATAAACATTGCTGGTGGGAGTGGAAAATGATACAATAATTTTGGGAATTGGTTATAAAACAAATATACATTATAACACAGTTTGAAATACCATTTCAAACGGATATATTAATATTGAATAACTGGCATTTTTGCATATTCAGACCACATAATATTGAACTTTTAGAATTACTTTGTGCCACCACTAGGGCAGTGATTGCCCAGTTTTGGAAGAAGAATAAAAACTTCTGTGAAGACACTTGATGGGGCCAATTACCCTCTCTCATCTTAATTTACCCCACAGACTTATTGTGAAGATTAAATGGGGAGAAATTATCTATGTTTTCCAGAGCTGCTTGGAGGAAGTACAGGATAAAGTTGGGAGAGTCTGCTATTAAAACATAAAAGGTGACAATCTTTCCTTTATTCCCCTTTCCTCACACCCATCCTTACATTTAATACTCTCAAACCGTTCCAATTTACCAGGGACATTCCCTGTTCTCTGGTGCCTGTCACATCACTTGTCCCTATTTTTGCCCTTTGTGGACGGCACAATTATTAACATTTTGCTCCTGCCAGCTGCTGGAGCTGTCATTCTTTGAAGTTCAGCTGTCACCCTCAACTCTCCAGAAGTAAAATCTCAAGCGAGAAACAGATACCTTAATGGCTCTGGCTTCTTTTTAATGACTTGCTTTCAATGGCTTTGTTTTTTTGGGTTTCAAATAAAATCCATCTTGAGCAGGTCTCTGGAGAGGAGGCATACACATATTTGCTAAATGAAGGAATAAATGCATCCAGGGCACGTGTGTCAAAGCAGACACTTGACAGGGGTTCCCAACACGGAACACGTGGGTGCCAATGTGCCCAGTGACAACTTTTCCTAATGCTCGCCATACAGGGCTCTTTTTGTAGCAGGCTCTCCTTTGCATATTAGGTGACACCCCCCAATGTAGCCAATCCTCCAAGAGCTTACAGTAGCCCCTGTAAGAAGAACTCTGTAAGCTCTTGGAGGATTGGCTACATTAGGGGTGTATAGCCTAATATGCAAAGGAGAGCCTGCTACAAAAAGAGCCCTGCTCGCCAAGTGTTTTTCAGAATGTGGGCAGGGACAGGTGAGGCTTTTGCCCAGCAGGGCTTTGGATGGGCTATGCAATTTTTTTTTAAAAAAAGTTGCTTTGGCAGCAATTGCCACACTAGCACAAGGATGTTTACTGCATGACTAAAGGTAAGCTGTGTTTCTGCAAGAAATATTTTTGATATGTTAATTTTAAAGGCATATTGTTAAACAGTTTCTGCCTGAAATGCTGAAGGGTCACTGTTAGAGTTAGGCACGGCCTCACTCCCTTGTATTTTGCGGTGGGCTCCATCTCCTGCAGCAGCCATTTTGCTGTAGGCTTCACCTCCTGGGGCAGCAATCTGAAGTTGGCCCCTCCGCCCTGTGTCAAAATGCGAAAGGTGCCCACAGGCTCAAGAAGTTTTGGGACCCTGATATAGGACATTTCCCACTCACAGCGACACTGTTAAATTAGTGGTAAACAGACTATGACAGAGGAAATGAATGCAGTCTTCAGCAATGTGCAATGTTGCAGGCAGAGGGCTTGTACAGTGAATGTGGGTATGAGAACTGGCAGGGTGTTACATGGGTCTCCCTTTGTCATCTGTGAAATGCTGGAAGGGTCTGTTAGGCTACAAGTTCAGTCAAATTTGCTCAGAGTTAGATCCTATTGACATTAATGCAAAAGTGCTGAGGAGACTTAAATTACGTCATTAATTATGTTTACTTAGAGGTAAATCCCACTTAAAGTAAATAAAATTGGCTATAAGGTTCTATTAAGACTGCAGTGCTAAGAGTTCAGACTGGCAATTTGCCCCAGTAGGTACCCGGGCCAGCGACGACTCAATCCCGGAGTAAATGGGGCGTTCACACAGGTACATCTGCCTGGCGTCCCCCACCCGTAGCCAACCCGTGCTGTTGCGCTTCACCGCTGGATTAAAAAGATACCTGATAAAACCCGTAGCAAATCCGAAAGCCCGCGTGTGTCGCGCGTTTCTCCGCTTCTGGGAAGTCTGAACGCGCAGCCGAAAAGCCGGGAGCAACCCGCGTTGGGCAGAAGGCAGCAGCGGTGTGATTGGCTGTGCTCCGCTCCACTGCCCAATGCGGTGCTGGCGCTGCGGGGTCCTCCCCCAATCGGCAAAATGCACTTATGCATATGAGCGCATGGGTGCTCATGCGCACATACACCCACAGTCAAATTAACGGGGAAACGGTGAATATAGCATGCCTCCGACTATGTTCTATGCACTCTATGTACTAGACTATGTACTATGTTCTTGCACTCTATTCTGTATATTTATGGTATTGGTTTATGTTATGCTACTAGACAGTGTCATTGATGCAATCAGCGGACAGCGGAAGACAGGAGGGCCTGGCGTAATCTGGTCCATGGGGTCGCGAAGAGTCGGACTCGACTGTGCGACTGAACAACAACAACAACAACTGTTTTCTTGTTAAAATCTATCTATCTATCTATCTATCTATCTATCTATCTATCTATCTATCTATCTATCTATCTATCTATCTATCTATCTATCTATCTATCGTTTCTCTCTTTCACATACTTTTTAAAGCTTTCCTCCTGTTCCTCCTCTCCCGGTCTTTCTCCTCGGCGCCTTTTCCCTTCCCCTCTGCTCTGACTCTCAAGCTCCTGCCCTCTCTGGGCGACCACATCGTCGCCGTCCCTCCCAACCGCTCGTTCGCTCCCCCGCCTTTTCGCCGCGCGGCTAAAGCCAAACTGGACACTTGATCCCTTTGCAATAAGCACAGAATATCCAAGGCGGGTGGGGTGGGGGGAGGAGGAAAGTGCTTCTTTCCGCTTTACGGCTGCTGAAAACCCCCCAAGGAGAGCGCGCCGCGCCGCCGTCCAACTCCCGGGCACCCTCCAACGCCCAGGTAAAGGGAGACGCCGCTTGAAGGGGGAGGGGAGAAAGAGGAGCGGACGGAAAGTTTGCGAACTCCAGGCAAGGCGCGCGCGCGCGCCCTCCCTCCCTCCCTCCCTCGCGCGCACAGGTAGCAGCGCGTGCGAGGCAGAGGTGGAGCTCGCACGCGCGTGCGCCGCTCCGCTCTTGCGCCTGTGGCTGCCCGGCGGCGAGTCTGCGTAGCCTTTTTTCCGCCCGGCTTCGGCTCCCCCTAGAGTGACTGCAATGGGCTGACCCGACTGGTCCGAGCCAAAGGCGGGAGCGGCGAGAAGGCGCTGTTGTGGGTGGGTGGGTGGGTGGGGCGAGCTGGTTGCCGCGGACGGGGGTGGGCTTGGGAGAGTCACCTGTGCCAGGATGCCGCGGCTCCGAGAGGAGAGAGGAAAGAGCGGCCTTTTGCTCCCGATGCGCGGTTGTGTAACAACTCGGAAAGGACACGGACAGCCTGATCAGCTCAAGTCCGGTTGGCCTGAAGCCAAAGTCGACCCCCCCTGTGGGCCGGGCCGCTACTGTGGCTGCAGAAGGGGCTGCGCGATCCTGCGCGGTGATGGGGACGTGCTGGCCTTGAATGTGGCTGATGCCCTGTGGATTATATTTGGATTCCTGGATCTCACTTAGAGCCCGGCCTCCCTTTTCAGAGTAAAGGGGTTTTGCTGAAAAAATGGGGGTGGCTGCATTTGAGACAAAAAGCCTGTTTTGGAAGCACTCCAACTGTGCATGAAGGGAGAATCCGAGGAGGGGCTCTGGCTCAGGGGCAGAGCATCTGCTTGGCATGCAAAAGGTCCCCAAGGTTCAATTCCCAGCTTCCCCTGTGGGAGAGCTGTTGCCAGGCTGAGTAGGCAGTGCTGATTTTGGTGGACCAGTGATCTTATTCAGTATGAGGCAACTTCAGGTGTTCAGATGCTGGTTTACATAGAAGCAAGTCCCAGCAGTTAGTGGGTTTTGCTCCCAAGCAAGTGTGTAGTTGCACTGAGGGATGCCAACCTCCTGGGGATCCCCCCGGAATTATAGCTCATCTCCAGACAACAGGGATCAATTCCCCTGGAGAAAATGGGTGCTTTGGAAGGTGGACTCTAATGGGCATTGTACCCACTGAGGTCCCTGTCCTCCCCAGGCTCCATCCTCAAATCTCCAGGAGTTTCCCAACCTGGATCTGGCAACCCTACTCCCCCTTCCCCCACCGGTGGCCTGAAAACCCTAGTTGCATTTCACTTTGGATTTTTGTTTTTTTGCATTCCATGGCCTCTTGATCCTATGATTGCATAGTGAGGACCAACTTATGAAGAAATAGGCTCTAGGCCACAAAAGTGTATGCTGGAATAAAAATTTGGCAGTCTGTTAAGCTAAAATAATTCAGTAATAGGCAATATTTGCAAACAGGCCTAGAGTTGTTTTTTTTTAATGTCCTGTCCCTTTAACAGATGCTTAATCTGTGGAAATGGGTAGGTGGAGATTTTTCCATGGCATGATTTTCAGTAACATAACTTGGTAGCTTCATCTCATGGAGATAGATTCAGGTGGGTAGCCGTGTTGGTCTGAAGTAATAGAACAAAGTTTGAGTCCAGTGGCACCTTTAAGACCAACAACGTTTAACTCTGGGTAGAAGGTTTCATTTAATCTGGGTAGAAACTTTTGAAGAAGTTTGCAGGGACACGGAAGGTTATACCCAGAATTAAACTTTGTTGGTCTTAAAGGTGTTTCTGGACTCAAACTTTGTTCGTCCCATGGAGTCTCTGTTAAGAGGACAAGACATTCTTTGCAGGTTGCTGGCAATCCTAGGCCGTGGCCCATCAGAGTAGATGGTGGTGCGCTAGGCAAACCAGTGGTCTGACTAGATCTCAGGTAAATTTCATGTGCTAGGTGTCAGATCTTTGAAATTCATCAATACTTCTCAGCAAGTTGTGCTGCATAGTTGCAATCCCAAAAAGGGAAGGAGGATTTTTTTAAAGAAATAAGATTCCCCCCTCACAAGCATATGCTGTAAAAACATATGCTGGAAAAAAAGAAGAAGAGTCTGTTTTGATTGGTGAAACTGCAAAGGAAGAGAGGTTAAATAGCCTACCCTCAGATTCAAGTTACCTTTAAAACTGCTCAAGAACATAAGACAAGCGTTGCTGGACCAGACCAGTGGTCCGTCTAGTCCAGCATCCTGCCTCACACAGCAGCCAGTCAGTTCCTCTGGAGAGCCAACAACAGGGCATAGAAGCCAAGACCTTCCTCTGATGCTGCCTCCTGGCTCTGGGATTCAGAGGATTCGTCCCCCTGAACATGAAGGTTTCCCCATAGTCACCATGGCTAGTAGCCAGTTGATAGACTTATTGTCCATGAATCTATCTAATCACCTTTTAAAGCTTGTTTGTTCCTGTGGTCACCACTGCATCCTCTGGCAGCAAATTCCACATTTTATTCACTCTCTGTGTAAAGAAGTACTTCCTTTTGTTCATCCTAAACGTAGTGTCCATCAGCTTTATTGCCCTTCAGTATATTCATGCCAGCTTTACCACGTGGCTGCTTGCTGTGGAGAACTGGTACCCTCTCTGGATACAGCTGCCGTACAATTATTGTTTAAACTGCCAGGGGGTATCAGAGTCATGTGACAGGAAGAGGTGGAGCCAGACTTATGACTCCACCAGTTCCAAAGCCAGAGCCATGGGTAACAGGCCTAAAGCGGTGGAGATGGGAAACAAGCCAAATTTTGGGAGTCATACCATAAAAATGAGTCATGGGTCAGAGCTATGGAGAAATTCTCTTTTGCCACTGAGTGTCCTCATCTTGTTCCTCAGTCGCTCTTCTCAGCAGGCAGGAGATTTATGCAGCAGATTGTTTTAGTAAAAGGCAACATCAACAAATGTCTGCTCTGTAGTGGCTCACAATCCAACAGGAAAGGATCCGTAATCTACCCAGGCTGAAGACCACTAATTTGGAGGCAGCAAAAGAGGAGTCTAACCCTGTGTGGGTTTAGTCCGAAGTCCACATTTTAGTGGCCGTTGCTGCCTTAATGGTGCTGTAACCATAATTTCTTGTATCTTGTGTATTGCAGCTGGATTTACTGCTACATTTGTTTGCCATTTACACAGAATCAGCAACCTGGTTGTCTGGTTCTCACTGTTGCACATCGTATTGAAGTCAGATAATACTGGAAATTAATTGTTCTGATGTTATCTATATAATGCAAACTAAATGGTGATTCATCCTAAACAAGAGACATTTTTTTCTAACTTGGCATGATTTTCATATCCTCCCCCCCCCCAAACTGGATCTTAAATTCTGTTCTGAATTCATTGTTGCAATGTAGCTGGCAGTCTGCAAATAACCATGTTAATGTGATTGGTGACACTGTCACATTAATTTTTAGTTCTTTTTTTTTTTAAATCCTCATTGCCTTCAGTTATTCATCCAGAAAAGTATTTAATTATTTGTTTTGAGTATGATAGGTAGGGATGCAATTTTAAATGTATGTGCAATTAATGGTGAATCGATAACGTCTCAAATTGAAGATTTTGCTTTCAGTTGAATTTTTTCATCCAGAGTAATATCTGTTCTGTACCGTTAAGATAGGGAGGTTAATAGTGCATTGGGGGGGGCGTGTTTGGTAGCAGTGGGGTGAAGCCTACATCACTAATTGGCTGCTTGGTGAGTCGACCCAGAAAATTAGGGTGTTCTTTATTTATGTATTTAAAACGCTTCTGTGCTGCTTTTCCACCCAACCAGGGTTCACCAGGCAGCAAACATAAAAAATATTAAAGTGTTCAAACAATTAAAATATAGTTAAAATGATAAAATAATTCAATTAAAACACATAAACAACACAAGAAGGAGGGCCAGTAACCATTTTTGGGAGTATGCAGGGCGAAACAAAATAGTCTCTGGTGAAAGACACTGGCAGAAGGAGACAGGTGAATCTCTCTGGGGAGGGAGTTCCAAAGTTCTGATGCCACAACAGAGAAGGCCCTGTCTAGCTTCAGATGGCAAGGGCAACTGAAGGAGGGTCTCTGAGGATGACTGGAGTGAGGGCGTAGGTTTGTACAGAAGAAGGAGTCCTTAAGATTTGTTGGTCCCAGGCTGTAGAGGGCTTTGAAGGTCAATACCAGTGCACCTTGAGTTAAGTCCAGAAGCAAATTGGAAGCCAGTGTAGATGGAACAAGACTGGAGTGATACGGGGGATTCTGATTTCAGTTAATGCTGGCTTACCAAAGCTGATTTATCATGTGATGACTGGCAACATCAAGTGATGAATCGCAAATAAAGGAGCTGTGGTAGATCCATCACTATGGATAGAGGTTTCATTTGTCTTCTCATTAAGGATGCTTAAAGACCCACCAGTTTGGCTCCTGTCCTGTTTGCCAGTCGTGAGCAGGGAGCTGGGTGTTTTGTTTTTTAAAAATCAATCAGTTCAGCTGTTCATGAGTAGCTTGAGCCTGTTTGTTGGGTTACTATTTACATATTGAAACGGCCATGCAATCAGAAGCATTTCACATGTGCATATTCTCACATGGCCCAATGGGCGTTCCGGTTTCCCCCTTCCCCGTACAGACCTGTTATTGCTGTGTACTGTTTGGCAGCAGGGGGATCTTAGCCAATGGGCCTGACCATGGCCCTGCCCCCAACAAAGGGGAGGAAAAGAAAAAAAAAAAAAGAGCAGACTCCCACTGCTGCCACTCATACCCATCTTGGTGGGGGCTTGGTCTGCCTGTTCACAGCAACAGCCTCTTGTGACACACACCCCCTTCCAGGGCTCAGATGTATTTGCTGGTTAAAGCAGCTATTATGTGTTATTACTGGAGGCTGCTCATAATAAGTTATCACCAATGACGATTATTGCCTTCAGAAGTGCCCGAGGCACCTGGCTGAAAGCTTGTGATGAGATCCTTGCTAGGGTTGGATTTGAATCTGATGGTATTTTTATTTAGAGCTCACAGTTAAGTCATATTGGGTTTGTTATGATGTACAGCTTTTTCCTAAAATGCTTTCTCCCCCATGAACATTAGCCCCTTTTGGGGGCCCACTGCAACCCCATCCTGTTCATTGGCAACTGCATATATGCTGGGAACACCGCTGTAATTTATTTAAATATCTCAGGACCCAAGGCAGGTAGCAACGGTGTAATAGCAAAGTCGTAGAGAAACATTAAAAACAGCAGATATGAAAACTTTAATATATATTTGTGATGCTGTACCTGCATGTGGTGGAAAGGGACCTCAAGTCGCAGCCAACATGGCAACTCTGTTGGGTATTCAAGGCAAGCGATGATCAGAGGTGGGTTCCCATCCTGTGACCCTTGGTGGTCTCTCAAGGAACTCCAGGGTTTTCGTGCAGAGGCTATTTGTCTCTTGCCTTGAAAACCCTACAGGTCATCCTAAGTCAGCTGTGACTTGGTGGCAGTTTCCACAACCACCTCCATGGTTGCCACGATGAGGCATGCTTTTGCACCTCCCCATAACACCATTGAGTTGTGACTCAGGTAGGGTGGGGAGCAAATCTGAGTAGAACCTTGCACCTTGGCCAGTCACCTGTTGGTCTGTTGATGTTCTTGTATGTGCCTCAGGGCTGAGTCGGGCTACTTTACATTTCTTGTCCCACCCTCACCCAGGTGGGGGCAGGGGATCCCCTGATTTTGTAGGCTCCTGCCCATGGCCAGACAGCTGGCCAGTAGTGGAAGCCCTGCCCCTGAGCCCCACCCCCAAGAGCAACCACTGGTGGCCACCCTCCCCTCCTGTGTGATTTAAAGGGTCCTCCAGCTGAATGGCAGGAGCATGTGGCCTGCCAATCAGCTGGAGGGACTTTTAAATCTTGCAGGAGGGAGGGAGGGGAGGCCTCTGGCCACAGGCCTGAACTCCAAGTGGCAAATTTGCCACTGGAGTTTAGGTGTGCATGACTCTGCCTTACTTCTTGCAAACAACATTCAAAGGGTCCCTTTAAATGCTATTTGCAAGAAGTGGGGAGGGGCTGAACTCCAAGCAGCAGATTTGCTGCTTGGAGTTCAGGCATGTGGGGTGCCAGTCCCCAGTGTGGTGATGTCACTTCTGTGTGATGTCATCTTGCTGGGGATGTCCCCACTCCCTCCAGGAATGCCCTCCAAATTCCCCCACCGATAGCAAGGAAACACCTGGCAACCCTACCTCACAGTGTGAAATCACCATGACGACAGTGACCAGAACTCCATCAGAGACCAAACTATAGGAGTGTAAAGGCCTGATGGGTTCCTCTTTGCATATATCAACAGACCAGATCTGAGATAGGAGGTGAAAGAAAAGTGGATGTCCAGACATTGCCTGGAATGTATTTATATTTGCCAGATGTGGATGATTTGTTGTATTCAACAAACTAGAAGCAGAGTGAAGCCCACAAGAGGGACTTTTCCATCTCCATTCTCTTGTGGCAGCCCATAAAGATCCCCTGAAACTTATTTCTTATTTAGTGTATTTTTATCTACTTTTCCTCCAAGGAACTTGGGGGTGGTGTACATGGTTCTTCTCTCCATTTTAATCCCGCAGTAACGCTGTGAGGTAGGTGAAACTGAGAGGGAATGACTGGCCCAAGGGCACCCAGCAAGTTTCATGCAAGCCAGGATTTGACCCAAGGTCTCCAGCACTCTACCCAATACAACATGCTGGCTTTGCTCCTGGGAATCAGGCCACCCTCATGTATGGGTGCCAAAGTAGGGACCTGCAGTGGACAGGATGAATTGGCAAAAACTGCCCTCCCACTAAGAAGAATGTACCAGCAGGGGAAGACAGTGGTTGCATATAGTATTGCTAGTGCAGTGACATTCAGTTTCTGGAGGGTAGCTGTGTTGGTTTCCAGTAGAACAGCTAGGTTCAAGACCAGTGGCACCCTAGTGACCATCAAGAGTTTTGGACTGTAAGGTTTCGAGAGTCAAAGCTCCCTTTCTCAAGTGGAGATTTCCGAGCCCCTATATCCTAGTCAGAATGGGAGGGGTACTGCAAAGAAAGGAGTCAGGGTGCAGAGGTACAATGCAAAATGTCATCATCTTGATTAGAGCAGGGGGAAATTTTTACAGGCAGAAAATTAGCATCTGTAGTGAGAGAAGAATCCTGCGTCCCTATTCATCCTGGGGTGTGTGTGTGTGTTCCATTGTTCTGACTTGTGAATGAATTCAGATTCAGCAATATCATGTTGTAATCTCTCCTTGAAGATTCTGTTTGAATAATGGATCTTTCCCCTTGTAAATGCCTTACACTTGGAAGAAGCTAAGCATTTGATCATACTTCTGACTCTGTGCATTAAAGCAAATTGCTAGATGCACCCTCAGTCGTCAGGTATGCTTTTATTTTTAAATTCGTCTTTCTGAATAAATCTGGAAATCATTCTTGTACTGTTTAGGAATTTGTCTTCAGCGTCACATCGTCAGAGAAACATCAAGGCTGGAAATGGAGTCAATAATATGGTTGAAAAGTTGTAATAAATATATATTTACAACTTGCCTGAATACCAAGCTGATCTGTTAATAAAGGGAAGTGCTCCAAGGCACCTCTGGAGATATTGTTCCACTTGGCATAAAACAGTTGCCTTTATTAGAATTAAATCATTAGTAGAATGTTCTAATCAGTTTAAACATATGGAATTTGGTGTCAGATGGCAACAGGGTTCTTGGGTGGTAGTTGCTGGGTGTGTCTGTTCCTTTTGTCTAATTTAAAATGTAAAGAGGTATGCTCTGGAGATCGTTCCCCCCTTCTCTGCTTTGACTCCCACGTGTGATCTATTTTTATCTCGTTTGTACACAGATATGGCTTAAAAAAATCATAAAGTTAAGCCTGGTTTGCTTTGGTCAATGTCTAGCTGGGAGGTGTCCTGGGGATTCTAAACTAATTTCAAGGAGGGCCAGTGACTCAGTGGAAGAGCCTCCACTTTGCATGCAGAAGGTCCCAGGTTCAATCCCTGGCATCCCCATTAACAGGACCAGGCAGTTGGTGATGTGACAGACCTCTGCCTGAGACCTTGGAAAGCCACTGCCAGTCTGAAAAGTCAATACTGACCCTGATGGACCGATGGTCTCATTCGGTATGAAGCAACTTCATGTGCTCAACTGTCCTGAGTTCCATAGAAGAAAAATGTGATATACATCTACAGACATTAAAAAAAACCTGTAAACCATAATCTACAATAACAATTTGAGTATATATAATCATTTTTTACTTTTGCCTTTATTGTAATAGCGCTGTATTTCACAGTGGTTGTTTTTGTTGTTGTGTTGTCTACACTGTGAATCCTCATTCAATATAAAGCAGCTTCATGTGTGTTCAACTGTCTTAAGTTCCATGGAAGAAAAATGTGATATACGTATGTGGAAAGAAAGAACTGTAATCTGCTTGTTAAGGTAACATGGTAACAGTGGATAGCCATCCATATTAAGCTAAGCCTAGTCTTAGACTGATTTCGCACAAGGAGCTGCGCTGCCCACACCTCCCTTTGCCCTGTTTTCACTGGTCAATTTCCAACTCGAAGCTGCACGGCTGCATTTTGACCTGCGGCTTTGCCCGATTTTCCCTGCGGTTTCCTGACCCTGTTTTTTGAGGATCACAAAACCGCGGGGAAAATTGGGCGAAGCCACGGGTCAAAATGTGGCCACGCGGCTTCGAGTGGGAAATTGACCAATGGAAATGGGGCAAAGGGTGGCATAATGGCGGCACAGCTTTTGTGCGAAATCAGTCCCATAGGCCTCGTTTTGTCACATACTTTTGTCCCGCTTGCTGCTTGCTCGTGACAGGGAGAGGCCATGGCTTAGTTGGCATGCAAAAGGTCCCAGGTACAGTCCCCAGCATCTCCAGTTTAAAGGATGTGGTAGTAGGTGATGCGAAAGACCTCCACCTGAGACCTCTACCAGAGCTGCTGCTGGTCTGAGTAGACAATACTGACCTTGATGGTCTGTTTCAGTGCAAGGTGGCTTCATGTGACACGGTCCCAGCTAGGCCAGGGGTGGCCAGACCGTGGCTCGGGAGCCACATGCGGCGCTTTCACACGTATTGTGCGGCTCCTGGCAGGGCGGTAGGGGAAGCTAAATATCATTAGCAAACAAATATCATCAGACAAATAAATATCATTATCAATATCTGCTCTTATCATTTTTGTTCTTTTTGTCGGCAGTCTCATTTAATGTTAGTAAAAAGCAAATTTGCATATTTTCCAATTAAAATGTGCGTGTGATATTTGTTCATGTCTTGCGGCTCTCAAACATCTGACGTTTATTCTGTGTGGCTCTTATGTTAAGCAAGTTTGGCCACCCCTGAGCTAGGCTATGCCTCTAATCAGATCTTTTCTCCCTTAGGCCCTTCTTTGCCAAACTAATGAAAAAGTAGACTTTGGAAAACAGAAACAAGTATGCCCATGGGTGGGGGTGGGGGTGGGGGCACAGGATACAGCAACTTGGTTGAAGCAAAAGCTGATCCAGGTCTGCTTGGTTGCAGGGAGGGGAATATCATGTGACCTCTAGGGGTAGGCCCCTGAGATCCATCAGCAGAAGTTGCTGATCTTCCCCGTCTTCCCATATTTCCAGTAATTTGCCTTTGCCAAGCCTTTCTACCAATCACACAGCTGGCTCACTGTGCTGGGGAGAACTTTGATTCTACAGCTCATATAGCTCATTGCCCAGGTTCCCTTGTTCTCTTGTACTGTGCCTGCTGCGCATAAGCATTGTTTGCAACTGCTTCGTGGCAGCCCCCAGCAACTGCACTGAGTTTTTTAAAAAGCCCACAGCAACTATAGGTACCATTTAGTCCCACCTTTCAACCCACTCAACTAACTGCTAAAGAGACTGCTGGTCACTTCCCATAGTGAGGCTAATAGGGATTCCACATGGCAAGGCAAAGTGAATCTCCCTGTTCCTCCAACACCAGCAGTGCCTGGCCCATCCCAGCATAGCATCTTTCAAAGGTAATGAACAATTTGGAAAAGCCAGCTTCAGATTCCCATTTTGCCACGAAAGCTTGCTGGGTAAACTTGGGGTAGTCAGTCTTCAGCCTAACAGGGTGTTGCGAGCAGACAGTGGAGGAGAGGAGGAGGATGTAAGCTGCTTTGGGTTCCCGTTGGGGATAAAAGTGGGGTATAAGTGTAAATAAAAAGAAATTACGTGCATTGCACCTGCATAGGACCTCTGCAGATCTTTCAAGTGTATGTACATAAATCAAGGACACTCCACAGACTGTAGTGAATGCAGCGCTCATGCAGGAAAGTAAGAAATGCATGCTTACTTGAAGCATATTCTAGCCTCAAGGATACTATTTATTAAGGATCACGATATCAGACAACAGCTAGCCATTTGCTGGAGCAGAGCTGGACTAAAGCAAGCCAAAGTAAGGGCACTGTATTCTGACTAGCATACGTCTGTTGCAGGTGCTGATAAAATGGGAAGGTCACAATAGATAAAGGAGAGCACAGAAGGTAAGTTCAGCAAAGCCAGCAGGGAGGCTGGTTCTCTTACGGAACTGACAGATGGACAGGAATGGCTGTAGAACGTGAAGGAATTAACACTGGCTTGAGAAACTTTATATGATTCCCACCAGGCTCTTCAGGGGAAAAGTGCAGAGGCAATCTGTCCAAATGAAACCAAGAAAAGGGTCTAAAAAGACCCCCCCAATGGGAGGAGAAGGGAAGAGCTAGTATTGGATTTGACCAGTTTGTCTTGCAGTGCCATGTGAGTGATTAGAATCATAGAATCATAGAGTTGAAAGAGACCACGAGGGTCATCTAGTCCAACTCCCCCCCCACAATGCAGGAAATTCACAAATACCTCCCCACCACCACCCAGTGACGGCTGTTCCACGCCCAGAAGATGACAAAAAGCCTCCAGGATCTCCAGCCAAACTGGCCTGGAGAAAAGTTGCTTCCTGACCCCAAAGCAGTGATCAGCATTTTCCTGGGCATGTAAGAAAGGGCCACGCGAACTAAGATTGCTAAGAAGGGGCCAGCCAACCTTATATAAGGTTAGCAAGTACCCACGTGAAAGATTTCAACCACCCTTTTAGAAACATAGAAGAGTCCTTATAGGCACTGATGGCGGATATCTGAAGAATCCATATAATTTTAATAAGTTGTTTTTAAAAACTGAATTGCAACCTCCCCCCCAACACACAGTTTTCTCCTTGTTGGGCCACAGTCTTTTTAACATAGTAAATTTGTGCATTGGGTTTTGGGGCATTGGTAAGTTTTTCTTGCATCTTTTGGAGGTGCATTTATGTTCTTCACTCATCACATCCTGGGGGAAAAAATCCTATTGTGAGTCAAGCCAACATATGGTAAACTGGGATTTCTGTGTGGGCTGGTCGACTGAAACATTCCCCCCAAAGAGGTTCACTGTGCCAAAATAGCCTAAACTGATGAACTTACAAGGACTTCTCCAAATAAGAAGAAATGATAATACAATTGGACCAGAGTATGTTGAAAGACTGCAGAACACAACCATCTGCAGTACTACAGATTATTACCCCCAAGTCTCCAATCCAGGTTGACAATGGCTTTAAAATTCAGTAATGGGAAGTCTGTGTGTGTTTATACAGTGAGCAGCTGAGGCACATAACACTCCACCAAAACCTAGGCTACACACCAGACAATGCGGTGAGAGGCTGTAGCTCAGTGGTAAGCAGTGTTCCCTCTAAGCTGAGTTAGTGTGAGCTAGCTCACAGTTTTTTAGCCTCCAGCTCACACATTTTTGCCTTAGCTCAGGAAGGCTGGCTCCAGAGCAAACTAATTTATGCAGTAGCCAAATCGCTTGCTCACAATTTTAATGCCAGTAGCTCACAAAGTAGATTTTTTGCTCACAAGACGCCACAGTTTGGAAGGAGCGTTGGTGGTAAACTACCTGTTTTGTGTGCAGAAAGTCCCAGGTTCAATCATCGGTGGTAGCAGGCCAGGTGAAAGCCCATCAAAGTAGAAGATACTGAACTTGATACATCAATTGTCTGATTCAGGGCAACTTTGTTAGTGGTTAAAGATGATGGATTAAAAATCCATTTGATGGCTTCCGTGCAGATAAGTTGAGCTAGTGTTACTGGTCCTTCAGCCCTTGATCTCTCGTGTCACACACATACAAAAATATGTGTGTTACGTGCTGTCTAGTCACTTCCAACTTATGGCAACCGTGTGAATTAATGGCCTCCAAAACGACCTAGCATTAACAGCCTTGCTCTGGTGGTTCCAAACCAGCCAATCCATCTCATATTGGTTCTGTCTCTCTTCCTACTGCCTTCAACTTTTCCTAGTACCACTGACTTTTCCAATGAGTCTTGTCTTCTCAAAAACAACAACACATGGCCCCTGTTAATTTCTGACAAGGGCTATGCAGTCGTCAGTCCAGTTATGGGGCCAGTCCTGTTTCTTCAGAGGCTGAGATGAACCAGACGCCTTCAGACAGTTTCCCCAGCACTGCAGCAAATATGTTACAGGGATGTTCTCCTGTTTTCAGCTGTATCCGTTTTTATATTTCTTTGGCAGACTATTAGAAACAGCTCTGACATGATGGAAATACAAGTGGCATTAGGAGGAAGTGAAAGAACTCTGAATAGGAATCGCAAGACCTCCTTTTGACATATAAGTTTGACAAGCCGAGCAGAAATCAAGTTGAAAGGTGAAGCCAGATAAGCTGTTAGGTGTCGTATGAACTCCCTGCTTTCACTCTGGAGAGGATTTTTTAGCGAGCGTAGTAAAACAGAAAGAAAAGGGCATTGTGATAAATGAAATGTGCTTGGGTCATCCCAGATTGCTAAGTGATGCTGACATTTTTGTGTTCAGAGAGCTTAAGATCAGGAAGTGGTGATTGGAGAGGGCCGTTTGTACAGGAACATTATGCACAAGACAGCCAAAAGAGCAAAGAGAATGGCTTTTCAAATGCATGATCGAACAAAGGCTACTAGGTACAGTGTGTTAAAATGTAAGCCGAAAAGGACTAATGCTGAAAGAATAAAGATGGACTGTGCTAAACCTGCTTGAGAAATAATCCGTTGTTAACAGGTTACTTCAGATTCTGGATTAGGTCCACACTGAGAGCCTACATCCTAGACTTGGATGATCTTCTGTAGCTTTTGTTCCATTAGCTACCACATTTGCTACTTTATCGGAAGTGGGAGAAGACGACAATGGTAAAGGAACCATTCCTGGCTTCAAGACCGCAACAGGATATCACTGGTAGAGACCAGTGTAGTGTAGTGGCTATAGTGTTGTACTAAGAGTGGAGATAGATGGGTTAAAATGTCTACTCTGCCGTGGAACTCACTGGTTGACTGGCTGTGATGTTGTACTAGGACTGGGGAGTTGGGTTTAAACATCCACTCTGCCACGAAACGCACTGGTTGACCCTGAGCCAGTCTTTTTGCTTTGTCTAATCTACAAACACACAAACGAAGCTTAGTTCAATATTTCTGCGTCCTACTAGTTGTGTCCCTCTGCCTGATCCAGTCCTGAAGAGACAACAGGACTGTCCCATGTTCTGCCTTTTCCTGTTCTGGACTCCAGCACTGGCTTATATTATGAGGTAACTTTCATGATCCAAGTGCCGATTGTTATGAGTGCAATCCTAACAGAGTTACACGCTTCTGAGCAGATTGATTTCAATGGACTTAGAACAACGTAACTTTGTTCGTGCTGTAAGGTGGAAGTATGTCTTGCGTTTGTCTTTGTCTCATCATGAATGTGGATATTTGAGTGAACATACATTCCACATTTGAACTTTCCAGAAGTACCACTGTCATTTCCAGAAGTGCCATTGCCATTTTAGAGTATACCCACTGCCACTTTTCTATAGAAAACCTAACAAAAGTCATACTTTTCTACCAATCAGTGTCACTTAAGAACATAAAAACATAAGAGAAGCCATTTTGGATCAGGGCAATGATCCATCCAGTCCAACACTCTGTGTCACACAGTGGCCAAAACCCAGGTGCCATCAGGAGGTCCACCAGCGGGGCCAGAAGCCCTACCACTGTTGCCCCCCAAGCATCAAGAATACAGAGGAACAACTGACCCAGACTTAGTGTTCCATCTATACCTTGTGGCCAATAGCCATTCATAGACCTCTGTTCCATAAGTTTATCCAAGCCCCTCTTGAAGCTGTCCGTGCTTGTAGCTGCCACCGCTTCCTGCAGCAGTGACTTCCATGTGTTAATTATTCTTGAGCTATATGTGTGCCAAATTCAACCTTTCTGAATAGCCAGGATATTTTTAGCTATGTAGGGGGGGAGTTGTACTTTTTATCATTTATTTATATACCCACACTCAATTTTGGGTTTCCAGGATGGGCTAAACTCATAAGCAGAAGACATCCCCAGTCTTCAGGGTGTAGAAATGTCCATATCAGATTTTTCTAATGGCTGGGTTGTCGTGTGGTATGTGCTTTCTAGATTTCTGGGCTCTATGTAAACAGCTTAATCCAGGAACACTTTCCCTATGAAGAAAGGTTAAAACGCTTGGGGCTCTTTAGCTTGAAAAAACGACGGCTGAGGGGTGACATGATCGAGGTTTATAAGATTATGCCTGGGATACAGCAGATTGAGAAAGAAGTACTTTTCTCCCTTTCTCACAGTACAAGAACTCGTGGGCACTCCATGAAATTGCTGAGCAGTCGGGTTAGAACAGTTAAAAGGAAGTACTTCTTCACCCAAAGAGTGATTAACATATGGAATTCACTGCCACAGGAGGTGGTGGCAGCTACAAGCATGGACAGTTTCAAGAGGGAATTAGATAAACACAAGTGGAGACCCGCAAGAAACTTGCGGGATGGTCATCCCATTCCTCACACCTTTGCTTCCTCCCCTCTACCCTTACCTATCTCACACTCCTTCTCCCTTCTGGGGGTGGAGCCATGGACTCAACCCTCCAAAGCACCCATTTTATCCAGGGGAACTGATCTCTGTCACCTGGACAACAGTTGTAATGCTGGGTGATCTCCAGCCCTCACCCAGAGGCTGGCAATGGTAGTTCTCATGGAGGAAATGGCTGGTTTGGAGGGTGGAGTCTGTGGCATTATACTGGTCTGAAGTTCCTCCCCTTCTCAAACCCCACCATCCCCAGGATCCACCCCTTAAATGTCCAGGAGTTTCCCATTCCAGAGTTGGCAACCCTATTTCCTTCCCACCCAACAGCCAACTTAACCTTTATCTGCCTTTGTCTGTCTTCAGCTTTTTGTCTCCACCCCCTCCCCCACAGCTTCTACCAAGGAAAATTACAGTCTTTCTCCACAGTGGGGACCAAAGCAGCTTACATTATTCTCACCTCCTTTTTATCTGCACAACAACCCTGTGAGGTTGGTTAGGCTGAAAGTATGTGACTGGTCCAAAATCACCCAGTCAGCTTCCACCGCAATATGGGGATCTGAACCTGGGTCTTGCAGACCCTACTCTGAGGCTCTAACTGCTGCATCACTGCTGGCTTTCATAGGGTGGCTGCTGAACAGCAGCAAGCAGCCAGGCCAAGTTGAGTCATGCAAATTAGGTGGCATCAAGTCACCCAGAGGGTGCTGCCTAGGGATGCCAGCCTCCAGGTGGGATCTGGGGATCCCCTGGAATTACTGCTCAGCTCCAGACTACTGAGATAACTTCCCCTGGAGAAAATGGATGCTTTGGAGGGTGGACTCTAGGGTATTGTACCCCACTGAGGTCCCTGTCCTCCCCAGACTCCATCCCCAAATCTCCAGGAGTTTCCAGACCTGGAGCTGGCAACCCCACTACCCCCATCCCCTGCCAGTGCCCGTGGGGGGACCTGGCAACCCTAAACTGCTGCCAGGCCTAGGGTTGGCAACCTCCAAGTGGGGCCTGCTGGAGAGTGAACTCCAGAGATCTGTGAACAACAGAGATCTGTCTCCCTGGAGAAAATGGCTTCTTTGGAGGGTGGACTCTGTGGCATGATACCCAGCTGAGGCCTCTCCCTTCCCCAAATCCTGCCCTCCTTGCACTCCACCCCAAAACCTCTAGGAATCCCCCAGCCTGGCCCCAAGGCCTCCCCCCCCCTCCAAGGCCGAAAGAGGCCTGGAAAGAAAGGGCCCTCCCCCACCCTTTGACTGACACAGCCAGTCAGAAGCCTCCTCTCCCCCCCCCCAACGTTCTAATCTCTCACCGTTGCTGCCTGGAGTCAGGTCCCTGCAGAGGCCATTTCAAAAGGCTTTTGGGGGGAATTCAACTGTCCCTGAAGGGATTTCCTCACTGTTTGGATTTTTCTACAAACCCAGGAAGTCTACTGACTATGTAGGAAAAGCTGTTGGGGGAGAGTGAGGCCCCTGTTGGAGGGAATAGGTATCCGCACAGAAAAAAAAAAGTCTGGGATTAGAATATAAGATATGGAGCAGAAGTCCATCAGTGGCTATTAGCCACAGGGTATAGATGGGAACTCTCAGTCTGGGGCAGGTGATGCACTCTATTCTTGGTGCCGGGGGGGGGGGCAGCAGTGGGAGGGCTTCTGGGGTCCTGGCCCCACTGCTGGACCTCCTGATGGCACCTGGTATATTTTGGCCGCTGTGTGACAGAGTGTTGGACTAGATGGGCCATTGGCCTGATTCAACATTGGCTTCTCTTATGTCCTTATGTTCTTAGGAGTCATGTTTGTTTGTTTATTTATCAAGTTTATATCTCACTCTCCCCCAAATGGGACTCGGGGTGGCTAACAGCTTAGAAAACACAATCGATAAAAACAATACAAAAGATGCAATAAATAAATTTTAAAAATGTAAAACAGTTAGAATTCTATCCCCATTATTCCCCATTGTTGAGCCTGCACAGGCACTTTTGGAGTTTTGGGAAGAGGTGATGAGCACCAAAACAAAATGGCTCTTGTGGGCGTGGGTGGGGTCAGTCACAAAACGGCTGCTATGGTGACTAGGTCCAATAACAAAACATTGCAAGGTGTCCAGATGGTCAGGCAGTTCTGAGCTGAGCATCTTCTAATAGTAGAGGAGTCGTTTCCAAACGGGTCCTACTTTGCAAAGACAAATATTATGCCCCCTGCTGGGGCTGCCAACTCTGGGTTGGGAAATTCTTTTAGATTTTGGGGCGGAGCCTGAGGAGGGTGGAGTTTGGGAAGAGGAAGGACCTTAGCTGCACCTAATGCCTTTGAATCCACCTTCCAAAGCAGCCATTTTCACCAGGAGAACTTACCTGTGGAGATCAGTAGTAATTCTGGGACATCTTGAAGTCCCACCTGGACCTGGAGGTGGGCAACCGTATTCCTGGGTTGTTGTTGTTTTTTGGAAGCCATGTGTTGTAGGAAAGCCAGGATTGTCTCTTTGCTATAGAGAAGAAATTATTTAGGAAAGAAGGAAGTGGGCACTGAGAAGCTAGTTAGCACCATGGGTGCCATATTCAGGATCACCGCTCTAATAATTTTGATTCCCACCTGTGTATGACTCAGGCCACAGCATCTTTCTATACTGAATTTAAAAAATATAAACAAGGAGAGAAGTAAAATTATGGCTCTCTGTCAGGATGTGTTTTGCTCTCCCCCTATTTCCGGAGTTCAAAAAGACAAACAATATAAACCCCTGCCGAATAAGTTAGTGGTTCGAAAGAGGATTACTTTGGCAAAGCTCTAACTAGATTTTTGACATAATATAATTTCTGAGGTATGGAATTTCCTCTTGAAGAATAATAACAACCCTCCCACAACCCCACTTGAGGAGAGGAGTGGAGGAGAGGAGATTGGATTTATACCCCGCCCTTCACTCGGAGTCTCAGAGCAGCTTATAAACTCCTTTCCCTCCCCCTCCCCACAACAGACACCCTGTGAGGTAGGTGGGGCTGAGAGAGTTCGTTTGAGAACTGCTCTTTTAAGGACAGCTCTGACAGAACTATGGCTTGCCCAAGGTCATCTAGCAGCTGCAAGTGGAGGAGTGGGGAATCAAACCTGGTTCTCCCAGATTAGAGTCCATGCACTTAACCACTGCACCAGTGTTCCCTCTAAGCTGAGTTAGTGTGAGGGAGTTCACAGTTTTTCAGCCTCCAGCTCACACGTTTTTGTCTTAGCTCAGGAAGGATGGCTCCAGAGCAAACTAATTTAGGCAGCAGCCAAATTGCTCTCTCACAACCTTAATGCCAGTAGTTCACAAAAAACAGTTTCTGCTCACAAGACTCCACAGCTTAGAGGGCACATTGCACTGTACTAAACTGTATATTCGTGATTTTCATGGACAGTCAAGCATATTTCCACTGCCTGCTGTTTGCCTTATTTAAAGGTGTTCTTACTAAGCACGAAATGAGGGAAAGTTTGTTTGACCATATGTTTCTGTCTGTAAGAAGTTCTCGTCGTGAAGGATAGGATGCCGTTTCACTAGAAGGACGATTGTGCCGTAAGGGGGGGGGCGGGTGGGATGGAGGGAGAGTGCATTTTTGTTCTGCCCAAATATTATCCTATTTTTTGAGAAAGAGCAGATGGTGTTTGTAGAGGAGGCTTCAGCTAAGTTCTTTTTTTGCAGGTTGATAAAGTTGCAGCATTCTGCCAGAAGTGAAAACAGTGAAGCTTCCCTGTCATAACCGACAGGTGTGTATGGGCAATTATCGGCCAGAATTCCTTTTTTCCCCCCTTTAAGCAGGGGGAGCCGAGCATGTGTTCTCCATTTATAATGCTGGCTCAGAGAGTTTGTATCAGGAGTTTTTGTTGTGTGTGCGTGAGAGAGGGACAAAGAGAAGAAATGCATTTGTTTTCCTTTCCTTTTTCTTTTTGTCAGACACCTGATGGCTTTCCTCTAGGGATGCTGTGGTTAATTGCAAGGTTCCCCTGTATTTTGACACCCCCAGCTCTGCCCCCATATCTCCAGGAGTTTCCCAACCTGAAGCTAGCAATTGTAATGCCCACCCCCCACTGATGGTCAAGGAGGGCTTGGCAACCTTAGTCCTTACTCATTTGATGGCACCTGGTATTTTTGGCCACTGTGTGACAGAGTGTCAGACTAGATGGGCCATTGGCCTGATCCAACATTGGCTTCTCTTATGTTCTTATGCTCTTATGACTGAGCACAAGGCTAACTATTCTTATTAGGACTTTTTTTGTGGGGAGGACGGGTGAACCTGGTAAGTCTGATCCCAGATTTCAGTGCACCCACCCCAGTGTAGAAGAAGAACTTCTGTGCTATGGCAGATCTTGATTTTGGTGGGTAATAAATTATTCAGATGACCAGTTTATCAGCTTCAGATCCTCTTACCAGTTAAGATCCTCTTCTCAAACCCTGCTGTAGATGCCCTCACTTGCAGAGAGGAAGCAGGTGATGATAGGGTCACCAGTCTCCAGGTGGCACCTGGAGATCTCCTGCTATTACAATCAATCTCCAGACGACCGAGAGCTGTTCACCTGGAGAAAATTGCTTTGGAGAATGGATTCTATGGCATTGTACCCTCCAGGGGTCCCTCCCCTCCCCAAACCTGTTCTCCCCAGCTTCAACCCCCAAAATCTCCAGGTTTTCCTCAACCCAGAGCTGGCAAACCTAGGTGGCGACTAGTGGCTGGACCTTTTCAGTGGTGGTACAAGTTTCACCAACCTGCTAATGGGGCCTGGAGATTTTCTGGAATTACAGCTCATCTCCAGACTGCAGAAATCAGTTCCCCCAGAGAAAACAGCTGCCATTTTTACCATAGAGTTTTGCCCAGATACCAGAGTATCGCCAGAAGTGACGTGGCCACATCACTGGAGACCTAGCCTGGACCTCTCTCCCACTCCTGTTAGGTCCCCCATCCCCCACCGGTTGCTAGGAAGGACCCGACAACCCTAGTTCCAAACCTGTTTTAATGGTCCGCTTCTCTCCAGCCTTTCCCCATAGGGAAGGTGCTGCAACCCCCTAATCATCTTGGTCGCCCTCCTCTGTACCTTTTCCAGCTCTGCAGTGCCCTTTTTGAGATACAGTGACCAGAACTGTACACAGTACTCCAAAAAGGAGTTTACGGTGGCAACCATCATGAACCAGTAGGAGGCAGAAGGTGGTTCCCAAGCTTTCCTGCTAAGCAGGTTCAGAGACTCCAACCCAAACAACAGAATAGGCTGTGCATCCCTGTTAGTCCAGTGTTGGAGCCCAGCATGTTGGGCCACGAGATGTTTTGTGTGAAGGTGATGCCAAGCTCCCTTCATGATACATTAGATTTTTTTGACAATGGGAAGATCAAGGATAAGATTCCCTGCTCTGCCATGAAAGCTCACAGGATGACCTTGGACCAAATCTACTCCACTGGGTGATTATGAGGATAAAATGGGGATGGGGAGAGCAGTGTAAGTCACCCTGAGTTCCCTGGAGGAAGGGTAGGGTGAAATTTATGGCATAGATAGTCAGGTAGTACTCTCACTTGTCTTTCGCACAACTTCCACCCATTTCTTCTAATTCAAAAATACGAAGATAATTATGGATTTGTATAGGCATCCGGTCTCCAGGGAAACCCAACTGTGTTATTCATTTAGCCAGACCAGCCCCACTTTGAAACACTTAAAATGCTACATTGCCTTTCTTTTGGAAAACTATGCTGAGATAGATTGACATCTGCGAACTGCAAAACATCACGCTTACAAGGATTTGTATTGAATTGCTGCCTGCATTACATTAATTGGTTTTACATGTATGGCAGTCTCATCCACTTCCCTCCCTCAGAGGCAAGATTTTCCCTCCGTTTTTCTTTCCCTTTACTGACTGAGCTGCTCTAGTAATGTTTTTTCTTCTTTGCTGAAGAACTCTGGCTGTCCCACCCTGTTACAGAATGATACTTTGGCTGTTGACTCAGTTTAGGAACCCAAGGGAAGGATTAGGAGCCTGCTTTAACTTAAACAACTTAAATGGCACTCGAGGCATTTTGAAATTCAAAAATAACAAAATATTTTATTTAACATAGAGGGGAAAGGTCAGGTGAAATCAGGGGTTGAAAATTTCCAAGGTAAAATCAGTACATGCACAGACTTTAGTTGTTATGTTTCAGGCTAATGAGAGTTTCTTAAGCTTTTCACAGTGACTTAAATCTTTATGTTGAGAGGTTTTTGTTCCAGTGTTTCCTGCAAACATTCTAGTACACTGTCTTTGAGTAATCTCTAATCCTTTTTGTTTCCAGAAGGCTGGTGCACTTTTTCCAGTAACCAAACCCCTTCCCTTGAAACACCAATACTCATCTTGAGTTTTTAAACTGATTCTTGAGGTCTCTAAAGGCAGTTTCTAACCACACCAGATCAGAGATCTCTGCATGCTTCAGAGCTAACTCCCCGTTTGACTGGCTAGGAAAATTCTCCTCTCACTAGAAGATCTATCCCTTTTCTTTGGCCTGAATGGTGGTCTCTGTCTAACTACCCACTCATCCTTGCTAACTTTCCCTGGTTCTCCTGTCTGTAATAAACTGCTCTTAGTCAAGGCTGAAATCAGACTGAATTCTCTGCAGCATACATTTCAGGAGTCTTTCTCTGCTCAGCGGATGCTAACCGATCAGATTGCTTGGAGCAGCCTGTCACTCAAGGCTCTCTAGCTCTGTGAAGCGTTAACCCTTCACAGTCCTTTATCTGTTTACACAGCACTTCTAAGCTTTTAAAACTGCAGTCTGTTATTATCATTTTTGTTTTTAAAAAGGCCACCAAGCTTTTTAGCTTCAAGAGGGTTTTGTTGGAAATAGTTTTAACTTCTTTAGTCAGAAGAGGAGGAGGAGGAGGAGTGCCTTGTGGGGTTCCATGCACCTTGACGTCTAGTCATGCCAGCCACATGAACATGGAAACATCTTTGGACAGTGCTGGCTCTTCGGCTTGGAAATGGAGATGAGCACCGCATCCCTAGAGTCGGATTCGACTGGCTTTCGAGGAAGGGAAACCTTTACCTTTGTCACTACCCAAAGGAGTCTCAGGGTGGCTTCTCCTTTCCCTTTTCCTCCCCACAACAGACACCCTGTGAGGTAGGTGGGGCTGAGAGAGCTCTTTGAAGGACTGCTCGTGAGAGAACAGCTCTGAGAGAATTTATGACTGACCAAGGTAACACCAGCAGCTGCATGTGGAGGTGTAGGGATTCAAACCCAGTACTCCCAAATTAGAGTCCCTGCTCCTAACCACTACACCAAACAGGCTCTCTATTATTAGGGGGATGTGAAATTGTGTTTGCAAGGACTGTCACTAGAAGATCTATCCCCTTTCTTTGACCCAAATGGGGGTCTCTGTCTAGCTTCCCACTCAAACTTGCTAACTTTCCCCAGTTTTCTTATCTGTTGATAAAGCAGCACAGGTGATGGGGGGGTACTGAAATGTTGTTCTACATATGATGAAAACAAATGGAGTAGGTAAAAACTTGGGAGAGGAAGTTCTGTGGACAGGCATCATCTTGATTTCATCAATTTAAGCATTATTGTGTCCTGACCTGGATAGCCCAGGCTAGCCTGCTGTTGTTAGATCTTGGAAACTAGTCATGGTCAGCCCTGCATAGTATTTGGATGGGAGACCTCCAAGGAATATCAGGGGCATGACATGGAGGCAACCAATGGCAAAGCACCTCTGAACATCTCTTGCCTTGGAAAACCCTGTGGGGTTGATGACAAAAAAAAAAATCATGATTATAGGGTTGTAAGGAAACAGTAATAAGAAAATCCTAGTATTGCAGAAAATATCTGGGGCTTTGAAAAGTCCAAAGTGCAGTCTGTCAAGGTGTTCTCCTCTTGTAAGCGCCACTGAAGCAAGTGGGAGCCAATATGCTCCCATGAAACTGAAGTTTGTTTCAGCTAGGTTTGATGCAGGTATATTCCTGCACAGCTCCCTACCATTTCAGTGGGACTTGAGAAAGAGAGAGGGGCTGTGTGTGGCTCAGTGATGGAGCATCTTCTTGGCATGCAGAAGGTCCCACCTTCGGTCCTCAGCATCTCAACTTTTACATTGAAGATGCCAGGGATTGAACATGGGACCTTCTGCATGCCAAGCAGATGCTCTACCAGTGAGCCACATCCCTTAGCATCTGATCTGTAGATCCGCAGTGACTCATTAATTGGTTCATATCTTGTATAGTATGCAGATACACCTGACTCATATGTCAGTGAAATATTCAGAAGTGGGCGAGGCGTGTCCTCTTTCTCTGTTGTCCAAAGGAAGCAAACAAGTGGAGAATGTAGTCTAGTCCACCTGTTGACGGTTGCTTGTGGCCACAATTGGGAGAGTGTTTCCATTTTATTATACCCTACTGGAGGGGACTGTGTATTACTCTTAAGGCTTACTGGATGTGTTCAGTTTTGTGCATCAGTCATGAAACAAGCCCTGGGTCATTATGACTGTAGTAGTTTGCCCTGCAATTCCAGAGATGAACTGCAGCTTTTTTGTGTGAATTGTTTTTGCTGCTTCATCAACAACAAATTCTGGTAGACAGCTTTCATTCCTGGCATCCCTCCAAGTTTGTTTTTCCATTCTGTTTTGTAAATTAAGAGAGGGTTGGGTGAGATTTTCCTTATCTTGAAGAAATGGTCGTACTCATTCTAAAAACCATACATATGTATGACTGCATGCAAATGAAATGAGGGCTTCCAGTAGTAAATATCAACAGTGAATGCGGGAATAGGCTAATGGTCAATCTAGTCCAGCGTCCTGTTTCACTTAATGGCCAAACAGATACTCCCAGAAGGCCTACAAACAGGATATGGAAGGCAATAGCTTCCTCCTGTAGATGTCCCCCAGTACTGGTATTCGGAGTGTTATTGCTTCTGAACATGGAGTTCCACTTTGTCGTCATGGCTAAGAGACAGTGACATTGAGGAATTTATCTAATCCCCAGGAATTTATCTAATCCCCTTTTAAAACCAAATAAAACCATTGGCCATCACCACAACACATGGTTGTGAATTTTATAAGCCAGATACTTCTTGAGTGAAGAACAGGGTTGGCAAACTCCAGGTGGCACCTGGAGATCTTCTGCCATTACAATTGATCTCCAGCCGACCAAGATCAGTTTGCTTTGGAGGGTGGATTCTATGGCATTACACGCTAGCTGAGGTCCCCCCCACACGCCCCATCCTTCCCATGTGCCCTCCCCCCAGATCTTCAGGTATTTCCCAACCCAGTTCTGGCAGCCCTAGTGAAGAAGTACTTCCTTTAGTCTTTCCATACCAAATCCACCACTATTTGGTAACCTCTTGATACTTTTCTAATTCAAAAGTGGCTAAAAGTAAGTGTTTTGCTTTTACCTTGCTTTCTACATGGAGTGTTAGTGTGTGAATTTGTCTGTCTATCTGTCTGTCTGTCTGTCTGTCTGTCTGTCTGTCTGTCTGTCTGTCTGTCTATCTATCTATCTATCTATCTATCTATCTATCTATCTATCTATCTATCTATCATCCATCCATCCATCCATCCATCCATCCATCCATCCATCCATTAGTTTTGATATTATGAATATTTAAACCTGGCAATTTCCCACATGCATATTACATAGGGCTGGTTTTTAAGACACATTTCTAATACACACTTTTACAGTTCTAATGTTCCTAAGATACATTTAAAAAACACTCATTCAGTAAGAACGAATGTTAGCAGGAAAATATGGCATCAGTGCAGTAATCAACCATTTCTAAATAAAACAGAATCCATATTTTGAAACAAACAGAATCACTTCAGACAAACACGTTTTCTAAATCCTTCCCCCCCCAGCCTACCGAAGGTACACATATTGCATTAAAAGTAGAACCACGTTTGAGTCCAGGGTCACCTTTAAAGCCAACAAAGTTTATTCTGGGTAGAAGCTTCTGTGTGCCAGTGGACTCAAACATTGTTCTGCTGCTTTAGACCAACATGGCTACGCACCTGAATCTAGCTGCATTAAACATTGTGTGAGTTGAAGATTTGGCTTCCTAAAACTAAGAGAAGATTAGTACCTCCACCCTATTGGTAAGTGCCAAGAACAGCACAAATTGAAAGTCCCCCCCCCCAGATCAACAAGATGTTTCCCCCTGTCTGCCAAGAACAGTGCGGTATTGTGGTTTGAGAGTTCAGATGTGATGGGGGCAATCTGGTTTTAAATTTCTCCCTGGTACTTGTTCTAGCTAAGTCCAGTGGTCAGGGATGGATGAAATGAATTGGATACAAATAGAGAGCAATCATGATAAGTAGACCTAAGCCAGCAAAATCTGGGCTACATAAATCCATGTCCTAAAGGCTTCCAAAAGTAGAATTGGAGACGATTCCAGAAAAAGTCTGACATTTCTTCAAGAGCTGTACCTAACATGGTAGATTTCCAAATGACATATCTCTCCTATATAATAATTCTGTTTTGGAGTGGCAAAGTTCTATGTGCGTCAAAATCAGTTGGGGGCCTGCACTGCCAATCCAAAGGTGTCCCTATGCATTGGCTGCATTGCCTGAGTCCCACCCACAGAGGCAAGCGCCTGCCAAAACTCATCTCAGAACAGATTTTGTCCTCAGCAGATGCAGCTGTTTGCCAGCGCTCTGGAGAAGATCAGCCACACGGAGCCATGCAGCAGCAGCAACCCTGCTCCCGTGGGCAGGGTTTGTGCTGAGATGGGCGGGTAGCGTGGGGCCTCCCCTTTGGCAGGGTGGCATCCATCTGCTGCCAGTCTTCACTCCCTCCCCAGCTGGCTTCTGACAATGCTGGTAGGGCTCCTGGAGGAATGGATAGTGTGGGGCCTCCCCTTAGGCAGGGCGGTCTTCCCTGGCTTCGCCCCCTCCCCAGCTGGCTTCGCAGAGTGCTGGAAGGGCTCCAGGAGGGCTGGGTGGCACTGGGGCATCAAAAAGCATCCACCAGCGAGCTTTTTTCATGCAGGGCAGGGGAGAAAGAGCTGCTCGACTTACCATCTGCTGGGCCCGTGGCTGTGCAGCAGCACTGAGTTGTCAAACAAGGTGCTTAGCGGCCCTTAGAAGACCAGAGCACTGGGTGCGTCCAGGTTGTAGGGCTGAGCTGCTCAGAGATAGCAGCAGCCGAGGGCTGGGAGCAACTGCATCACCCCCGCTGAGGAGAAGAGGAAGAAGCAGCCACCGCCTTCCTTCAGGTCCTTCGCCAGCACCCTAATCCCTTTGCAAAGCGGCCTGTCTCCAGACTTCCCCGTCCAAAAACTCTATCAGGGAAAGGGACTCCCAGGCAGGGCAGAGGCTTCACCCACCTTTTCATGCCCGCATGGCAGAGGCGGTGAAAGATGGGGTGAAAACAAACACCCCCTCCCTCGAGCCCGGTTCCCCAATCAGGCACTGCATGGCATTGCCCGCTTTCGCACGGCCTTGCGCTCCTTCCGAGAGGTGGGAGAAAAGTTTGGCGGGCCTGAGCTAGAGGCGGTGGGTGAGCAAAAGGGCAGGGAGTGGCCGTGGGAGACTGTGGTCTGGGATGCTGCCCCCTCCCCAATGCTCCAAATGTCTCCTTTTTGCCCGTCAGTGGTGTTTTTTGCTTCAGCTTTGCCTCCAAGGAGCTCAAGACAAGGTGCAGTTCAGCCTGGCAGCTAGGGTGAGCTGGTTCCAGCAGATGGGGAGTGGCGGGCCCACCGTACCACCCACAATGAGCCCTGGCCTCCTGGCCACAGCAGCAGTTGGCTCAGCACAGCTCCCATCCTGCTGCGGTCTGGCATGTCACTCGGGCAGAGCTGCTGGGGAAGGGAAGGATATGGGTGACTGCTGCAGGCCAGAGCACTCGCCCAGACCCTCTTTCTAGAACTCATTGCAGTTTGGTGTAGTGATTAAGTGTGCGGACTCTTATCTGGGAGAACTGGGTTTGATTCCCCACTCCTCCACTTGTACCTGCTGATGTGACCTTGGGTCAGTCACAAACTCTGGCACAGCTGTTCTCTCAAGGACAGTTTCTGTCAGAAGTTCACTCAGCCCCACCTATCTCACACGGTGTCTGTTGTAGGGAGGGGAAGGGAAAGGAGTTTGTAAGCTGCTCTGAGACGTGAAGGGCGGGGTATAAATCCAATCTCTTCTCCTATTCTTCTTCTATTTCCGCAATGGGCCTTATTACTAGTTTTATAATAAACTTGAAATATAAAAACCTAATAACTATATATATACTGAGACATGGGTGTTATGAACATAGCAACCATTTCAAACATGGCATCTTCACAAAGGGTACTCTGAACAGTGAAAAGTCCTACTCACTGTTGTCCAACAAAACAAAGGAAACACAGCCTTGAATATTCACTTGAGTGCAGGGCCGTGGCTCAGTAGTAGAGCATCTGCTTTGTGTGCCAAAGGCCCCAGGTTTAATTCCTGACATGTCTGATTAAAGGATCTGGCAGTAGGTGATGTGAAAGACCTCTACCTGGGACCTTGGAGAGCCAATGCCAGCTGGAGAGCCAGTTTGCTGTAGTGGTTAAATGTGTGGACTCTAATCTGGGAGAACCAGGTTTGATCCCCCACTTGCAGCTGCTGAATGACCTTGGGCAAGCCATAGTTCTGACAAGAGCTATCTTTGAAAGGGCAGTTTCTGTCAGAGCTCTCTCAGCCCCACCTACCTCACAGGGTGTCAGTTGTGGGGAGAGGAAGGGAAAGGAGTTTGTAAGCCACTCTGAGACTCTGAGTGAAGGGCAGGGTATAAATCCAATCTCCTCCTCTTCCTTTTAGTAGACAATACTGACTTTGATGGACCAATGGCCTGATTCAGTATAAGGCAGCTTCATGTGTTCACACAGGACCTCTTGGCGCTCCTTTATGCTCTCCATTGACTCCTCCTGCTGCAGCTCTCTCTGTTGTTTGGGCCTGCAAAGAAATTACCTGAGGTTGTGACGTACCTGAAGATTTGGGGGGGGGGCGCAGAGCCTGGGAAGGGCAGGATTCGATGAGGGAGGAACCTTAGTGGGATATAATGCCCTAGAATCCACCTTCCAAAGCAGCCATTTTCTCCTGGGGAACTGGACCAGTGGTAATTCTGTAAATGGTGGACTAGAGGTCATTCTGGGCAATCTACAGCTGCCACCTGGAGACGGGCAGCTCTAAAAGATCCCACCAGCCAAGCTGCAGTCCAGGTTGTCTAAAGGGGTTGGCTCTTCTTGCAGTTGATAGCACAGAAGCAACTTTACTAACTGCACATTTGCCACGACCTTTTGCTCCCAGGCTGCAGGCTGGCTGGAGGCATTTCTCTAACATAAAATACCATCATGAAGGGGGAGTAACATGCATTGTATGGAACCTCAGACAGAAGCCTCTCTGAACAGTAATGCCTGCCCCCTGATTCTGTTTGAATGGATTTTGATTCTTCTCTCTCACATGTACTGAAGCCTGTACAAGTGATAATTAGTAGTTATTACAAGGGTGAAAAGGATCAGAAGAATGCAGGGTTTAGAAACTCCTGGAGATAATGGGGGTGGAACCTGGGAAGGGCAAGAATTGGGAGGGGAGGGATTTTTGCAAGGTGTTATGCCATCTTAGAGTCCACCGTCCATAGCAGCCATTTTCTCCCGGCCAGGGGAACTGATCTGTGTAGTCTGGAGATCAACTTTGATTCCAGGGGATTTCCAGGCCCCACCTGGAGACTGGCAACCCCATTAATAAATAAATGTGTAGGGTGTGGGTGACATCTGGTTTGTCATACAGTTCATTTGGGGTGAGGCATATGGAGGGGGAGCATTGGGTGACATGTTACTGCATTGTATGGCGTCATGCAGATGGTGACTGCAGCCATGAAATTAAAAGATTCCTGCTCCTTGGGAGGAAAGTGATGGCAAACCTAGACAGCATGAAAAGTAGAGACATCACCCTGCCAACAAAAATCTGTATGGTCAAAGTGATGATGTTCCCAGTAGTAATGTATGGCTGCGAGAGTTGGACCATAAGGAAGGCCGAGTGCTGAAGAATAGATGCTTTTGAGTTATGGTGCTGGAAAAGACTTTTGAGAGTCTCTTGGACTGCAAGGAGATCAAATCAGTCAGTCCTAAAAGAAATCAACCCTGACTGTTCCCTGGAAGGCCAGATACTGAAGCTGAAGCTCAAAGAATTTGGCCACCAAATGAGAAGGGAGCATTCACTGGAGAAGACCCTGATGCTGGGAGAGATTGAAGGTCAAAGAAGAAGGGGGACAACAAAGAATGAGATGGTTAGTCAGTGTTATCGATGCAGCGAACATGAAATTGGGCAAACTCCCGAGGACAACGGAGGACAGGAGGGTCTGGCATGATGTGGTCCATGGGGTTGTGAAGAGTCAGACTTGACTGTGCAACTGAACAACAACAGCGACATCATTTTCCCTCCCATTTCTCCCACTGCTCCACTGAGGGGGCATGGGGACTGCAGAGTAAGGGCACAAGTTTGCCCACCACTAGTAGGCAACTGGCAAGCTTATTTTGTCAAAGCCTGGGTGCCATAACAGAAGAGGCCCTAGAGATTTTCATCTTCAGCTGTAGAGATGTGGGACATTTTGGGTCCACGTCCTTGTTAAACAACTGATGCCCAGGATTCTGGCCTAAAATCAGAACTCCTTTGCCTTGTAATTCTGACATATTTTCACTGTTTGGTATTTTGTGGTTCCAAACATGGGAAGCTTCATGCAATACTTCACAATGCCAAACCCTTTAGTTGTCATGATGAGTGTTTTTAAAGGTTAAAATGTCAAACTGAGCAATCCCAAGGTCTGAACCTCCACAAAATTTGAATACAAGGGCTGGCTAAGCCAATCTAAAGTTTCAAAATATGTTATTTCACGCTAATTTAAAAGCAAAACAAGGTATTTTCTGACAATCTGCATTTTAGTAGTTATTTTCCCTTTCGTTTGGTCATTTTTTCCCCCCAGAATGATACACAGCTGGTGTTTTTCTGTTTCAGATATTTCAAAACTTGTTTATCGAGCCAACTTGCAAAAAAAATTCCCCATATGTGGTTCATTTACCATGATCAAGATGTAGCTGTTACCTGAAATGCTCCCTTCGAAGAATACTTTATTGTTTTTTAAAAGTTTCAGAGTATTGCATGAACTAGAAGTAGAGCTTGCAATATCTTTGTGGTCCCATCAAATCATTGAGAACCTGTACATTCCAGCCTAACTTTCTCTCTTATATATTCAATTTCTAGCTTTGAAACATCAGATCCTTCACCTACATTCCAAAGAGATAGTTTCAGTTGGGTAGCCATGTTGGCCTGCAGCAAAAGCGTCCAGTTCGAGTGCAGTAGCACTGTAAAGATCAACAAGATTTTCAGGGTATAAGCTTTCAAGAGTCAAAAGTCCCTTTGTCTGATACTGGATTCGAATTGTACTCTGCTGCATTCCAAAGTGATACAGTAGAAATGTGCACTTATCAAAAAGCAAACTGGGATCCAGAAAGTATCTGCTTGCTCTTTATGAATGGGCACAGATGGGTTGTAGCTAGGGTTGCCAGGTCCTACCTGGCAGCTGGCGGGGGATCGACGGACCTTCTCTGGGAAGGCGTGATGATGTCACCCGGAAGTGATGTCATCATGTTGCCAGCGTCGCATGGCAACACTCTAGTTTTTGGGCAAAACTCTATGGTTTGAGCCCAATTTCACCACAGAGTTTTGTCCAAAACTGAGAGCATTGCAGTGCAATGTTGGTGACAAGATGTCATCACTTCTGGGTGACATCATCATGTCACGTTTGTGGGCATCTGTGGGCAGGGCTCCCCCTGCTGGTCAACTAGCTGGCAGTGGAAAGGGCCCTGCAAAAGTGGGGGAAACTCCACCCAGACCAGGGGATTGGCTACCCTAGTTGCAGTTAATATAATTTTTGATCGTTTTGTAGTTGTCCAACAGCCATTCTCCCACCCACTTAGAGTTCAACTTGAATCTCATTCTGGTCCTTATGAACAAAAACTCAATGACCCTTCCTTATTTACAATTTCAGTCTGAAACCTGAGGTATATGTAATCCAGGTGCTAGAATTATGGGCAAGTTCAAGGCTTAAGGCCTACTTTCTGAAAGCCCCCCACACACACACCTTGGCTTAAGCAAAACAACTGTATTTATTACAACCATTTGCACCACTGGGTGTGGTACTCTCCACCTCCACAACTCCTTTCCCTTCCCAAACCAAAGGCCCAGGCCTGAATAGGAGTGATGACCTATCATCTTGTCGGGGTAGGGTTGCCAAGTCCTACCTTAGTAATAGTGGGGGGGTCCAGGGGCATCTCCAGGAGTTCGCACACGCGCGCCATGGTGATGTAGCCCAGAAGTGATGTAATCATGTTGGGCACATTGCTGGCCGATGCTCTGGCAATCACCCTAAAAACTCTATGGCACCATAGAGTTTTCAGGGCGATTGCTAGAGCGTTGCCCGACAATGTGGCTGGCGTGATTACATCACTTCCAGCCTATGTCAGCATGCTGGGCATGTCACCACTTCGGGGGTGGGGTTCCCCCTACCAGCCAGATACCAGACCAGCGGATTGGGAGCCCTTTAGCAGGGGATTCCTCACCCCCTGGGGGGACTTGGTAGCTCTATGTTGGGGCCTTATTCACTGTTCAGTAAGAGTGCAGCTCCTTGCTAGTGTCCTGGTTTTTCACAGTACTGTCCCTTGGCCCAATCTGGTTTTGCATAAGGTAGACCCTGATGTCCCTGATGCCGATCTACTGTCCTCTTGCAGAATCTGGCTCAGCCGCAGTTCCTCAGAAGCAGGTCTCCAATGTGAACAAAGTTCTCAGGGCCTCCCTCCTCATCATCCAAGAGAAGAAATAAACTTGAGCTTGAACATAGTTTGGGAGGCTATCCTAGGGTTGCCAGCCCCTCCTCTCATGGAGGCAAGGGTCCCCCACTGCCAGGCCCTGCCATGCAGCCGCTGATCAGCTGGCTGATAGGGGGACTTAACTGTAGAAGGAGAAAGGCCCAGGCCTCGTCGCCCGCATCAAACCGAAAGTGATGTCATCACACTAGTGATGTCCAGGTGATGTTCTGGTATTTGGGCAAAAACTCTTATGGTAAAAGCATTGCTGGGATGACATCACTTTCTGTTTGATGCTGGCGACGAGGCCTAGGCCTTTCTCCTTCTCCAGTTATTTGATTTCCATTGATTTCCACCTCTCACTGCAGAAACTAGCTTGGCTCCCTATCCCTTTCATAAGAGTCCTGTGTGACCCCTCCCAATAACACAATTTGCTGGGGGAGGGGAGCATGAGGAGACCTTGGAAGGTCCCACACCTGAAGCTTTGCTTCACTCATGGATGTCCAAAATCCACGCTATTGCATTTGAAAACATGGTCTTATGTAAGCAAGGTATTTGTATGTGGTTAAACGAGTTCAACAGGAGATATACATACATACATACATACATACATACATATGTCTGTCTGCCTGTATGTATATATATATATATATATATATATATATATATATATATATATATATATATATATAGAGAGAGAGAGAGAGAGAGAGAGAGAGAGAGAGAGAGAGAGAGAGAGATATGAATGTCTGGATCCGCATCTAATCAAGTGTTCCACTGCAAATCTTTGAAATAAAGAAATAGCTATTAACTTTTCTGTGTATTCAGTGTGCAGTCACTTGTATGTTTCCAGTGTGTATTACAGTCCATATTTCCATAGTACTTTCATAATCATAATCCCATATCAAAGTGTGCCTCCAAAGCATACCCTGTCCCCACTAATCTGGAAAACATCAGCTGCAAATGGATGCAAAAAAAAGAGTCCCTGAGTTCCAGAAACAACCCTAAGCATGTCTAGCTGGAAATAAGTCCTGTTTTATTCGGTGGGGCTTTCTCCCAGGGAAGCGTCTTTGGGATTGCAGCCTAATCATAGAACATGACCAGATTTGGACACCGCAATGAAGTCTTCCGTCTCAGCTCTGTTGCATGAAGCGAAGGGTCAGTGAGTGCACTAGCCAGAGAATAGACCAGACCAGGTTTATTCTCATCCTGAACTCCTGTTGGTCAGTAATGTCTGAATACACCTGAAGGATTGGCGTTTGTTACTAACCACTCAGAAGAATTGTTTGCCTGGGATTACAAAGTTCTGTATCAAATTTCAGTGCCAGAAAAAATGTTCTTAGGAAATTGCTGTCTGAAATGGATTCCCTTGGGGAATCTGTGATAAGTCCATGCATAAATAATAATTTGCAGTAATCTCTTTAAAAAAGAGAGAGAGAGAGGATCTGAGCATGGCTGCTGTAGTTCTAAGCAGGCCCTGGAGGATGCTAACCATTTTATAACACTCTGCCCATGCTGGGAGTATCAAAAAACGAGTCCCTCCTGACATGTACATCTTTTTGTTGAGCGCCGTGAAAGTTGTCTCCTTCGTTCTAGCTCCGGGATTTACTGGCACCAAATAAAAGTTTGGAGATTGGAGGACTGGATTTAGGGTTCAGCTGCTGGAAAAGGATAAGAGAGCGGAGCGTTATCTGGTGAGGCAGTGAAATGAACCCCTGAGGGGCGAAGCAATAAATGCCTTTCTCCACAAACACCTGTCACCAAGCACAGAGGGGCTGGGGAATGGCTTTTCCCGTGGGGGATGGAAGGCCAGAGCCAGGCCTGCTGAATGCCATCGTGGTTTTTTTGTTTTACTGTGGGCCTTTTTAGGTGCGCGCTCTTCTTTCTGGGACACTGGAAGTCTGCAGGGCTGTTCTTTCCTGGCTTCCCGGATGAGAGTCAAAGGTCACTTATTCCACCCCAGTGAATCCTTTGGGGAATGACTGCCAGGTTTTTGTTTTTTAACTCTGTGCTGTGGCGTTTGAATAATTTAATATGTGAGTTTTCGAATGCACTGTGTTGGTTTTGATGCGGATCTGTTGTTGTTGATGTGAAGTTCCTTGAGGCGAGGGAAGGCGGCGTGGTATAGCCCGATCGCATCAGATCTGGGAAACTGAGCAAAGTTGGTATATGGGTGGGAGGCCACCAAGGAAGACTCTGCAGTGGGCAGCAATGGCAAACCATCTCTCTCTGGTTCTCACTTTCTCTCTTGCCTTGAAAGCTCCTTGCTGGAGTTGCCATAAGTCGGTTATGACTCGATAGGTCTTGCACACATAACCTTTGGGGGACTGGGTGGAAGGGCAGAAGAGGGTCAGTAAAAGTAATTGAGTCGGAGGTGAGATGTGCTGGGGATGGTGATGAGTATGTTTCGTAGATTGGTATGCTGAAGACGTAAGATGAGGACACAGCGATATATAAGAAGAGCCCAGATGGATCAGACCAGGGCTATTTTTGGGCAGGAACGCACAGGAACGAAGTTCTGGCTGGGTCCTGAGTTGGCCACGCCCAGCAGGAACTTATTAGCATAATAGGCCACACCCAAAAGCAGAAACTCATTAGGATTGGTTACATTAGGGGTGTGTGGCCTAACATGCAAAGAAGTTGCTGCTGCTGCAAAAAAAGCCCTGGGTTTTGACAACAAACAAGGTAAACAGAATAAGAAGCAAAAGGTGGATGTGGCTGGATGACCACACTTCTGGTAACATGGGGGTGTGGTCTCATAGGCTAATGAGTTTCTGCATTTGGGTGTGGCCTATTATGCTGATGAGTTCCTGCTGGACTTTTTCTACCAAAAAGGCCATGGATCAGACCAAACAGTCACACATAAGCAGACACATGAAGCTGTGTTATACTGAATCAGACCCTTGGTCCATCAAGGTCAGCATGGTCTACTCAGAGTGGCAGCAGCTTTCACATCATGACCTATCTGATTTTTCCCCCTGAAGATGCTGGAGATTGAACTTGGAACCTTCTTCACGCCAAGAAGGTATTCCACCACTGAGCCACATCCTGTCCCCATCAGCATTTTGTTTTTCTCAGTGGCCAGCCAGGTGCATCTGGGAAGTCCACAAGTAGATAATGGAGAAAACAGCTCCCTCCAGCAATAAGTATTCAGAACTGTGCTGCCTTTGAACAAGGAGGTTTAGTTTAGCCATTGTGGCTAATAGCTGATAAATTAATAGAATCTATCACAGATTGGAGGAGCTGTGGTGGCTCAAGTGGTTGAGACGCTGAACTGCAGGCTGGAAGGTCAGTAGTTCAGCAGTTCGAGACCTGAGTGCCGCATGATGGAGTGAGCTCCCGTCTCTGGTTCCAGCTCCTGCCAACCTAGCGGTTCAAAAGCAAGAAATTGCAAGTAGATAAATAGGTACTGCTTCGGTGGGAAGGTAACAGCATTCTGTGCACCTTGGCATTTAGTCATGCCAGCCACATGACCACAGAAACATCTTTGGACAGTGCTGGCTGTTCGGCTTGGAAACAGAGATGAGCACCGCAACCCTAGAGTCAGATTCAACTGGCTTTCGAGCAAGGGAACCTTTACCTTTACCTATCACAGACTGGCAGAGGATTAGCCTGAGGGAGTAGAAACCAGAACTGTGGCAGTGTGATAAACTGAGTGTACATTGGAATAGTTGAGTATGGGCGATGTCTGTATAGGTAAGTTCCCCTTCCATACCTCTGGTCTTTGGCATAGTGGGCCATTGGGACCATATCTCTTCAGTCTTGGCCAATCTACGGTGGCTACCCACCTGTTTCCTGGTGTTGACCTTTGAAGTGCCACCTGGGTTGGAACCAGCATACCTGGAGGACAGCTGATGATAGCACATCCGTTGCTTCTGGCCACCCTTCATGGCGGATTGGTGATGCTGTCATCTTCTGGAGCTGAGATGGGACAAGGGAGGTGCATCACTAAGTGAGCACTGTACCCTTTGAGTGTGACATCTGTCTAGGTCATCATTCTTGTTTCTGGGCTTCTGAGGATAACTGCAAAGATGGGGGTGTTGAAGCATGGGTTGTGTGCAGGCAGGGGGCCAGGGCTGCCTCTTGGAGTGCCTGGATTTGATAGAGTCCAAGGGCAAAGTACCTTTCCTAGACATAGCTATGGAGTTCCCAAGACCTCCTGAGCAAGGATGCTTCAGAGTCTGCAGTGAACTTCCCGCCTTGTCCAAAAGATCCTGTTGTTCAGTGACTTCAGCACACTTAACACAATGTGCTCTTCTCACTTCTCTCCTTTGGGGTTTCCGAAACCCCTCAACAGCATTCAACAGCAGGTAACAGACACTATATGTTCCATTTCAGGATTAAAAAGGCATGAATGGGAGTTGATAGATCCAGAGTTGAAAGAGAGGTTGGAACTCTTGGGCGGAGTACAGCAGAGCCTATTTCTGCTAACGGAAAGGGCCAGGGGGTTTCACTAATTTCTCGCTCCCGCCGCAGATGCCTGACTCCTCATTCATGGTGTTCCTGGAGGGGTCCTTTGTCCCCCCCAGGAAGCAGCATTCCAGTAGGGCTTTTGAGCTGCAGAGGAAGGGGAGGGAGGATGGAACTTCCACTCCAAGGATGGAAATCCCTTCTGCCTGCAGCAGTTTTCCTGTGGGATTCGAGCTCTTCCCTTTTATACTGAGTTGTCGAAAAGCATGTGGAGAGAACCAGCATGGTGTATTGTTTATGAGTGGCAGATTCTAATCTGGAGAAATGGGTTTGATTCCCCACTTCTTCACATGAAGCCTGCTGGGTGACCTTGGGCCAGTCACAGTTCTCTCAGGACTCTCTCAGCCCCACCTGCCTCACAAGGTTGTGGGGAGAGGAAGGGAAGGCGATCGTAAGCCACTTGGAGACTCCTTAAGGTACAGCAAAGCAGGGTGTATAAACATACTCTTCTTCAGTTCATCTAGGTATTACTACAACTTGATCAAGACTTACTATGTCCCCCTACTGCTGGGGTTAACAGGAGTGTAGCAGCCTATGCACCCACAGCAGCATATTGAACATCGCAACTCTTAACTGTTTGCGTGAGTGGAACAATCTTTTTTTGAGGGAGATAGCAGAGAGCCTGGTTTTCTCCCTGAGGCATGGATGAGAGGTGGTGGAGAAGTTACCTGCATTCTTGATGTTTAATGTTTCCGGTTTAGGGACAAAGCCATTGGAGTTCTTTCACTGTAGCAACCCAGAGCAGCCATTAACTTTTTCAGTCCGGATCCTGTTGTACTCAGGTGACGAACCGTCTCTTGAAGAGAAACTCTTTTGTGTTGTTTTATTCTGATGTGGCAGAATGAAGAAGGTGGAAAAACCCACCGTCACTGTCTCCATAATCACTACTTCGGTGAGCTTCACCCAAGTGCGAAAATGAAAAATTTTAACCTGCCAAGCATCAGTGGCATGTTGAAATGAAAAAATTGCAAGTTAATCACAGCAATGCCTCGGAGGGGGGTGGGGGGAAGAGAAAGAAAGAAAAAGAAATTGCTGGCCACTTTAGCTTTGTTTTGTCCAAGGTCACAGTGAGATGTTTATTTTTATTTTTATTTATCGTAGTCATGGAAAATCAAGAGGAAGGAAGTGGCGGGAAAGGTTTAACACTCAAGGTTATCTGATGACAGGGAATGAGAAATAAGTGATGCTTCCAGCTTTATTTGCTTAAAAAGAGGGCAGAGGAATCCTTTCTGGGGCGATGGAGTGGAAAGTCTGCGCTATTCTTTACGGTAATGATAAAGTCAATGGAACATAAAATCTGAAAAGGAGGGGAAGAAGAAAGAGAAACGGAAAAGATCTGAATTATGTCTCCTAAAGTAATATTTCTCCTTGACAACGGACATCTGATAATATATACCCGATAGCATGGTTTAGAAAGTGCAACTCATTCAGCCTGTACAGAAAGTGACTAACCCATTTCATATATATTACCAGGAGGACAGAGTAAAATAAGAGCAGAAGAGCTACCGTGCTAGAGAGACCCATGACCCATCTAGTCTACTATGCTGTTTCAGGCAGTGGTCAACCAGATGCCCCTGGAAGGCCTACACTGAGGGCAGAGAGGATGAAATTATCCCTGTTATTACCCACCAGCACTGCTGTTCAGAAAATCACTGCATCTGAACATGGAGGTTCCGTTTAGTTACTAGGCTAATAGCAATTGAAGGAACAATTCTCCCTGAATTTGCTCAGGGAGGTTTACTGCCTCTGAATATGTAGATCCCCCTTAATCCTTGTGGCTAGTAGCCACATCCTCCATGAATCTATGCAATCCTCTTGTAAAGCCATCTATGCCTGTGACCATCACTACATCTTCTGGCAGTGAATTCCATATTTTAATCACTCCTTGAGTACTTGTCTTTCTTTAACTAAATATCCCTAACTCCTTAGACTTTGATCAAGGAGTTAGAATACCTTCCCTATGAGTAAGAAAAAGAAGAAGAAGATATTGGATTTATACCCCGTCCTTCACTACCCAAAGGAGTCTCAGAGCGGCTTACAATCCCCTTCCCTGCTCCTCCCCCCAACAGACACCCTGTGAGGTAGGTGGGGCTGAGAGAGCTCCTTCGAGAACTGCCTGTGAGAGAACAGCTCTGAGAGAACTTATGACTGACCCAAGGTCACACCAGCAGCTGCATGTGGAGGAGTGTGGGGGGGGGAAATCAAACCCGGTTCTCCCAGATTAGAGTCCGCACTCTGAACCACTACACCGAACTGGCTCTCTAAGGAAGTTGAGACATTTTAATTAGAGTGAGATGACTAAGGGAGAGATGGTGGCAGCTGCACTGTTGTCACCCTCTGCCCCCCAAAATGCTCCCATCTCCATATGCAGCTAGGCTGGCAACTCTAGGGAAGGGGCAAAATCAACCTTTTTCAGCAGAACTGCACCTCTGATGGAAGACGAAAGAGAGAGCAATTTCATATGCTTCCTCCTTCTCAGTGAAGTTCATAAGCCCCCATGACTGTTAACGTCCTGTGGGTGTTGTGACCCCATAGTCAAAAGAGACTGCTGAGGGAAAGAGGAAAGCAAGGAAGACCCAGATTGGTGTGTGAGCAAATCCCTGCACAAGCAGCTCGACTCATGGTTTCCTTTAAAAAAAAATAAAATAAATGATATTGCCTGCAGTAAAGGAGGTTGTCTGTAAGCCCAAGGCGCACTCATGACTTGACTGCACCCAGAATGTTCATACTAAGTTAGGGTTGCCACCCTCCAGGTGGTGGCTGGAGATCTCCTGGGATAACAACTGATCGCTAACGACAGAGATCAGTTCACCTGGCTGCTATGGAAGGTGGAGTTCTATGGCCTTGAAATCCATCCTCTTCCCAAACCCCGCCCTCCTCAAGCTTCACCCCTAAAATCTCCAGGTATTTTCCAAGCTGGAGCTGGCAGCTTTATACTAGGATGATGTCGACAGACCTTCAGAACATCTACAGCCTGTATTAGATAACATTTATTGGGGGCGTGAGGGAGATGCCTGCAATTAAAATATATATATGAAAGAGGTGGCCCTGTTAAACATCCCAGGGCCCAGTTATGTTGAGGGAAATTGAAATGGTCCTGAAGGGTCAGGAACAGGGAATGAAAAGGAGGGTGAGCTTGCATCTTCTTCTGCTTATTCAGCCTTCCCTTAGTGCCTTGATAGGCCAACGAAGACGCAGCTTCGTTCTTCCACAGGGGGGACAGCTGATTAACCTAATGAACTGGCAAGGACTTTCTTTGGCAAGGAAGGAAGCTGCTGGCATCGAGGTGATCTAATGACTGAAGACAAGTCGGAAGAAAGGCGGAAACTTTTAAGAGACATTTTTTGGTCCACAAGAAAGAGATGGGGAAAGGAATGGACAGATGTCGTCAGGAGACTAGTAGTACCTAGGAGGTTATTCCCCCCCCCCCCCCAGTTCTCCCAGATTTCACATATGCTTTAATAAGTATTGATTGATATATTCACAGTTTCAGTACACTGCCCATTAGATTAGGGCTGCGGAACTGACTCGATACGCCATACGATATGACAGCTAGAAAAATTAAAAGGCCTCAAGCTGTGATCTCATCAGATCTCAGATGCAAACAACCCTGAGTTTGGTAGCGACTGAGTGGGGAACTTGCTTACAGGCCCGGACGCAATAGAGGAAGTGGAATTAGACCTTCTGCATTTCATAGTAGCTGATCTAGGACAAAGTCTGCTTGAGGTTGTATTTATCAGGTGGCATAAAGTATAGTACCTCACATGCAGTTCCAGAGAAGTAGCCATATTGACATATTGCAGCAAAAAAAAAAAATTACATTTGAGCTTTACATAGAGTTGACAGCTCCGGGTTAGGGAATACCTGGAGATTTTGTGGGTGGAGTTTGAGGAGGGCGGGGTTTGGGGATGGGAGGGATGCCAGTGAGGTAGAATGCCATGGAGTCCTACTTCCAAGCAGCCATTTTCTCAGTCACCAGGGGATTGTAGTGGGAGATCTCCAGCTCTACCACCTGGAGGTCACCAACCCTAACTTTACAGGTCAGCAACCCTAACTTTACAGGAGGTGGTGGCAGTTACAAGCATAGACAGTTTCAAGAGGGAATTAGATAAACATATGGAGCAGAAGTCCATCACTGGCTATTAGCCACAATTAGATAGGAACTCTCAGACTGGGGCAGGTGATGCTCTGTATTCTTGGTGCTGGGGGGGGGCAGCAGTGGGAGGGCTTCTAGTGTCCTGGCCCCACTGCTGGACCTCCTGATGGCACCTGGTATTTTTGGCCACTGTGTGACACAGAGTGTTGGACTAGATGGGCCATTGGCCTGATTCAACATTGGCTTCTCTTATGTTCTTACGTTCTTATGTTCTTACATAATTACATCTTGCCTTATACTTCCCCCATTTTATGCCCTTGGGACCCTGCTCTGTATAATTTTGCGACTACGGTTTCAGGTGGGTAGCTATATTAGTCTGTAGTAGCCAAGCTAGTGGTTTTTTTCCAAATGCATTTTATTGTATTTAATTAGTATCTACATTGTAAGCCATCTCAAATTCCTGTAAGGCAGAAAGGTACCAAGGAGAATGTTTACATAAATAAATAACCTGGTTGCTCAGAACATCTATTGATACAGGATAGAATTTTGCTTAGAGGCTGAGGTTTCCTTTAGCACCTCCAAACTTCTGCACACTGGGGGGGGACAGACAAGTGATTTGTGGATTAGGAGAAGTGCTCAAAGTGGAAAATGGGGGGAAACAGCCGTGTGCCTTGGTTTTATTTCTTCTTTCAACAGTTCCCGTATCCAGTCCTTAGGCTGTGTTTTGAACTCATGGAACTTTAAAGAGCAGTTAGGAGAGAATGTTTTAAGTGGTGGGGAAATGTATGGATGTGTGTGCACCTCTGAATTTTGGTCAAGGATTAACACTGACAGCTTACTGGCAACACTGCTAGCTGTTTTTCCTTAGGTTTATTGACTCTCCTATCCATCAAGTGCTCTACAGTCTTGGAGAAGTCATAAACTATATATTGATAAGGAAACTCTATGGCTGTATTCAGCCATAGTAACCAGCCATGTTTCGTCATTATGGTTGCAAGCCTTGGAAGTCCTTGGTGGTGGTGATGAAAAGTGTCTTCAAGTGACAGCTGACTTATGATGCCTCCATAGGGTTTTCAAGGCAAGAGATGTTCAGAGATGGTTTGCCATTGCCTACCTCTGTGTAGAAACCCTGCGCTTCCTTGGTGGTCTCTCATCCAAGTACAAAGCAGGACTGACCCTGCTTAGCTTCCAACAGCTGATGAGAGTGGGCTATCCTGGACTATCCCAGTCAGGGCAGAAGTCCTTGACCTCATGCATTCCCACTCCCAAGCAACTCATAAACTGAAGACTTCCATGTTCATAACAAACTATAGTTTATTTCTTTATTACATACTAGAGTTCTGAACCAGGACGAATCCACACCTGAATCCTTCTGTGGAACCCTGACTTGTAGGCAGTACTCCCCCTAAGTTGTGGAGTCTTGGGAGCAAAAATTCTCCTTTGTGAGCTGCTGGCATTAAAGTTGTGAGCAAGCGATTTGGCTACTGCATACATTAGTTTGCTCTGGAGCCATCCTTCCTGAGCTACGACAAAAATGTGTGAGCCAGAGGCTAAAAAACTGTGAGCTAGCTCACACTAACTCAGCTTAGCGGGAACACTGCTTGTGGGTGAGAAACCATAATACTAGCCCCTGAAGGCACCAAATGAAGTTGATGGGTGATAGGTTCAGAATGGCCCAAAGGAAATACGTCTTTACCCAGTTAATTATTAAATTGTGGAATTTGCTGCCAGGAGATGCAGTCATGGCCTTGAGCATCAATAGGTTTAAAAGGAGGTTAGATAGATTCATGAAGGATAGATCTATCAATGACTATTAGCCATGATGACCCAAGGTAGAAGAAGAAGAAGAAGAAGAAGAAGAAGAAGAAGAAGAAGAAGAAGAAGAAGAGGAGGAGGAGGAAGAAGAAGAAGAGGAGGAGGAGGAGGAGGAGGAGGAGGAGGAGGAGGAGATTGGATTTATACCCCACCCTTCACTATCCAAGGGAGTCTCAAAGTGGCTTACAAACACCTTTCCCTTCTCCTCCCCACAACAGACACCCTGTTGGTGGGGTTGAGGGAACTCTGACAGAAACTGCTGTTTTTCAAGGACAGCTGTGCCAGAGCTTGTGACTGACCTAAGGTCACATCAGCAGCTGCAAGTGAAGGAGTGGGGGATCAAACCTGGTTCTTCCAGATTAGAGTCCGCACACTTAACCACTGCATCAAACCTTCATATGCAGAGGCAGGAAGCAGGAATATCAGTGCTAGGAGGAAGCATCAGGGGAAGATCTTGGCCTCTCTTCCCTGTTGGTTGGCCCTCCAGGGTTACTGGTTGGCCACCACGTAGAGTAGATTTCTGGACTAGATAGATCAGTGGTCCGATCAAGCAGGGCTCTTTATAAACAAGCCATACTTTATGGTATAGCCTGTACTGATTATATTTTTTGCAAATCAGGAGGTCATCTAGTTCCAAGTCATGCACTAGATAAAGAGAGAGGGTGAAGGGAAGGGAATGTGGAAGCCCAAGGACATCCAAGGCTCTAATTGGTTATTATAGTATTTCCTTATGACTAAATGCAGACTGAGTGTGGGAAGGATTTAGTCGATAGATTGCAGAAAGACCTTACAGTTCAAGATTTGTTGAGTGTCAAATGTATTGTCCATACAGCTCAGAAACAGTCGTGCATTTTGCTTGGATTTTGTTATTATCGCTTACAATAATGCAGCCTCTAGTGAAACACCAATAACAACAAGAGGAAGAATTTATCATTGGGTTGTACATTGTGTGCGAGAGCTCCCTGATCATCCTGTGGAAACATGGTTTTGTCTACAAGGAACACAATGTAACGCCATGGCATTTGTAATTGTCGTGCTACTGGGAAGAAAATGGCCTTGGTCGTTCATTTTCATATTGTTTGAAATTTTATTTGCTTGTCAAATTTAATTGAAAACTGGCACACTCATCACCGCGGTGGTCTGATGATACTTCAAGAATGGCAAAAAGTCTCTGTGATTCGGGGAAAACAGCATGTTTTTTAATTCCACTTGCCAATTCCTTTGTGCCTCTTAGCTCCTCCTCTTGATTTAAGCCCTTTTCGGTTGTTACAGTCTTGGCACTGCTTCCCTGTATACCCAGGGAGTGCGGTATGCACAATTCCCCATGACACTTAGGGCGATTCTGCATCTGGCATTCGCTCCACATTTTCTCAACACTGAGGAAAAGGTGCAGCTCAGAACCACATTCAAATACCCCAGGGCAACACCATACTGACTGCGAAGTTACCCCTGAACAGCCATAAATCTATGCAGAAGGGAGAAGAGAAGAGAAGAGAAGAGAAGAGAAGAGAAGAGAAGAGATTGGATTTATACCCCGCCCTTCACGGCCCAAAGGCGTCTCAGAGCGGCTTACAAACTCCTTTCCCTTCCCCTCCCCACAACAGACACCCTGTGATGTAGGTGAGGCTGAGAGAACTTCTGACAGAAACTGTCCTTGAGAGAACAGCTGTGCCAGAGCTTGTGACTGACCCCAGGTCACATCAGCAGGTGCAAGTGGAGGAGTGGGGAATCAAACCCGGTTCTCCCAGATAAGAGTCCGCGCACTTAACCACTACACCAAACAAACCATAAAACCCATAAAAAAGCGAAAGCCGCATGCAATGCAGAAGGGTATTTCTGTTCCAATGTGGGCTTCCTAAAACAACGGAGGGGAAAACCAATGCGGAATTGCCCTTAGTCGTGATTTTGTGTGAAAAGGGCAATGTGTGTCTTTTCCAGTCTCAGTGCAAAACCCAGTAACCCAGTACACATTTGCTTGTGTCAAAGCTGGAAAATAAGGGGGTTGCCCTATTCATGCAGAATAACAAACCCACATGTTGAGAGGACTGCTCGTAGCACGCTCTCCTAATACGTGGTGGATGGGTGGTAGAGGATGCTGTCAAATTTTGCCCGACTTATGGCGACCCCTTATGGGGTTTTCAAGGCAAGAGATGGACAGAGATGATTAGCCATTGCCTGCCTTTGTGTAGCTACTCTGGTCTTGCTTGGTGGTCTCCCACCCAGAAGTAATCAGGGCCAAACCTTCTTTGTTTCAAATATTTGATGAGATCAAGCTAGCCGGGGCCATCCAGGTCAGGGCAGTACATGAGGTGGACATGACTAAATCGTAATCACTGAAAGGAGCTTTTAAAACCCAAAAGTCTAGCTACTGGCAGGCAATGGGGGGGGGTGTAGGTAGGGTTACCAGATTCAGGCTGGGAAATGCCTGGAGATTTTGGGGATGGAGCCTGGGGAGGACAGGGACCTCAGTGGGGTACAATGCCCATGGAGTCCACCCTCCAAAGCATCCATTTTCTCCAGGGGAACTGATCTCTGTAGTCTAGAGATGAGCCGTGATTCTGGAGGATCCCCAAGTCCCACCTGGAAGCTGACATCTCTACCGACAATGCTGCTGCTAAGAAGCCAGGATCTCTGGCTGGCGCTGAAACCTATCTGTGATGCAACCCAGGTTGCCCCAAGGGCTTTAGAATGACCACATGGAGGATGTTCCATCAGTTTTTGGGGTGTTTTACAAAATAAGTCCATGGGAGTGGTGCAGACTGGTCCAGTGTTCAGTGCTAAGTACTTGATGGCAAATCCCCATCAGGCAAAGTCTACCAACAAACAACACTTCAGAAGAATGATTCAGGTTAATTTAATGACTTGCATACCAGAAAGTTCTGTGGTTGAGTGATTGGAATCAGAGCTCAGCACCCCAGGAGACTGTTCTGAAGCATAGAAAGGAACAGGTAAGGATGGATGGCAAAATAAGGACAAGACGTTGTCACACTGTGCTTTGAAGACACGATGATAGACATTCTGTGCTTAAACTATAACATCATTTATTAACAGAAGACAACTGACAACATCCAGGAAAAGAGAACAAACACTGTTCTGTCAAACACTGCTGACTTATGGCAACTCCAGCAAGGGGCTTTTGAGGCAAATGAGAAGCAGAGGTGGTTTGTCACTGACTTCCTCTGCAGAGTCCTTCTCACTGGCCTCCCATCCAAGTACTAACCAGGGCTGACCCTGCTTTGCTTCCAAGATCTGATGAAATTGGACTATACCATGCCACCTTCCCTCCCAACACTTACTTGTGTCCTTATTTAGGGCCCAAACTCCTCCTCGGCGAAGCCCCTCAGATAAACTGTAGCCAGACTAAAGGCAATCGGTGGCTGCATTCACACAGCACTGGCTATGGTGCTGCCATTGCACTCTGGAAGTGTTTCAGAATTGGATCTTCCTTTGTGGATGAGGTAGTCCAGGAGGTGATGGGTTGCTACATTTATTTATCTACTTCATTTATAGCCTGGTTTCTCAGTGGAACTCAAGGGAGGTCTCACAGTGAAAAACAATGCAGTAGGAAGAATTTTTTTTTGGGGGGAAGGTTATCAAATTTGAGTACAGCAGTCTAATAATACACATAATGCAACATAGCTGGATCGCAGAATTGGATGACAAGGGGATAGATTAAAGTAATGAGAACTGCCCAGATTTCACAAATGTTAAACCCAATTTTATTGCCTTTTATAAGACGTCCTCCTGAACAATTCCATATTATGCATTCTGGGACTGATAAAAATTGTGGAAGCATGAATGATAGCCCAGTATTCAGCAATGTGTGGTTGCAGCCAGTCCTTGTTATGTTGTAGTTCTGCAACTGCTGCAAAGCTACCACAAAGCTGGAATGGCAGCAAGAAATAACCCAAGGTCTGGATTGCTCTGTTGCTGTATACATTCTGTTGAACGTGGCTGAACTGGCCCTTGATGGCTGTTAGCCAGTTGAGGCTTGAGAGATCTTGCAACAAGTAGATCAACCAAGCTGGAGACTTTCCAAGCTGGCCAATGAATACAAGAGCTTGCCCTCAGTCCCGAGCCTGATCTTGCAAAAGCCACATGATGCTGCCTTATACTGAATCAGAGTGATGGTCTATTGAGGCCAGTATTGTCCACTCAGACTGGAAGTGGTTCTCCAGGGTCTCAAGCTGAGGTCCTTGACATCACCTACTTCCTGACCCTTTTCACTGAAAATTTAAGGGATTGAACCGGGGACTGTCTACATACCAAGCGGATGCTCTACCACTGACCCACATCCACTACCCCGCAGCCAGATCCTGACAATATCTGAGGGTTGTCAAGTCCACCCTGGCCACCAGCAAGGGATGACACGGTAGGGCTGCCAGATCCTGGTTTGGAAACTGCTGGAGATTTGGTGATGGAGCCCGGGGAGGACAAGGACCTCAATGGGGGTGTTGTCCAGTCGCACAGTTGAGTCTGACTCTTTGCGACCCCATGGACCACATCACGCCAAGCCCCCCTGTCTTCCTCCATCCTCTGGAGTTTGCTCAATTTCACATTCATTGCATCGGTAACACTGTCTAACCATCTCAATCTTTGCTGTCCCCTTCTTCTGTTACTTTCAGTCATAAAGTCCATCCACCAAAGCATCTATTTTCTCCAGTAGTCTGGAGATGAGCTGTAATTCTGGGGGATCCCCAGGCCCCACCTGGAGGCAGATATCCCTACAATACCTGCATTGGTCAGGTGATCCGGAGTGACAAACTGGACACTGTTCTCAACTAGCATCAAACAAAGACAATCAGTTGATTTCAGTGGATTTTGTTGTTTCAAGACTGGCTGGGGAGAAAAGGAAAAAGAGGAAAAGCAAAAACAGTCTTCTGGAGAACGCGCTGTATTTGTTGGCTTCCAGCAATTTCATTTTCTCCTTGTTTCTACATGTGGGCTGGAGCAGCACAAGACCTTCTCTTTGTCTTCGCTCTTGATGAGTGTATCGGGCACGTCATTTGATGAGGCCCTTGGCTGCTACTCCTCCAGAATGAGATAGAGGGAAAAGCCATGTCTTCTGTGGAGAGCGAAGAGAAGAGAATTAATAGGAGGGTAGATGTGGTGCCAAGAGAAAAGGTTAAGCAGATTCATGAATGCAACCCCCTCCTCCCTCGCAGATATTCTTCTCAAGGTAGAAATCAGCTGTGTAAGTTAAACCCGATACAAGCTTGACTTTTTCTCTGAGACAAGCCTGTGGATGGGCATGACAGAAACGCAGATGTGTCCTTTGTTAAGATAAACGGTTTCCGTTACAGTTTGAAGTAAAACAGTCGACTGTGTTGAATAATCTCGTCTTCTTTCTCTACCGAGAAGCTTTCGTCCGTCTGTCCCACGGCCAAACAAAACTTCAAGCATGAGGGCGAGCCCATGTCATAACCCATCGGCCCACAGGGGACAGTGCCCCTAAATTCTGGAAATGGAGATATGCTGAGGGCCCAGATCAGAGAGAGATGTATTTAAATCCTTGCTTGGCCTTGAAGCTCATTCAGTGACACTGAGCTTTTTTTTTACTCTCACCGAAGTCTATTCCACAAATTTATGGCAGATACAAAGTGAGATGTTGCCTTGAACTCCTTAGGAAAAGGTCTAGGGGGAGACCTTTCTTCATTTTACTTATTTATTTAGAAAATGCAGAAAACTATATCCCAATAGTTTGTAAAATTAGAAAAAAATGTAAAAAAGAAAAAGAAAATGTATATGCTGCCTTTCTGCAGACCTTCTTGGATCACCTTACAATTGAACCCATTAAAACACCATTAAAACACCACCATAAAAAATAAAGTGTTGTTTTTGTTTTTTTTTAAAGCTGGGACATAAAACAGACTCAGAGCAGCCCAGCATTTGGGCCAGCCTGCCCCACTAAAAGGGATGCTTAAGTATTGTAAATAGCATTACCCAGCAACTACTTTTTTCTGTTGCCCTTACCTGGATAGCCCAGACTAGCTCCATCTTGTCATATCTCAGAAGCCAAGCAGGGTTGGCCCTGGAAAGTACTTACATGAGAGACCACCAAGGAAATCCAGGGTCGCTGTGCAGAGGAAGTCAATGGCAAGCCACCTCTGTTTGTCTCTGGCCTTGAAGACCCTAAGGGATTGCCATAAATTGACTGGGGCCAGTGTTCCCTCTAAGCTGAGTTAGTGTGAGCTAGTTCGTGGTTTTTTAGCCTCCAGCTCACACCTTTTTGTCTTGGCTCAGGAAGGATGGCTCCAGAGCAAACTGTGCAGTAGCCAAATCGCTCGCTCACAACTTTAATGCCAGTAGCTCACTAAGTAGTATTTTTGCTCACGAGACTCCACAGCTTAGAGGGAACATTGGCTGGGACATGAGGAAACTTTCCCACCATCACCTTTTCTGTTATTTTAGTGGTATTCCGTCTTAAGTCTACCTACTTCTTATCTGTGCTTTCTGAAATACGTGTGTAGTTAATAAAGCTTTTTACAATCCTGAGTTTTGGGAATGGACCTTTTGAATTAGAATTTGCGCATGATATGAGCCTTGAGTTGTTTGGCCAGGACCTTTCCTAGGGAGCCAGTGTTGGATTGGACAGCACCTGGACAGAGGGGGAAGGGAGGGGGTGGGGAAATGTAAGGCTGAACCTCCATCGCACACACTGTTTCAACAGAGACTTAGGCTGACTAAAGGCAGCCTCAGCAGTGGGACAGTTCAGATAGATACTGACCCGGCCCAAAAGAATTTCTGGTTGTGACAAGCTACCTGAATTTATCCTGAGGAGAAAAGAGGAAGGTTTTTAAAAGGGACCTGTTGCCTGGTAGCCTCAGCATGTGGAGCTGAGACCCCAAGAGGGCTGTCGGAATTAGCAGCTAGGAACCCAGGGGCCAGAAACTGTCACAAGATCCAGTGGTAATTCAATTGATAGAACAGGTTTCAGTCAGCATAACAGGACCATTTCCACGGTAGTCAAATTCCCTGCATCGATGTTTTTTAAACTGCGCGTTATGTGAAATTTTCTGCGGTAGATTTTTCCTCACCAGGTGCAAACCCAACATTTTCTTCTCCTTACCTGGCGCCTTTGGAATCCTCAGTTTTAGCGGGTTCTGAAAATGTGGGGTAAGGAGGAGAAAATGTTGGGTTTGCACCTGGTGAGTGGTGAGGAAAAATCTATTGCGGAAAATTTCACATAACACAGCAGTTTTAAAAAGTCAGTGCAGGGAATTTGACTACTGCGGAAATGGTCCAGGGCTTCTCTGCCTCTTCACTCCTGCTGCAGACTAAAATATACCCCCAGAGCTGCCCTTGAGGGATGAGGGATCCACAGGAATGATGTGAAGGGGGAGTTAGAGACCTGCAGTGAATGGAGGAATGGACGAAAATCACCTTTCCATCTGCTAGGGTTCCAAGCCTCTAAATTGTGGTTGAAGATCTCTTGGGATTACAACTGATCTTCAAGCGACAGAGATCAATTCTTCTGGAGAAAATGGCTGTCCCAGCTTGGGCCTCAGCCTCCCTTCCCCAGTAGGAGCAACATGAGGGATCCGGCACTTGCTTTCCCTGAGGAGGAGCCAGGAGAAGCCACGGCCCGATGCACTCAGCTTACGAGCCGTGGGGAACCTGAGGAGGCACCCAATGGCAACTTCCCTACCAAGGGTCTGCCCCGCGGGGGGCTGTCGGCCCGCAGCGTCCCCAACAGGAGCAGCCGACTTGGGGTCTGCTCATCCATGAAACTCAGTATTTAACAGTATTCCTCAGTGAACTTGCTGCCACATGATGCTTCTTGGTCTTGTGTGTTCCTACCATCACCACCATTTCCCTTTGAGTGGCTGCAGCATTTGAAAAGTTTGTGCTTCTGAGCAGTGACTATGCAGGCAAAACACAATACTAACATATATATATATATATATCTTCCCCCAAGTAATGTAGAAATTCCAATTCAAGCGCTCAATATAGATGTTATTTAACACCTATATGTGTCCCATTGCCTAGATTGCTTGGAGTCATGGACTGGGTTGTCATCGGTTCTCACCTATAAAGCCCTCTATGGTCAGGGGCCAGCATACCTGAGGGACCGCCTCTCCCCACGTGTTCCCCAGAGAGTACTGCGTTCAGGGACACAAAACCTCCTGACTCTCCCTGGTCCCGAAGAGGCCAGACTGGCCACCACCAGGGCTAGGGCCTTTTTGGTGGCAGCTCCACGCCAGTGAAATGAGCTCCCCGAGGACATCAGGGCCCTGAGGAATTTATTACAATTCCACAGGGCCTGCAAGACGGAGCTCTTCCCCCAGGCATTTGAGTGAGAAGCCACATATAACATCTTAACTTAAAATCAGAGCCTTACCCTGGAATTTTTACCATCGGCTATTACTACTATAAGGACTATAAGGAAGGCCGAAGGCTGAGTGCCGAAGAATAGATTCTTTTGAACTATGGTGCTGGAGAAGACTCTTGAGAGTCCCTTGGACTGCAAGGAGATCAAATCATTCAATCCTAAAAGAAATCAACCCTGACTGTTCCCTGGAAGCTCAAATACTTTGGCCACCAAATGAGAAGGGAGCATTCACTGGAGAAGACCCTGATGCTGGGAAAGATTGAAGGTCAAAGAAGAAGGGGACGGCAAAGGATGAGACGGTTAGAAGACAAGAGGGCCTGGCGTGATCTGGTCCATGGGGTCACAAAGAGTCGGACTCGACTGTGCGACTGAACAACAACAACGTTACCACTATTGATTGACACCTCTTATGGATAATACTTGGAAACTGTTGTTCGCCACCTGATATGCAATAACTATGTATAGCACTTTAGAATTTCTTATATGATTTTATTCTGTTTTTTTTTAATTTATGTAAGCCACCCTGAGCCTGCCTCAGCAGGAAGGGTAGGGTAGAAATCCAATAAATAAATAAATAGGCTTATCTTGTCACATTTGGCTTTCATCTTGAGTCATATGCATTACCCTAATTTTAACTTCCAATACATAACACATTGGATAAAAGTGCTATCAATTTCAGCTTCTCCCCTCCACCACCTCTTTGTGTATTGGAGCAGAGGAGGATTGTCATTGTCTTTCTTTTAGGTATACATGATTTAGAATTGCTGCCCTCATAATTAAATGAAATTGCTCTTTGTTCAGATGTCAGCAGTTGCTATTTATTAATGTGTTAAGGAGTCTGAGCTGAAGTTATGCTCCACAGTGAGGAATTCATTAGCATTTACAATTCACTTTGGGATTTCCCCCCCCACCTTTGAAAACCCTTTGCATATATGCTTTGGTTAAAGTCAAGAATTACTATTTGTCCAGAGGGCTCGGTTCAGTTGAACAGCTTTGGTTCTAGGGTTGCCAGCCTCCAGGTGGGGCCTGGGGATCTCCTGCTTTTACAATTGATCTCCAGCTGTGACAGAGATCAGCTCCCCTGGAGAAAATGGCTGCTTTGAAGGGTGGATTCTATGGAATTGTACCATGCTGAGGCCCCTCCCCAAACCCCACCCTTTCCTGGATCCACCCCCAAAGTATCCAGGTATTTTCCAACCCAGACCTGGCAACCCTATTTGGTTCAATAGCTGGGATGGGAGTGAGAATGAAGCACTAGAAATCAAGCTTTCATGGCCAGATCACACAAGGGAGTCCGCTTGGCGCTTCTTCAGGCCATGAAGCTGATACAATTGTGTGATGTATCTAATGAAGGGAGCTTTGACTCTTTAAAGCTACCCCCCAAATCTTGTTGATCTACTGGATCAAATCTAATTGCCTGGTATATCGACCATAGAGGAGGGCAAATTTTACTTCTGGGAGGTACTTAATTTTGTTCAAGAGCCTTAGAAACTACCAGTCACAAAATGGTGGCCCAGTAGGTTTGAGCTGGTCACAAAATTGTGGCATGTAGAAAAAGTACAGTGTTTCAGAGGAGGTATACAGACCTTGTGTTGTCTTTCTGCCAGCAAGTGAAGACTGTTTTGGTTGGTCTGGTGTTCCCTTCCTGTTTCTCCTTGATCCTTCCTCCTGTTGGTATGCTCATGTGTTTTGTTTTAATTTTTTAAAACATATTCATGTGTGTTTTTTAATCTGGTTTTAATGTTTTTTATTGTTTGCCGCTTAAATTGGGGAGAAAGGCAGCCTGAAATGTTTTAAATAAAAATTAATTAGTAGGCCTCAAGCAACTTGGGTATTCTCTCAAGCTAAGTGATAAACCTTACAAGACTACAGTAAGAAGTACTGAAAATAGCATGTACAAGTCACTTTGAAGATTCTAAAGTGTTATTAGTGAATCACTGTTATTTGGTCCCATTAGATGTTGTCAGCTGTTTTTGAAAGCTGCCTTAATTTTTAAAGAAATCCCCTGGCATTTGAGCAAGATCTCTGCCAGATTCCATTTTTTATCTGCTTCCATAGTCTCCTCCTGTGATTCCTTCCAGCACTGATATGCCTGGTGCCAAGATTATTGAGCTTTTAGCTACCGGGAAAAACATTTGTATTGGCTGGAGCTTTTTTGATCCCCTTTGACCTTGCCCAAGTCTTCTGTTGTTCTATTATTACTCTTGGCTTAATGCTAATGCAATTGCTGGTTATATTGATGGGCTTCTTATGATTTGTTTTGTAATTGTCTTAATACGTTGTTGGAAGCCAAACTTGAGTTTTATATATCTAAACAGTGAAGGGTGCTTCATTTGCATTTTCCCAACATTTTTTTTGTTGGGGGGAGGGAATCATATACATACAAAAGTGTATCAGTAACAGTAAGAAATCATTGCAGCATATGCTAAACTACTTCAAAGATGTGTGTTTTTTTATTGAAAGCATTGGTACATCTGAATACGTAGTGGAAAACCATTTTTTAAAATCATGTTGGTTCGAACTTGGTGTATCGCAGAGATAAAAAGAGGTATTCAACACTGAATCGCAACCAATGAGAAACTGGAAAGCATCCCTCTGTGGAGTTTTTACAGATGGTAGGAGCAATATATTTTTGTATTCCGTTGAATCTTGCCTATCGTACTCTATGATGTTTACACTAAGGATAGCTTACAGGGACAGAAATATGGAATCATCAGTTTCAAGGAAAGGATATTATGAGTCTCAGCTTTCTCTCCGGAGATATTCTAGCGCTTTACATTTCACCAGAGCTTCTGACGGCAGAGTTAGGAGTTGGGTTTCTGTTTGAAAACATGATCCAAACATCACTGTTAACTGAGCAGCATCAAGATTGACTACACTGAACTTGCCGGATGAAGCAAACTCTGATAAAATACTAATCCTATCTCATGGGATTTCACTCCCTGCTGGAACTAATCTCATTAAGTTAAAACCACCTGAGGCTTAACAGAGAGCCATACGTGGTCATGAGAAATTATATTTTTCCCCAACTGAGAGAAGATGAAGGTGGGGGAGGGATACAGTGTATACCTTGCTTTTGACTTTGCCAGTCTTGAATTACCCGGCCCTTCTTGTCATTTGGGAAAGTTATTGTATCATCTCGCTGCATTATTATGTATCTTATCTGAACATTGGTTACATGCCCTCTCAATTCCATGGTTTGGCATTTTTTTTAGATTTCTCCTTTTGAAATGATTTCCTAGAGAAAATCATTATTGGAAACCCAATACCAGCAAATGGCAGATGATTACTTGGAAATCAACAAAGCCCTTCTTTCAGAGTCGGAGGTAACTTTCCTCCAAGCGGAGATGGAGTATGGAAAACACTTTGTCATTTGGAAGCGAGTCCCTGAGGGAAAAGAAAATAGACCGCTACCTAATGTGCAATTATTATAATCGACTTTGAGACTGTTTAAGGAAAATTGGCCATTAAGCAATAGCTGGCATTTATTTATTTATCACAGGCTGCATTGTAGCTCCCATCACATGTTTTTATGACTTTGGCTCTTCCACGCTAACCATGAAATTTCCTTTTCCTTAAAACTTGCCCAATGCATATGTTAAAGCAAAACTTACACCCACACTAACCTGTGTAAGTGTTCCCAGTTAATAATCATAGCAATAATTGGCATTTATGCAGACTTATATTGTTCAAAGCACTTCACATACATTATCTCAATAAAACTGGCAACATCCTTTAAGTGAGATTTATTTAGCTCTAAATAGATGTCTTGCTTTTCGACGGTGATGGCAGAACTTCCTCTCCGTTCACAACAGATCCAGCAATGGAGAATTTGCTTAGTGCCACAGGCTAGCTGGAGCAATGCCAGATCTCCTTCCTTCTTGGCACCCCATACTGCCCAGCTTGGCATCCATCAGGTCCAGTGGAGCCATGAATACACTGTAGAAAGATCCACCCACCAGCCAGCTGACCAGTGGTGGCTGGTTCTTTAAGAAACAGCCAATAAACAGTTGTTTGACAGCCAGCCATCTGACAGTCAGCTGCCTGGAAGCTCCACCCCGGAAGTGGGGAAGGGGAGTGGCATGAGAGAGATTGCTCAGAAGGTGCTGTTTCTCCTTCATGGGTTTGGCCATGCTCCATAAGAGCCTCTGATTAGAGGGAGAACACTGGACACAGCCTTTAAAAGGTTAGCGAGAGGATACCAAGGACAACATACCAGCTCAGCAGGGAGTGAATTTAGGGGAGAGGAGCTGTGATAGGGTGGTGCTCACCTCTCTGTGTCTGAGGCCAAGGGAAGGTTCTTCAGCCAAATCAGATGTTGGCTCATAAGAGCTGGGGCCTGAGACCTGACATTTCCTTTTTCTAGGGAAAGTTCTCTGCCATTGCACTCTAGGGAATTGCACTGCCATTCTAGGGAAAGTTCTCTGCCACATCAGTGCTTGCTCTCTCCATGTACATGCACTTCATCGATTTGCCAATTGAAAGCCTAGCTGGTCTCATAGTGATGAAGACAGCATGTAGTGTTGATAGGTACATGTTGCTTCTTGTCTTTCCATATCAAAATCTGTATAAAAGGGCCAGCCTGGGTTAGGATAGAGGCTTCTAGGAACAGCATGAGGATCAGTATGGGACTCTAAAGCAGGAGGAGGAAACAGTGGCACACACATAAACTCGTAGACATAAAGCTGCCTTATACTGAGTAGGGTTGCCAAGTCCATCTTCGCCCGCAGCGGGGGACTTTGGGGGCCGTTCCTGGAAGGGGCGGGGCATCCCTGACGTGATGATGTCATATTGGGGATGTCTGCTCCCCCCCGCAGCCGCGCGCCCCTTGCACACGGGGAAATGCTCTGCAGAGAGCTGGCATTTCCCTACTCACCCGAATGCCAGCTCCATTTAAGCACAGGCAGCCTTCCCTGCATGCTCGATCTTGAGCGGAGATTGGGCTTGCGAGGAAACGCCAGCTTCCTGCACTGTCCCTTTAAGAGCAGTTTCCAGGCACCCCAATCTCCACTCGAGATCCAGCGTGCGGGGAAGGCTGCCTTTGGAGCTGGCGTTCAGGTGAGCGGGGAACGCCAGCTCTTTGCATTTAAAGGGAGCCCTTCAAGAGAGAAGGGAGAGGGGTGGCTGGGGGTGTTGGGGCTTGGGGGTGGGGCTTCCCCCGCCGGCCATTTGGCCAGCGGCGGATAGAACCCCCCCCAAAGCGGGGGACCCCCGCCAAACTGGGGGGGGGGTTGGCAACCCTAATACTGAGTCATACCATTGGTTTGTCTACTGATTGGTGGCAGGTCTCCATAGCCTCAGGTCTATGGGGAGGGGCTGTGGCTCAGCGGTAGAGCATTTGCTTGGCATGCAGAAGGTCCCAGGTTCGATCCCCAGCATCTCCAGTTTGAAGGACCAGGTGGAAGAAGATGTGAAAGACCTCTCTGCCTGAGACACTGAAGAAGAGAAGAGAAGAAGAGATTGGATTTATACCCCGCCTTTCACTACCCAAAGGAGTCTCAGAGTGCCTTACAAACTCCTTTCCCTTCCCCTCCCCACAGTAGACATCCTGTGAGAGAGCTCTGACACAAACTGCTCTTTTTCAAGAATAGCTCTTATCAGAACTATGGCTTGCCCAAGGTCATCCAGCAGGTGCAAATGAAGGAGTGGGGAAATCAAACCCAGTTCTCCCAGATTAGACTCTGTGCATTTAACCACTACACTACAAGTCTAAGTAGATAGTAGTGACCCTGATGGACCAATAGTCTGATTCAGTATAAGGCAGCTTCATGTGTGTTTTTCACCTCACATTCTTCCTAATCCTTTTATTGGAGATGCTGGGGAGGAGAACCTGGGACCTTCTGTGTGCCAAACAGATGCTCTGCCTATGAGCCACAGCCTCTCCCCTGTATCGTACTACTCCACCAAGCACATTTTGAAGCCTTCCTTCAGCCTAAGGAAACTTCTTCTAACTTAAGAGGCTCTTCCACCAATGGAACATCCATTTGTTTAAATTGGAGGAATGTTCCGTAGGCTGGAGGAACTTAGGCTGGAGGAAGCCTTTCTCCAGCTTTCTCCAGCTGGAGGGATTTACTCCAGCCTAGGGTAGGGTGCTTACCAGGGAGAATGCCACTATTTCATGGATGGAAAATTGCTGTTGCATCCAACTCCCAATAGCTGGCATATCCAATCCATGTCACTGGTAGCATACCAAAGCAATTTTGCAAGGAGCCCATCATACAATATATACTTTTATTGGACCACATGGTGAGCATGAGGTGCCTGCAAATTCTCAAGATATTTGCAGCATATGGAAGTCTTTTTTTAAAGTGTGAATTTCTCCCTTGAAGTTACCTATAAGGCTGTGGTCACAGGGTCATTTTGATCAGGTTTCACCACTGTTCCCTAACTTATTTAAAAAGGCTGATTAGATGGCCACATCTGCGTCCCATATCAAAGTAGACTCCCCCCTCCCCCCAATCCTCCCAGTTTCCTAGTGAGTTTTCTGACACTGGGAAAATCAAGTACTTTCCGAATATTTGTGCTGTGAATCCGCATTTTTGCCAATCTGGACAGCCATCTCTCATTATGAATGCAGTTAGGTCATCTGAACATCCTTTTTGCGCTGAAAAATTTTCCCAGCTTTCACCGTTGTGCGCATGATCAATCCTGCACTGAAATACATGAACGTTCAAGCTCACATATATAGACTCCAGCACCCAGTTGTGCATCGGTGGTTCATTTTGTTCACTCTTTGAGGGAAAATACACTGCAAAAACAACCATCTGTTGAAATATTGCAAGTTGAATGTTGGTAAAATAGTCCCTAGGAATAGTCCAAGTGGGAGCAGTGATTTGGCCATACACAAATGCACATGTGCAACTAATTAAAAAAAAACACTGGACAGTGCGTGGAGCCTCATTGTGTGATACAAGCAGTTCGGGGAGGGATGTGTGATCATCCCAACCTGCAAAAAAAATACCTCTGATCAAATATACAGTGGGAACAAATCACAGTAAGCTTGCTGTGTGACCACAGCCTAAGAAAAAAAAATCCAGGTAGTATAATAAAATGTCAAGTAATAAAGGAGAACAATGAAACCACAGAGAAGTTTTGGGAGGCACTTTAAAAATCATGTTAACAATCAGTGTGAAGGGAGGGGAGAAAATAACCCCCAAACATTGATTATTCTACAAGGTGGTGTGTTACATTCCTTGCTAACTCTGAGTAGCAAGGCTTGTTTTCTGCCGCAGAAATGCTTACCGAGTAAGAAAAATCACACCCTGGCAAAAGGGGTGGAATTGAGCCAGTAGACAATCAATGTTCTGTACTATTTACATTGTGTTGTGAAAACACCACCTTGCAACTCTTTTGGGCTCTTATTGTGTTGGGGGAGGAGGAAACGGGGCTGGAAATACGGTGGAAGGAAGGCGAGTTGGAAATTGACAAAGGGCAAGGTGGTGTTTCTGTACTTGGAAGCTTTTCTCCAGATTAGGGGGATGGGAAGTGAGGAGTGAATTGGGGCGCGGGGCAGGGGGAGAAAAGTGTTAGAGTGGTCTTAACGCAGAATCTCATTAAAGCAGCTGTCAGAGTCCCTCTATTTTGCCATCACCTCCTCGGATCCGTAAGAGGCAACTGTCGTTTTGAGTGAACGTCCTGCCAAAGAGGCATTTACAAATAAATGAAAAATGTCACAATTGATTTTGCTCTTTTCGGAGGACCGTGTGTCAGCTTTGTCACAAACTCTCTTTGTTACTTTTCCCTTTCAGATTTCTCAGGTGGACATTGGAAAATAGCTTTTGATGGTTCTGGACTTTTCCGAACTGCCCTGGGGTAAGCTCTTTGTCCCTGACCCTTCGTGACTATCGGTGTACCGATCTGGGGTGTGTGTGCATGCATCGGGGAGGCGTTCACCTGCTTTGCGGAGCCTCCTCCGGCACCAGCTGAAGAAAAGCAATATTGCCAGTAACCGCATTAGCGTGACAATCCTTGTATCAAAACGTTGCCAATAAGATAGTAATATTTCATCACACACACCCTCCCCCAGAAACAGTGCTTGAATTCTTTAGGGACTATTGCAAACGGCAGCTGTTAGGGCCGGGGGGGAAAAAAGAAAGATATAGTATATTGCAATTGTATCTATTCCTTCATGCATAATATCCAACTTTTCAAATGTGATTATTGGTAATTCTGTCATGATGTATTTTCATACAGAGCGTAAGCACTGTACGTTTCGTTTCTCGGAAATAAGGCAGAGAGGGCAAGCTGTATTCAAAGTGTTCCTCAATCAGAAGAGGAAAAAAGATAGTGGGAGAGAGCAAGAGAGAGAGAGCATAATTTATAACTGTGCATTTGTAGCCTTTCAGGCAATTTGTTTCCTAAGGTGGCTTAACAAGATGTTTTTAGCAAAACGCAACAATATATAAAACATAAGCAGTCACGGGAAGGTGATGGAATAGACGTAAGCCCACTTCAGTAAAAACGACGTCGCGTCACAAACCCAAGTTGAACAGCATCTGCACATCTTGGTGTTAGTTTCAGCAGGTAGCTGCGTTGGTCTGCAATAGTACAGACAGATTCAAGTCCAGTATTTGACCAAGGAGCCTCAACAGTTTCTACTCTGAAGATCTGGTCGGTCTCTAAGATGCTGCTGGACTCGAATCTAGCTCTTCTTGGCGTTGGGCCCAAAATATTTGGAAATGTACTATCTATCCAATCCAGAGAGCAATCCTCAGTAGTTTGACTCAGAATCCTGCTGAGGTCTGGAGATAATACAGACTTTATTTAAAACTATTTGCGGAACGTTTAGGAAAAGTAACTTATATTAAAAATAATCAAAATTTAGATGGGCAGTAAGAGGTAGCACAACAGTTAACAGTTAAAAGGTAATGGATTCCCCCAGTTTGCATGTTTTTTGTTTGCTTGTCTTTGTTCTTTAAAAATAAAAAAGGGATTATAAAAGAAAAGAAAAAAGAATCCTGCTCAGGTCTAATCAGTTGGATGACCCCCAAGATCTTGTTCTTATTATTGCGGGCAGCCAACAAGGACAACTCATTTCAGGGAGATTTACTCCCAGGTAAAATAGCATCCGCTGCACAGTCGGAGAATATTAGGGGGTTTCCTTGTGTGATTCCTTACGGGTCATCGCTTGTCATTTAAAGCTGCTGGCTAGTTTTCCATTGATGCTAAATAGTGTAATACCAACAGTGTGTATTTTATTCCTTTGTCAGATGGATTTACTTACATGAGAAATATAATAGGAACATTCCCCCCCCTTCCCGATGGTGCTTGGCAATCTCAGCCATTAGTATGTATCTTCTGAAGCAGCTCAGTGGCAGAACATCTTCTTAGCATGCAGAAGGTCTCAGGTTCAATCCCCGGCATCTCCAGCTAAAAAAAGGACCAGGTAGTAGGTGATGTGGTAGACCTCTGCCTGTGACCCTGGAGAGTTGCTGCCAGCCTGAGTAGTCAATACTGATCTTGATGGACCAAGGATCTGATTCAGTATAAGGCAGCTTTGTGTGTTCATCTGTACAATTGTGTGCTAAGTGTGAATGTTTTGAAGAGTGTTCCATGGAAATAAGTGGGGTTCTTGTTTCCCAAGTAACTGTGTTTAGGATTCATTTTCGGCATTTTTAGATCATTTATCTGGTCTTGTCAGTGAGTGCTCATTTTAAAATGCTTGTTCAAGGATAGTTTTTAATCACTCATAAAATGCTTTTATAGCAACAATTTGGGTTTAACAGCTGATAAGGTATTGCTTTCCTAATCAAGTGTTATCAGTTAGAAAGGATCACTGAAATAGCAGGCTGGGTGTTGTAAGAGACAATGAGAACATAAGAAGAGCCCTGCTGGATCAGAGCAGTGGTCCGTCTAGTCCAGCATCCTGTCTCACACCGTGACCAACCAGTTCCTCTGGATGGCCAACAATAGGGCACAGGGTCTGAGACCTTTCCCTGGTGTTGCCACCTGGTGCTGGAATCCAGAGGTTGACTGCCTCTGAATGTGGAGGTTCTCTTTAGTCACCAGTGGCTAGTAGCCACTGATAGACCCAACCTCCATAAATTTGTCTAATCCCCTTTTAAAGGCATCTATGCCTGTGGCCACATTACATCCTCTGGCAGAGAAATCCACATTTTAATAACTCCTTGAGTAAAGAAATCATGATCCTATGTATCCAAAACAGAGCTGGCCACTAGGTAGGGTTGCCAGGTCCAGATTGGGAAACTCCTGGAGATGTGGGGATGGAGCCTAGGGTGTTCACCCTCCAAAGCATCCATTTTCTGCAGAGGCACCGATCTCTGTAGTCTGGAGATGAGCTGTAATTTCGAGGTATCTCCAGGTCCCACCTGGAGACTGGCATCCTTAAACCAAATATATTTGATTATGTAATTATATCACTAAAAATAAATAAAACTGAATGAAAGCAGTGCTTTCTGGACGGGTTGTATGATTGATCATAGCCAACGGGGATTGCAAAGCGAACAGAATACCATTACAGACTTCAATAGCCATTCGGATTGGGCTATGTGACAGTGTCTCCGTGGGCAAACAACGTTACTGCTGAGTAGGGTAAATGATTATTGACTCGGTAAATGCTTTTAAAGAAATCACTGAAGTTTCACTGAAAGGGATGGCTGTTTCAAAACAGTGAAAACTTTCATATCGGCCCCTAAATACAGGTTTCTTTATTTCAGGTTACCTTTCAGAAACTGAGTTGTCACAGCTTGTCATATGGTGAAAGGGCTTTCCTTTGTGGATGCAAAATCCGTAGGCCGTATTTCCCATCCCACAGTTCTGATCTCTTGTTTGTGGATTTCTGTCACATCAGATTGATTGTGTAAAAGTGATGAGCTTAAGCAGATCCGTGTGTGTGTGTGTGTGTGTGTGTGTGTGTGTGTGTGTGTGTGTTAAAGAGGATTTGGAGATGAACTATGGCTGTGCTAGCGCTACGGGAAATGCATGATGTCATATCCTGGCTTTATAAAGCTTCAGATTGGCCTAATTCTTCAGACTGAGAAACTCAGTACTTGGACAAAGATTGAGCTATTTCCATACTGCCCATTCAAGCTGCCATTTGTTTGAGCAGCTTAATGTTTAGACCTATGGCAAACCCATCAAGGCATCTTGAGCTCTGAAACTGTGGTGGTAGGTACAGTTTTGTAGTTTTCCTTTGATAAAAGTTAGGTCCTCATTCTGCAGTTGAGCAGCAGCAGTAGCACTGCAGAGTAATCCACACTGAACATCTGTTATAGGTTGCCTTCTCATAGATGTTTTTCTCCACTGTGGCTTCCAAATTGCAACCCTTATTTCCTTGGGGAGCGTCCACATGATGCTGTGCTCCGAAAAGGTTCTAGTTGTCCTGTCCCTCCAGTGGTACCACCCACATTGTCTCCATTTCCATGCCGTTAGCCCCTTCCAACTGTCTGTTTCACTGCCATTCCATTGGAGGTCTTTTTTGAGGGCTTTATTGAAAGTTATAGATAGTTGTGGTAGGAGCCTGAATAATTCAGACTAGCCCGAGTGCTTAGCAGGGTCAGCCCTGGTTAGTACTTGGATGGAAGAATGTAGCTGCAATAAAGAAGGCCAACGCTATGCTGGGGATTATTAGGAAGGGAACTGAAAACAAATCAGCCAGTATCATCATGCCCCTGTATAAATCATTGCTACGACTTCATTTGGAATACTGTGTACAGTTCTGGTTACCACATCTCAAAAAGGATATTATAGCATTGGAAAAATTGCAGAGAAGGGCAACTAGAATGATAAAAGGGTTGGAACACCTTCCCTATGAAGAAAGGTTAAAATGCTTGGGGCTCCTTAGCTTGGAGAAACGACGGCTGAGGGGTGACATGATTGAGGTTTATAAGATTATGAATGGGATTGAGCAGGTTGAGAAAGAAGTACTTTTCTCCCTTTCTCACAATACAAGAACTTGTGGGCACTCCATGAAATTGCTGAGCAGTCGGGTTAGAACAGATAAAAGGAAATACTTCTTCACCCAAAGAGTGATTAACATATGGAATTCACTGCCACAGGAGGTGGTGGCAGCTACAAGCATGGACAGTTTCTAGAGGGAATTAGATAAACATATGGAGCAGAAGTCCATCAGTGGCTATTAGCCACAGGGTATACATGGGAATTCTCAGTCTGGGGCAGGTGATGCACTCTATTCTTGGTGCTGGAGGGGGCAACAGTGGGAAGGCTTCTAGTGTCCTGGCCCCACTGCTGGACCTCCTGATGGCACCTGGTATATTTTGGCCACTGTGTGACAGAGTGTTGAACTAGATGGGCCATTGGCCTGATTCAACATTGGCTTCTCTTATGTTCTTATGTTCTTAATACTGATCTTGAAGCCCAGCGTTGCTATGAAGCAGCAGGCAATAGCAAACTGTGTTCCTCATGCCTTGAAGACTCCATTACGGGTCACTATAAGTTGTTGTGACTTGAGAGCACTTCATTGTTATTGTCATTACTGTTACTATTATCTGTAATTTTATAAGGGTCATGCCCACATCTTCTCCATTTTCATGCCGTCAGCCCCTCATCATTGCCATTTTCCCTGCCATTCCAATGAAGGTCTTTTTAAGGGTTTTATTGTGTGTGGGGGAATCCTGGTAATAGCTACAGCACTGTAATGCTAGGGATGCCACGAATTTTGTGGTGAGTGTGTCTGACAGCCAAACATGCTGTGTTTAGCAGTCCCAAACACAGGTGAGCTGATCACACAACCTGTTCAGTTCTCAGTGAACAGCTTGAGTGACTGCCAGATAAGGGTCGATTTCACATTACCTTTTTAAACCACATGGTTTTTTGTTATTGGCCCATCATAGAGGAAACCGGTACAGGGATAGCTGTTTCGCACAGCATTTCCCTTCTGGTAAGGAGCCGTCTCTGAAGCGCTGTGGCCATTTCAAGCTGTGCCACTTTCTTTTCCCGCCATTTTCCTTCACGTGCGTGATCTCCCTGAGAGGGTGTTTTTTTTTTTTGAACATTTTATTGGGTGCTCCCAATAGAACATTAAAAAAGAATGAGGAGAGATTGCACACTGGAGAAAAAAGGGCACGAAAAAACTGTCACTGGAGGAATAGGGGCATTTTACGCAGCCCACTGTAGTGATTCAGAAGCAGGGATTGAAGACCTGAGGAAAGCCGTTTTTGTCAGCAGTACCTCAGACATGCTTCCCAAATGGGAGTTAACTGGCATTGTATGAACAGGTAAATATATTCTGTTAGGAACCAGTTGCTAAAACGGGTCTGTCTGAACGGACAGAAGAAAAACGTTAGTAACCAGTTCCTGAAATGGAATAGATTGTCTGTCTGAAATCCTTCAAGAACTCTGCCAAACTTGTTGCTGAGCTGCAGACTGCAAATGCAGGAATCCAGCAAGAGGGCTGGAGGAGGTGGTGGAGATTAAAAGCCAGCTCTCAGCTGACTACAGCCAAGCATCTCTTTCTGCATCTCCACTCCATCGCCCTGCTTCTTCCCCAAGCACTTTCAGGTGGTGGTGATGGGAAGAAGGAGATGCCTGCTTTCATCTCCACCTGTAACTAGCAGCATGAAAGTTCTCAGCTGTGCTATGGAAAGAACAACACTTACCGTGATGAATAAAAATGTATTCTGCCAAATGTATTCTACCAAAAGGATACACGTACAGGATACTGGATTGTAAAGATACCCTGCAAATACTCTGTTACAAATTATTATTGTGAGGATTTCAGTTAGGAAAAAAAAGTTATATAGTTGCAAGATCCTCAAATCTATGGTGAAAACCTGGAAATTAGTCCTGTTAACTTAATGTAATGTATGCGCTGGATACACGTATCCTTTGGGTAGAATACATTAAGGTTTTATTCATCGTAGTTGTCCTTTTGCAGTTTAATCCACCACAAACCCGGTTTTGTTAATTTCATTGTGCTACGGAAAGAAGCAGATCACTTCCCCCCACCTAACTTTTAGGCTGGAATTGCTCCTATTCTTCACAGGCCAAGCGTTACGCTCACTCGAAGCTGCCTCACACTGAATCCAACCCTCAATCCATCAAGGTCTGTCTTGTCTACTCAGACTGGTTTTTCAGGGTCTCTGGCAGAGGAAGGTCTTTCACATCACCTGTCCGATCCGCTGGAGATGCCAGGGGCTGCAGCTGGGACTTCTTCATGCTAAGCAGATGCTCACCACTGAGCCACAGCTCCCCCCCCAGCATTAGTTTCTAGTGGAGATGAAAGAAGCCGCTGGTCTTTTCTCTTCATCTGAAACTGGCAGAATGGGCTGCGGAGAATAGAAGCGATGCACTCCTATTCTTTGCAGACCGAGCTGACATCTTGGGTGGGGCTTCACTTCTACCCCCCCCACCCACACACATCCCCCACCCTTAAATCGGAGCTTGTGCTGGACAGAAGTGGATCACTCCTGTTCTCTGCAGCTCCAGCTGTCTGGTTTGGGTGGAGAGAAGAGAATGATTGCTTCTTTTCTCCCCAACCAAGTCTTACAGGTTCAGCTGTAGAGAATAGGGGTGATCCGCTCCTTTTCTTTGTATCCCAGGCTGACAGTGTGGGGTGGGGGGAAGGGAAGGGAAATCATGTGGACTTCCTGATCACCCCGTCCATCCCAATTTGATGCATTTCAGCAAGGCAGATGTTCCAGGCTGGGAGATCCGAAAAACCCGACTTCTAACTGATCCCTGCTATCACCTAGAGGCTGGCTCCTGACACCCCACCCACAAGGACTTTGCTTGGGTATACAGCAAAATTTCTCCAGCAGGAGATCAGAAGCTTACCCCCAGCTCATCAGCTGATAGTCGTGTTCTGATGGGTGCAAGTAGCCTTTTCCTGTGAACTGGTGCAAACAGGTTACAAACAGCCAAACAGCCTGTTAATTGAGTGCCTGATCGCCACAGGCAAGCAGGATGTGAGCTGACCAAGCAGGCATTTGAGCATCCCTATATAATGCTATAACAACTACTGACTTTTTTTTGTTTTGCCATCAAGTCAGGTTGACTTCTGGTGACCCCTGGTGGGGCTTGGAGGTAAGGGACATTCAGAGGTGGCTTGCAATTGTCTGTCTCTGTGCCACGATTCTGGTATTCCTTGGAGGTCTCCCATCCAAAGACTAGCCCTACTTAGCTTCCGCGATCTGACGAGGTTGGGCTTTTCCTGGGCTATCTCACAATACAAGAACTCATGGGCACTCCATGAAATTGCTGAGCAGCTGGGTTAGAACGGATAAAAGGAAGTACTTCTTCACCCAAAGAATAATTAACACATGGAATTCATTGCCACAGGAGGTGGTGGCGGCTACAAGCATGGGCAGCTTCAAGGGGAAATTAGATAAGCATATGGAGCAAAAGTCCATCAGTGGCTATTAGCCACAAGGTATAGATAGGAACTCTTAGACTGGGGCAAGTGATGCACTCTATTCTTGCTGCTTGGGGGGGGGACAACAGTGGGAGGGCTTCTAGTGTCCTGGCCCCACTGGTGGACCTCCTGATGGCACCTGGTGTTTTTGGCCACTGTGTGACAGAGTGTTGGACTAGATGGGCCATGGGCCTGATCCAACATCAGCTTCTCTCTTATGTTCTTATCCAGGTCAGGGCTATTGTTGATTTTTAAATGCTCAAAAAATCCTCTGGTGCAGCAGGGAAAAGGACTGCTGTGGGATGCGAGTGTGTAGAAAAGTTTGTGGATGTTCTGTTGCCAACGTACATGCTTCTCCTTTGCAGTAAGTGAAACCAAGATACAGAATCTTTGCCATGTGGGAGGAGCCTCACAGTGCAGTGCCATGTACACCCATCTAAGTCCATTAAAGTCAATGGGCTTAGAGGAGCATAAATCTGCTTAGGATGGTACTATTCATCTTCCAGTTTGGAGCCAGTTTGGTGTAGTGGTTAAGTGTGCGGACTCTAATCTGGGAGAACCGGGTGTGATTCCCCACTCCTCCACTTGCACCTGCTGATGTGACCTTGGGTCAGTCACAAGCTCTGGCACAGCTGTTCCTGAAAGAGCAGTCTCTGTTAAGAGCTCTCTCAGCCCCGCCTGCCTCACAGGGTGTCTGTTGTGGGGAGGGGAAGGGAAAGGAGTTTGTAAGCCGCTCTGAGACTCCTTCGGGTAGTAAAGGGCAGGGTATAAATCCAATCTGCTCCTCCTCCTTCGTCCCATCTTCTCTCATATCCAGTGATAATGGGAAAATGATGTCTGTCATAGGAGATAGGCTTGCACTGGCAATTATTGGCAGGCCTAGAGCCTGAAATAACTGTAGCCATGAAGGTCAATGGGTCACTGTGATCATGGAGCGAGACACTTGTGCGGGGTACTGTGTGGATAGCCTGTCAGAAAGCAGAGGAGTCAGACCTGATGACCCATTTGGTTCCTTTCGATATGTAGAGATGATGAGTGTGACATTGGATGCAGGGAATCTGAATCCATTCCTGTTGAGACTCCATTGTATGTCGTGCTTGTTGCAAAGCAAAACTGCTCAAGAGATGTGGCCTGGGAAGCAAAAAGACAAAACAAAACAAGAGAGAAAGACTTCAACTGAGCAACACATCTCGTCGTTTGGAGATGGATCATGGTTATGCTAGTGCTACAGGAAATGCATTGCCTTTAGTCATCTTTGCACATTCAATAATTTCCAAGAAAATTAACCATAAGCTAGGAGAGTGTGATTCCACTTAATGGGCTGGGGATAAGAGCAGCAGGAATAAAAGGGGTAAAAATGAGAGATATCACAGAAGAAGAAGAAGAAGAAGAAGAAGAAGAAGAAGAAGAAGACGAAGAAGAAGAAGAAGAAGAAGAAGAAGAAGAAGAAGAAGAAGAAGAAGAAGAAGAAGAAGAAGAAGAAGTTGTTTTTGTACCCCAATTTTCTCTACCCTAAGGAGTCTTGGAGCAGCTTACCATCTCCTTCCCTTCCTCTCCCCATAACAGACACCCTGTGAGGTAGGTGGGGCTGAGAGAGCTCTAAGACAACTGCTCTTAGAGAACTGTGCCTGACCCAAAGTCACCCAGCTGGCTGCACATGGAGGAATGGGGAATGAAACCCTGTTCTCCGTATTGGAGTCTGCCTCTCTTAACCACTACACCAAACTGGCTCTAACAGACGTTTCGAATGAATAAGGTCAAGTTAAGCACTGACTTGACTCCTGTCTCTTAGGTTCTACTAAGCCAGCCCCCCAACCTTTTTGAGCCTGTGGCCATCTTTGGAATTCTGACTTAGGGTGGTGGATGTGACCACAAAATGGCTGCCACAGGAGGCAGAGCCAACCACAAAATGGCTGCCACAGGAGACACACACAAGAGGAAGGCCAAGTACAAAGGAGTAGAGGGGTAATTTAAAAAAGGGGTGAGAGAATAAACCTTGCCACTGTGTGGAGAGTGGTAAGGAGGGCATGCAGTGGCTTCTCAGCTCACCATGGGGTGAGGGCAGGCAGTGGCTTCCCCGTAGCATGGGAGGGAGGTGGCAAAGTCATTCAGTGCCTAGGGCACCAGCAATCCTTGGGCCAGCCCTGGTTAAATTAAGGGATCAGCATGCAAATTAATAAAACAAACCAAAGGTTGCACAAAGCGTCCTGGTACCAAATGTGACACACAACCTAATTATTTTCTGAAGCATGAACGCAGAAATGCTAAACAGTTTCTGCTAGCACTTGATATGGATACGAGGATTTTTTGCTACTCCGGAAGAGAACTTGAATTAAAATTTTCTAAAGTGATAACGAGTGGATTTTTAAAAAAACGTGGGAAGCTGCTTTTCAACAGACATGATACATTCTCTCTTTTAAAAAAAACCAAACATAAAGCAACACATTGTTTTCTTTCAAAGTGGTAGCTGTTTATGTTTTTTCCCCCCTGTAGTGCATCACAAGTAATTAAAGAGGACCACAACGTAATCCTTTAGCATTGCATGTTAATTCCAAAGAGGGGTGAATTAATCTTTTCTGATTGCATGGTAATTCACAGCTCACCACGGTAATACCAGAAGGCTATAAATTAATCCTGTAGAACATAGCGCACCCCCACACCCCCGAAGTAAGCACATTAATGTAGTGAAATGAATTCCACAGTCTTGTGGTGGTGAGCCTGGTGGGAATGCAGTTGAGATGGCAATGCTTATCTTTCAAGGTTAGAATTGTCATGTCCCCTCTGATCATCAGTGGAGGACGAGGGGATGGGGTTGCCAGATCCAGGTTGGGAAACTCCTGGAGATTTGGGAATGGCGCCTGGGGAGGACAGGGACTTCAGTGGGGTACAATGTCACAGAGTCTGAAGAAGAAGAAGAAGAAGAAGAAGAAGAAGAAGAAGAAGAAGAAGAAGAAGAAGAAGAAGAAGAAGAAGAAGAAGAAGAAGAAGAAGAAGAAGAAGAAGAAGAAGAGGAGGAGGAGGAGGAGGAGGAGGAGGAGATTGGATTTATACCCCACTCTTCACTACCCAAAGGAGTCTCAGAGTGGCTTACAAACTCCTTTCCCTTCCCTTCCCCACAACAGATACCCTGTGAGGTAGGTGGGGCTGAGAGAGCTCTGACAGAAATTGCTTTTTGAAGAACAGCTGTGCCAGTACTATGGCTTGCCCAAGATCATCCAGCCAGGTGCAAGTGGAGGAGTGGGGAATCAAACCCGGTTCTCCCAGATTAGAGTCCGCACACTAAACCACTACACCAAACTGGCTCTCTGCCCTCCAAAGCATCCATTTTCTGCAGGGGGGCTGATCTCTGTAGTCTGGAGATCAGCCGTAATTCTGGGGGATCCCCAGGTCCCACCTGGAGGCTGGCATCCCTAGTCAGTTTTAATTCTATGCAAGCCCTCTTGCAAACTACATTCTCAGTTGGACTCATTAGGCCTGTGCTCATAAATTCATTGAGGGAAAACAAAGTTTATAATTTAAATCGGCTGTCCTGCCATCTTATATGTCTATAGCGGCTTTTGTTTCCTTTGTTAAATATTGCGATGTCTTTTGATCTAAAATTGATAACCAAAGTAATATATAGACATATGCAAATAAAATCCCTAGATGTCTGTGCTGCCCCCAGTCAGTGTTAACCATAAGTATTAGCTGTTTAGTAAGACTGCTATGTATCTTTAAGAGCAGTTGCCCCTGGGAATTGTAGTCTTAGCATAGGCAACCCAAAAAGGTTCCCTCTGACTGGCTCATTAGGGTAATTTCCTGAGCTCAGAGGCGCGGAAGATAGTTTTATGATTCTTTGCAGCAAAATGTCCATTGAATGAATATCCAGTTGATTCCACTGAGCTTTCCACACACCCTGCTTCTCACTGCAGCCTCCATGCCCTGAAAAGCCACTGTAGAGGGTTGGGGGTTGGCACCAGGCTGGATAGTTTTAGAGCTGTTCTGCTTGCAGAGCAGCTGGTTTTAATGGGTGCCCTTACCCTTGACCTGGATGTCCCAGGGTAGCTGGATCTCATCAGACTTCAGAAGCTCAGCAGGGTTGGCCCTGGTTAGTACTTGGATGAGAGACCTCCAGTGAAGTCCAGGGTTGTTACATGGAGGCAGGCAATGACAAACCACCTCTGTTAGTCTCTTGCCTTGAAACCCCTGTGGGATCACCGTAAATCAGCTGTGACTTGACAGCACCTTCCACCATCAATAAATGCCCTCAAGTTCAATAAACTGGTATTTCCCAATGCTACAAACTATTACAAATAAAGGATACGATGAATGGCTATCCCTCATGGTAGAGATGCATAAAGTGTTTTGGAGGACTCTCTATTGTAATCATATGTGGCGGACTGGTAAGAAAGCCAAAAAATTCTGGACACAAACACAAATATTAATTCAGAAAATCTTAAAGGCTAATATAAAATTGAAACCAGAGTCCTTTTCTGCTACTAGGACTACTGGATAATTAGCTGGAAAGAAGCCGTAGGATTTTATTTTTATATATGGCCACAGCAGCAAGAATATTATATGCACAGAAATGGAAGTGTCTGGCAATACCTACAGTAGAAGAATGGTTGGAGAAGATGTTGGACCTTGTAGCAATGGCTAGACTTACCACATTGGTTAGGAAAATGACAATTAATTTGTATATTATGGACTGGAAACACCTTGTAGATGTTTTGCAGGAAAAAAATAATAATGACTTGATGCTTTGTGGTTTTGGTGGTTAAGATATTAGGATACAAAAAAAGAGAGTAATCAAACGTATATTTGGTTTAGAGAAAATTGGAAGTCTTTCTATTTTATGGTCTTTTTCTTCTTCTCTTTTTCTCTTTTAGCTTATCAATAAAAACTAGCAATTCATTTTTTAAAAAAACACCTCATGGTTTACCTGAAAATTTCCCAGGTGTTTGCAAAAAATTCATTTTTGTTCACCCAGTTACAAACAAGGGATATACACAACCACCATCCTGAGAATGTTCAGTAATTGTAGTTAAGCTTTTCTTCTTCCCTTGAAATTTCTGAGATGTTTTGCCAGAGGAAGAAGTCGCCTCACCTTGCTTGCTTTCGAATGGTAGAGTTCCAGACCCAAACCTAGCCCTCACTGATGCTCTCTAGGTGAGGGCACCTGCAGTGTGCTTTTCATTCTGATCTTTGGGTTACATTTGTACATTCAAAAGAGTTTCCTAAGAAAGCTTGGACACCATTGTTAGGGCTGTTCAAGTCCAGAGTGTTTTATATGGAGGTTATGTAGGTTTCAATGTCTGCAACCACTCAGTTGAAACAATTGATTGAATCCATCAGTAATCCATCAGTGGAAGGTGTGGATCATTCCTGTGCATGTCTTCTCCCAGGTGGCCTTTCTAACCCCAGGAAATTTGTTCTGGGGGATGCTCATAGGGACCCACATGGACTAAAACAAGGATGTTTTCCAGTTACCAGGATGATACACAGACCTTTCCACCAAAGAAGGTTTTGTAGATGTCTTTCCAAAATATTCCAATCACATGGCTGACAGACTTGCTTTAGGAGAGCTTTGATTCCATCTAAGAAACTCCTGCTTGTAGTCTGCCTTCTGATGAAATAGATAAATATTGCTTGAGTTCTTGAGGCTATAAACTGCCGTTGAGGAATTGAAAGGTGGGGTATGAATAAAATGAATAAATGTGTTTGTGTATTACTTCCTGGTTGATTGATTAATTAATTAATTATTGCTAGAGTTATTGACGTTGTAACCTGCCTTTGAGGAGTCAAAAAGGTGGGGTATAAATAAAATAAATGTGGGGGGCTCCATAATGCTTGTTGTTATTATTGACATGGCGACATGGTTCCTCTCTGTCTTCTTTCTCCCCTTTCTTTCTTGATCTAGTATCACCCTTCCTTACTTTATTGAGTCCGTTCATCTATTGCTGCTGTAAAGCACATTTAAGGAATTTCCTATACAGAACCACAACAGTGGAAAACCATGGGACAATAAAATCAATAAAAACGGCATGCAACAACGTTAAATAGCATGCTAAAACTATGCTACAACCAAGAAAATCAGACTACAAACATCAATTTAATAACATAAAACCAAGAAATAAAATGTCCTCCCCACAAAGCCAAACTGTGAAACCTGCAGGGAAGAAACTTCAAGAGAGCAACACATCTTTAAAAACAAAGTAATTGTTTCCAGAAGGTCCATCAGGTCCCCCCCGGGGGGGTGGCAGGACCCAAGTACGAGAGCATCATTGGTGGACCAACCTAGAAATAGTTTCAGGTAGGCAGCCATGTTGGTCTGTAGTAGAAGAGCAAGATTTGAGTCCATTAGCACTTTAAAGACCAAATACAAAGATTTCCAGGGGATGAGCCTCTGAGAATCATAGCTATTTGACAAAGATGTCTAATGAACCGAGTTTGAGTCCAGTGGCACGTTAAGACCAACAAAGTTTTATTCATGGTATGAGCTTTAAAGCACACTTCCTCAGACACACAAATTGCTTGAATAAAACTTTGTTGGTCTTAAAGGTGCCATTGAACTCAAACTTTGTTCTACTAAATTAGATCAACACGACCACCCACCTGGATATGTCAAGTGAGTTTTAACTCGTTTATACCGAGGAGATCTTATTGGTCTTTAAGGTGCTGCTAGGGTTGCCAGGTCTTATCTGGGTGCTGGTGGGGAGGGGGGTTCCAGTCTTCTCCTGGGAGTCTTCTTGCACACATGCTTCTGATGATGTCACCCAAAGGTGATATCATTGGGCAGGACACTCTAGCATTTGGGCAAAAAACTCTATGGTCACCAGAGAGTTTTTGACAAAATGCTAGAGTGTCTCCTGCATGATGTGCCCCATACAATGATGTCACCTCTAGGTGAAGTCATCATGCCTGGCACATCTGGTTGGGACAGGGCTCTTCGGGGGTGGGGCTCCCCTTGTTGGCCAGCTGGCCAGCAGTGAATTGGGCCCCCCGAAATCAGGAGAAACCCACCCCAGTTGGGGGGATGGCAACCCTAGGTGCTGCTGGCCTCAGATTTTGCTCCCCTAAAAATAGTGGCAATTGCTATTTTGACTTCCCTAAGAACCACTTTGGAAAAGGAAGATCTTGTTTTAGTTCTCTGTACATTTGTTTGCACAGAGCCTACTATCACAGGCTCCTCAGTGTGACCATGCCAAATACAAATAATCATTATGGTCTAATTAAAGCAGCCTGGCTAAAGAACTAGAAGGCTGGATATTTTAAGCCAAGGCATCCAGTCAAAGCATTTAGATACAGAGGCTGGGTTTGGTGTCAAGGTTTGCATATTTTGTTGGAATATACAAGGTCTATAGTGCACCTACTTGAAGAAGATCAGAAGAAGAGCTTACAGGGGACAGATGACGGACTGCTAGTTAGCATAGCTAGATTAGGGGCTTCCCACAATTTCCAGTTATGCCCTTCCTGTCTCCTGATTGGCTCTTTGGAGACTTCCTGCTCCAACTGAGCCCTCCCCCTTCGTTCCTGTCTCTCAAAGCAGTTAGTCAGTTAGTTAAAAGTCTCTCTCTCTCCTCTGTTCTATCAGGGTTAATTTCTTCTTTCATAAACTGTTATTTTCTTTAAACAGTTGGTGCTTCATTTCTTCACATGTTTAAACTCTGCCAACATATTTAATTTCAAGAAGACTTAGGAAGAAGAAGGTTATTGTCCAGAGATGCCCAGGGTCTTGGATTCTGGAGCAGAGGCAGTCTCACACCCGGGGAGCTACCTTGCAGGTAGAGCACATCGGCAGCTTCCTCCAGCTCAAAAGACCGGGGCAGGGACAAGCTATCCTTGTGAGGCAGAGACCGGCTTGGTGCAGAGGATAATAGAGGGAAGGGCTAGGAATGAGGGAGGTGGAAAGAACCAGGTTTTGGCTCAAGGGGATTGGATGGGAGAAACCAAAAGGGGAGGAGCTTCAATTTGAGAAGAAGGGAAAAGGAGAGCCTGTGAAGCTGGCTGGGGAGGTACTCAGTTGGCAGGAGGCTGAAGGTGCCTGCAGGAAGTGAGGTGACCCAGGAAGCAAATCCTGGAATACTCCTGCCTGGCTGAGGCTGGAGGGAGTGCAAGCAGGATGGGGCCAGAGAAGGAGCCCAGGAAGCACCAGGAGGGCAGTCACAGTTATGTTTCAAAAGCACTGGTAACTTCACTGTACACTGCATTGGTCAGGCCACACCTGGAGTATTGTGTGCAGTTCTGGAGACCTCACTTCAAAAAGGATATGGACAGCATGGAGCAGATACAGAGGAGAGTGACGAGTATGATCGGTGGCCTGGAGACCGAGCCCTCTGAGGAAAGGCTGAGGGGAATGTTCAGTCTGGAGAAGAGGAGGTGGAGGGGGGGACATGATGGCTCTCTTCAAGTATTTGAAGGGCTGTCACTTAGAGGAGGGCAGAGAGCTGTTCCTGTTGGCAGCAGAAGGTATGACTTGCAATATTGTGTTTAAATTAAGGGCAGGAAGGTACCGGCTGGATCTTAGGAGAAACTTTTTTTACAGTAAGAGTTGTGCAACAGTGGAATCAGCTGCCTAGGGAGGTGGTGAGCTCCCCCTCACTGGCAGTCTTCAAGCAGTGCGGGGACAAACACTTGTCTAGGTTGATCCTGCATTGAGCAGGCGGTTGGACTAGAAAGCTTGTAGGGCCCCTTCCAACTCCTTGATTCTGTGATTCTACGCTATAGACTTGGTTCTGTGGAACAGCTTTCTGCATTGGGCAAATCTGCAAGCATATGTTGGAAAGAAGACACATGCCCTATTTCTCTCTTCCTTCTCTCCTTCTGGAACGGGGAAAAAAAAAACAGTTTTCTGCTCTGAAGAAAAACTCAGCCATATGTTACAGTAGCGACCAAGAGGAAACAGCTGTTAATCCTTGAAGACCTGCCAGGCTTGGAATGGGGAATTTGTGTTCTGGTGTCAGTGAAATCTTACGTGTGGAAGAGAGCTGCTTCCTAGAAGCGCACATATAAGAAGCATCCAGTTTGGTGTAGTGGTTAAGTGTGCAGACTCTTATCTGGGAGGACTGGGTTTGATTCCCCAGTTCTCCACTTGCATCTGCTGATGTGACCTTGGGTCAGTCACAAGCTCTGACACAGCTATTCTCTCAAGGACAGTTTGTGTTAGAGTTCTCTCAGCCCCACCTACCTCACAAGGTGTCTGTTGTGGGGAGGGGAAGGGAAAGGAGTTTGTAAGCCGCTCTGAGACACCTTTGGGCAGTGAAGGGCGGGGTATGAATCCAAACTCTTCTTCTTCATCATCATCCAGAGTGCAAAATTGTATCCATCAAAAATCAGGGACACCACAAAACAGGGTTTGAGTTCCTGGACCCACAGACTCAGAAGTAAGCCAATAGTTGTGTGGCTGCACTGATCTGATACAAAAGAGGTATTCTTATTTCTTACAGCAAGGCTACTGAAAATGCTGTGTTGAGGAGCTGATATAGCATAGGGTGACCAACCACCAGGTGGGGCTTGGAGATCTCCTGGAATTGCAACTGATCCCTAGCCTCCTAAGATCAGGCTGCCTCTGTGGCATTGTACCCTGCTGAGCTCCCTCCCCAGACTCCACTCCCCACATGTCCAGGAATTTGCCAACCAGAGTAGGCAACCCTGAGCATAGTGGCTAAAAGAACGAGCTGTGATCTGGGAGTCCGTAGGTTCCGATCTCATCTCAGTTCTGCAGGGCCTGCAAGATGGAGCTCTTCCACCAGGCTTTTAATTAGGAGCCACCCACCATTACCACCAACTGCCATCATCTGAACATCTGTGGTACAGGCCCGGCCCTAGTGTGGAGACAGAGCCATGTCTCTACAAGAGGTGGGAAGATTGCTGAATTGGGAACGCTGATAGTAGATCTTAGAGCGCGCCATCAGATTTGAGGAATGAATGGTCAATATTGTGAGCACTTAAAATGTTTGCTTGTTTTGATTCAAACTAGGTACATCGTAACCTCTGTAAGCTGCCCTGAGCCAATTCGCTGGGAGGGTGGGGTATAAATACTATAATAAATAAATAAATAAACCTGACTCAGTAAGCCACTGTTTTTCATCCTCAGTCCTCCATCTGTGATAGGGGAATGATGATGATAGTAATAATAATAATAGTAATAATAATAATAATAATAATAATAATAATAATAATAATAATAATAATAATAGTGGCCTGCTTCACATGGGTTGGTAAGGGCTTATTTATTTATTAAACTTATATCCCATCCTACCTCACAAATGGGCTCAGGGCAGCTCACAACATATAAAATAGCAATAAAACCGGTAATATAAAAACAATTAAACAATTTAAACCATCAAAGCAAGATGGCACAAAAACATTAACAGACCAGTGTCTCCTGTAGGCTTTTAAACAGACAGTAATAGGTAGCCTGATTTATAGCAGTTTTTAAACAGATGGTGGTAGGTACCCTGATATACACTGGGTGGGCACCAAGGTTTTAGAGTTGCCAGGTTCCCCCCTGGCCAATGGTGGGGGATGGGGTGGTAGGGTTGCCTGATCCAGGTTGGGAAACTCCTGGAGATTGGGGAATGGAGCCTGGAGAGGGGAGGGACCTCAGTGGGGTACAAAGACGACAGAATCCACTCTTCAAAGCATGTTTTTTCTCCAGGGGAACTGATCTCTGTAGTCTGGAGATGAGCTGTAATTCCAGGGGACACCCAGGTCCCCACCTGGAGGCTGGCATATCTACAAGGGTCACTGTGATGTGGAAATATGAACACTGTGAACGATAAGTGCTATCCAAATGGCAAGAACAGGGCCCTGGACTAGGGATGGGGGTTGGATGCTAAAGCATCCCCGGCAGATGCCCACATCACCTCTTTAGGTTACAGGGAGTCTTGTCACAGAGAGCTTATCATATCCGGGCTCCACCAAGTCATACCACCACTAGAAGCTCAGAAAGACTTCCTGGTTTGGCTGCTTGTTTGGGACTACAGAAACGGAAGAGGAGAGGGTTTGATGTTTGCTGTGCATTTATCTAGACACCAAGATGGACTTTTGTTTTTTGACCTGCCATGATATCTGGCAGGTTGGGGTGCATTTTGCTTGGTGAACCTGTTCTGGAAGGGTACATTATGGGGATCCCGGTTTAGTAGCCTGGAACAAGAACAAGTGGTGTGGGTATTAATTCAGCAGTGGTGGATGGAAGGCTTTTGCCCTATCAGCCCTGGCCTGGATGGCCAACACTAGGCTGATCTTGTCAGATCTTGGCTGCTAAACAGCGTCAGCCCTGCCTGGTTAATATTTGGATGGCAGTCCACCAAGGAAGTCCGGGGTTGCAGTGCAGAGGCAGGTAATGGCAAACCACCTCTCTTATCTTGAAAACCTTATGGAGTCACCATTAAGTTGGCTGCAACTTGGTGGCACTTTCCACCACCATTGCTCCGTCAAAACTGGGATTTCATCTTACAGTCCTGTTTGTCAAATTTATGAGCAAGTTCATATTGTTGTTCTGCTGCGAGGGGAAGCAATAAAGCCTGTATAACATTTTCAAATTGCATTTGAACCCAGCTGGAATTAACCTGAGACCCAGCAGAGAAGTGAAGGTGAAACTTTGGTCCTTTCTGCCAAACCTAATTAAAAGGCCTTTGCCGGGGGAGGGGGATGAGCGCACACTCTGCTGTGATTGTGGAGTTTCCTTTGTGAATCTCACTTGAAACTGGGTGTGTGTGTGTGTGTGCTTTGAATCTTTCTATTAAAAGATCACCTTGGTGGCTACAGCAGTATTGCTGTGGCATTGAGAGCTTATGTGAATTAAACAGTGACCAATTTATATGTGGCACTTGTGCATTAGCACATTGGATTGATGTCAGTCCAGATCTGAAAGGAATGGTTTATGGCAAGCTGCTTCACTGAGCCAGCACAGAGAATATTGAAATCATAATTCTTGTTCATTTGGCAAATGCAGTACTGGACTGAGCATCTGACACCTAGGAAACTCTGCCTTGCTTCGTCCATCCCCAGGTATTTGGAAATTTTTGTGCATCCAGTATAATTTGGAGGGGAGTACTGAAGACTTATGGTATTATGATGATAGTCTGTTATTTAAATATTTGCAACTTGGGAAGGATTGAAAGGGAAATGTTGTTTCTGAGGATTTCAGTATCCATGCTGAGGCCACCTGTCCAGGTCAAACTCAAGGCTTCATGGCTGCCATGCCAACCATGGAAGTCCCAGGTTGTGAAGAAGGAGAGGATATGGTTCAGTGGTAGAGCATCTTCTTGGGATGCAGAAGGTCCCAAGTTCAATCCTCAGCATCTCTAGTTTTAAAAAAAGATCAGGTAGAAGGCAATGCGAAAGACCTCTGCTTGAGATCTTAGAGAACTGCTGCCAGTCTGGGTAGACAATACTGACCTTGATGGACTGATAGTCCGATTCAGTACAAGGCAACTTCATGTTTTCATGTGTTCATTTGAAGGGTCCAACACAGAAAAAAGGGCATAGACCCAATCTTTTTTTCTTGTACCAATCACTTTGTTAATGATCTGACCAGGGTGGTGGAGATCAAACCCTGGTCATGGGCAGATCATTATCTCTTGAAGGCATGGCTGAGGTTGTTGGTGCCTGAGAGCATTGGTCACAGAAGTCTCAGGATGAATCAGACAGAGCATGCTGTAGAGCTGATGTCCACAGTTATGTTCTTTTCTCCATCATCTTCATGTCAGCTGACTCTTGCTCGGGACAAATGCTTAAGGAGTTTCATTACCTTATTAAACCTCTGTCCACACCTGATGATGATGTTAATTAGGCCTCTAGCGGTAACAAAGGGTCACAGCTAGAGGCCCAATTTAGCTTTAGGTGGGATGAAAGTAGATCTGATACTTAGGCTGTTGGAAGGATTTGCTTGTCCTTTTCCTGTGGATCACTAATGGATCCTGATAGGATCCTTGGGACTGTAAGGAACCCCACTTGTGCTCTTGTTTCATGCTCATCCTGGTGTGAATCATTGTGCTGGGAAAAGGTATCAAGATCTTTGGTAGAAATTGTTAATACTTAATTGAAGAGGCGTTCCTCCCCCTAAAATTCTGAAGGAAAAGATTATAGTACTACTTAAGAAACCTTCATTAGCTAAGGAGGATGTGGACACTTATAGACCAATCTCCAACCTGCAATTCTCAGGAAAAGTGATAGTGTGTTGGAAGATGCATATGACGTTTGATAGGCTGAGGCCTTTGGCTGAAGTGGTGGGCAAAAAGTTGACTTCCCCTGCTGAAGTTCACCAGCTTGATGTGGCTGAGAGCAAGTAGACCTTGGAGACCTAGCGGTACAAGCTCTGGAAACTGTGTGTATAAACATATAGTACAATCTGTTTTTAAAATGTCATTAATAAATTGTTGTTTTTAACTGTTTTAAGTTATCTATTAATGTATTTATTTTATGATGCTGAGTGATGCACCGTGAGTCCACTTGTGGGGAGGGCAGAATATAAGTTAGATAAATAAATAAATAGTAACATGGACCATTCTGTTCAGACTCATCTTGTAATGTGGAGTGAGTAGAAGAAGAGAAGAGATTGGATTTATACCCCGCCCTTCACTCAGAGTCTCAGAGCGGCTTACAAACTTCTTTCCCTTCCCCTCCCCACTACAGACTCCCTGTGAGGTAGGTGGGGCTGAGAGAGCTCTGACAGAAACTGCTCTTTTTCAAGAACAGCTCTTATCAGAACTATGGCTTTCCCAAGGTCATCCAGCAACTGCAAGTGGAGGAGTGGGGAATCAAACCTGGTTCTCCCAGATTGGAGTCCGTGCACTTAACCACTATGCCAAACTTGATTAGCCTTTAGTGGATTGGTCTCTTTTCATACAATCTGCCAGAGAATTTCTTCCAGAAGGGCGAAGTCAATAGTTTTGGAACCTGTGATCAATTTTGTCACCTATACTGTTTAATGTTTATGTCAGGTTGCTAAATCAGATTGCCTAGAACTTTGGAGTGAGGCAGCGGCTCTGAAACTGTGAACATTCAGAACTCTGGGGAGCAAATAGGGGGCATTTGGGATTTTAAGCAGCTCCTACCCCCCCCACTTGCAATGGCTTCTGATAGCAAGTGTCTAAGAAACCCATGAATCTGCCTTATACTGAATCAGACCATTGGCCCACTGAGATCCAGTATTGTCTACTCAAACAGGCAGTGGCTCCCCAGTGTCTCAGGCAGTGGTCTTTCTCATTACCTGCTGCATGGTCCTTTTAACTGGAAATGCCGTGAATTGAACATGGGACCTTTGGCATGCCAAGCAGGTGCTCAGCCACCAAGCCACAGCCCCTCCCCAAAGTGAAGGAAGGTAGTTTTATATTGGGTTGGATCCAACCAGCTCGTCAGCTGGTGAACAAAGAAAAAGTGATCCCTTTTGATCGCCAAAAAAGGCTATGCTGGGGGTCATGGGGAATTGCATGGGCAAAAGCCATGTGGAACAAGGCAGTAGTAAGGAGGGGGGGAAAGGGTAAGATTGCGTTTAGGAGCTCTCTGGACCCAACCCGTTGTTCTCTCAGCACTGAGGATAAAATTCCAGATGATAGATTCCTTGCTAATAGTGGCACACAGCAAACAGGAATCAAACCTGCCATTAAGGATTGACTGCAGGCCGTGGGACACAAGGGTCCCATTGAACGTTTGCCTGAGATCTGTGTATTGTGTGCATATATAATAAACATACCCATATAAATAAAGTTGTCTGGTCTGGAGTGCTTTTTTATGTCCTCATATTTTATGTCCTTTTTACTCATTATCAGCCTGTGAGCTGCCTCTGGTCCTCCCAGGGCTTCTGCTGGTTGATGTCTCCTTTCTGGCTGTCAGTTTAGCCCTCAGCACAGGCCTCTTTCTTTTTGGTGGTCACTCCAGAATTATGGAATGCCCTCCTGTCGCGGGCAGTGGCTAGAAAAAGCTCTCTGACGGCTGCCACCACACTGGTATGGGTCTCCTCGGGAAGGCCCAGAACACCCACCCAATCTCTTTATACACTCCTTTCCCAATAGATTTCTCCTTATAAGTGACCGAATGAGGTGTGAGGACCAGGCAGAGTAACAAACGATTTTTATTAAAGAGATTTAACAACTATAATCAATAACATTTTATTTATTTATTTACATACCACCCTCCCCGTAAATGGGCTCAGGGCAGTTTACATCAATCAGTGTAATACAATTAAAACAATGTTAAAATGACATTTTACACAAGATGAAATCATAGAATACCATGTAAAAACTGAGAAGTCAGATGTCAAAACACTGGTGGGTGCCCCGATGACTAATCAGATCCAGGCCACTGGTGGGAGATTGGCCAAAAGATGAGGGGGGGGCTGATCTTGTACAGGAGCTCATTCTGCCAGGTGGGGGCCAGGACCGAAAAAGCCCTGGCCCTGGTTGAGGCTGATCCGACATCCCTGGGGCTGGGGGCCACCAAAAGATGTTGATTTGTGGACCTCAGTGCCCTACGGGGCTCATATGGAGAGGGGCGGTCTTGAAGGTATGGTGGCCCCTGGCTGTATAGGGCTTTAAAGGTAAGCACCAGCACCTTGAAATGGATCTGGAATTCAATAGGCAGTCAGTGCAATTCACACAGCACTGGGTGGAAACAAGCCCACACAGGAAAACTGAGCACGGTAAAAGTAGGTAGACCAGCAAAATAAGAAACCCTAATGCGTTTGGTTATACTGTACCTAGTCTTCTCTAGGTATTTGGTCTCAAGCTGACTCACCCCATTGGATGAGGGATCCCTTGATCTGCAGCACCTTCACACTACCTCTGCTTCCTAGGAGTGAACCGCCTCCCACTTTGGGCAAGGCTTTTTATCACTTCTTCCCAGGCAACACCCTCTACTATTCTACTGGTGTTCAGTTTCCCTCCAAATCCCCTGTTAGCCAATCACAGGGTCCAAAGGAGACCTGGAAAATGTAGGCCCTGATAACTACTCTAGACAGGCTTCCCTGGAGCCACTAGGTCTCCTTAGAGCCAGTAGGCCACACTGCCATGGGCCTAGGATCATGACACCTCCTCAAGGAGGTACAGAGAGCACCTGTGTTGTCCACCTTCCATAAGAAATGTAAGTCAGTTGAGCATTTTGCCGTTGAGCCTTTGGCACAAATTTTCATAATGAGGATATTATTTAGAGGGAAAGTTGTAAAGCTGTGTTTTCATCTTTTTGATAAATACTTGTCTGTCGCCTGCAGTCTGCATTTTTTGCACGCAACCTTGAGCAACCATCGTCACTAGAAAAGGCAATATGTAAGCATTTTATGGTTATTATCAAGGGCCAGCCAATGGGAAAATACGTAATTGATTTTAAAGTGGATACATTGGCTGCTCGATTGTTTCTGAGTTCAGTTCAAGGTGTTGATTATAACTTCAGATTATTTCACAGCCTGGGACCACTCATATCTGAAGGACCATATGTCTCCTTATATCGTGATGCACTAATTCCAGAGTGCTAGTTCTTCACCTTCTGGATGAAGGTGCTCACTTGGCATCCATTAGAGCTGATTCCTTTTCAGTAGCTGCTCCCACTTATGGGCCATGCTTCCTTTGGAGGGGAGGATATAAATCCTCTTTGGAATTATACATATTTACCAGTGCAGTTTGCAAGGGTATTTAGTGGGACAAGTTGCAGGTGAGGTGGTTCTGTGGGATGTTTTAAGAATGGCTTATTTCATGGTATTGTTGTAATGGTACTACTTGTAACATGGCTGGAGCTGGAAAGGGAAAGGCCTGATTTAAATGTTTTAATAAATATGCAATAGCAAGTGGATGCAAATAGAGTCCCAAGCAGTCATGAACTTAGACATGAACTATATCACCCAACAGAATTACTGCCACCAGGATGACACATGAGATGTGTCAATGGTCCCTAATGAAGTTCATCTCAAACATTCCACCCTGCCAGGCACCTTTCCGCCTGCACATTAACCACTTGAGTGACAGGGCCAGGTTGTTGTAGCCTGCAGTTGCTTTTGCCCAGATGGTGAACTCCAGGAACTGGGATGATTTAGAAGAGATGTATATCCCCCCTGGGGTCATCATTGGGTCATTAAATTGACCAACCTGTATTGTAAAGCATGGACTTTCTTATTCTTCATATCTTCCAGTACATTCAGTTGCTGACCTAAGAGTAGCAGTTCTCTTACAAAGGAATTTCAAAGGGAAATTAGAAAAAAGAAACTGCTGAATTGCAACTGATAATGAAGCTCAAGAAAATGCATCCTCCAAGACTGAATCGAGATCTAGGTTTCCTATCTCATTACCAATGCTGATTTCTCCACACTTACATCCTTCTGCATATCACACCCAATCACACCTACTATTGTCATCCACCCGCTATTGTCATTTTGGCGTCTGAAATCACTCCACTCTCCAAGATCTAAGGGCAGATGGACTCACATTATAGCTGTATCTGAGCAGTGACTCACGAAAGCTCATCCGCTGCCACATATTTTGTTAGTCTTTAAGGTGCTACTGGACTCTTGCTCTCTCTCTTTTTTAGCCTGTTTGTGCCTGTGCAGTTGGCAGCATCCTTTGAGTGGCTGACATGGGCTAGAATTCATTGTCCGTTTTTTGCACCTGTACTTTCCATTGCATCTGCTCAAGAAGCCATTGCAAGAGCTGACTGCAAGATTAGCTGAGTTCATGGGCACGCTACATGCAGTCTGATGCAGAGTGACTCCTGTCTGAGCTCACTCTGCATAGTAATTCACTGTGAGACGCCTAATAGTAAGGTAAAATCTCCAGTCTTTTCCTCCCCTCCTTTCCCCCCCTGTACCTTCTGAAAACTGGAGGCAGCAGACAGATGGAGGTGGGGTGGCAACTGTGAAAAAGCCGTGTAATCATGCGAGAAAGCACTAATTATGCAAACTGTAGGCATCAGAATTTGCTTGGATGCATCCGAACAGTCTGCCGAATGATCAACTCCTTGCTTCTGACCAGTGAGGAGAACATGAGCCGAACTCCCCGGTGATGGAGGATGACTAGTTCCAAGAGATCATCTCTGCTGATCTTAGAGCTCATCAAACAAGCCATTAGTTCACAGAGCCATGAATTTAGGAACATGACAGTGCCTTAGACTGTCAGAACTTTGGTTTATCTTGCTCAGTATCATTTACTTTGAGTTGCAGCAGTTCTTTCCCAGGGTGTCAAGCCAAGAAAATCCTTTCCTAACTCTTTACCACCTGAGGTCCTCTTAGAACTGAACCTGGAAGGGATTGAACCTGGGGACCTTCAACACATAAAGTACTCACTCTGCTTCTGAGCCATGGGCTCTCTTCACTGTTGGCTTTGATTTGTTGCATCTGATTCTCTGTTTCAGATAAGTGGCACTTAACGCTTGTGAACTGGCTCCATGCGTTTTAGCGGACATCGGGTGGTCTGAACACTCTGTCTGCAGTGTCCGAGTGTGGAGAGTTGATTCATGCAGGGAAGTCACTGTGATGCTACGGGCCATGAGTGATGGACATGTATACCTCAATCAGTCCAAAGTGGCGTATTCATTAAGTTGCTTCCCACATGCCTGTTCCTTATTTGATGATGGCAAAATCGAATGATGACTTATAAAAATGAACCGACCGTCACAAATCTAACAACTTCTCAATTGAGTCATACACCTTCAGCTGCCAGGAATCACAATAATAAACAAGGATGAATGTGCTAGTTTTGAGTCTGGTGGCACCTTGGAGACCAACAATATTTTTTGGGGGTATAAGCTTTCGAGAATCAAGTCTCCCTTTGTCCGTTATCTGACAAAACGAGCTTTTACTCTGGAAACCAGTTTGTTGATCTCTAAGGTGCTACGGGACTTGGAACTAGCTCTTCAAAAAGGATGTGGCCAGAATGGAGCAGGTGCAGAGGAGAGCGATGAGGATGATCAGGGGCCTGGAGTCCAAGCCCTATGAGGAATGGCTGAGGGACTTGGGAATGTTCAGCCTGGAGAAGAGGAGGTGGAGGGGGGGACATGATGGCTCTCTTGAAGTATTTGAAGGGCTGTCACTTAGAGGAGGGCAGGGAGCTGTTCCTGTTGGCAGCAGGGGATAAGACGCACAAGAATGGGTTTAAATTAAGGGTGGGAAGGTACCAGTTGGATATTAGGGAAAACTTTTGTACAATAAGAATTGTGCAACAATGGAATCAGCTGTTAGGGAGGTGGTGCCCCCCCCCTCTCGCAGGCAGTCTTTAAGCAGCGTCTGGACAAACACTTGTCAGGGAAGCTCTAGGCTGAGCCTGCACTGAGCAGGGGGTTGGACTAGATGGCCTGTATGGCCCCCCTTCCAACTCTGTGGTTTTGTGATTCTGTGATTCTTCTGTTGCAGACTGATACGGTTATCCACTGCAAGTAAGTATGAATGTGTGAAGCAGCACATAAATCCTCAACAGCCCACTTGGCCCATGTAGCCAAGTGACCAAGTATTTGGTGTGAAATGCGGGCATCACAATCTAATCAAAGACCAGCAGTTTCTTCACATATAACACAGAGCATTAAATGGTGCAGTGAATCCTTAATAATCAGGTTTGTGTTCAGTGGCACCTTAGAGACCAACAACATTTTGGGGGTTTGAGCTTTCAGGGATCTTTGACTCTCGAAAGCTCACACCCGTGAAATCTTGTTGGTCTCTGAGGCTCTAGTTATTTGTTTATTACTTATTTGTTAATTTCAGCTTATATTCAGCCCTCCCCGCAAGCGGGCTCAGAGCAGATGACGAGAGGAGTTAAAACGTTTCAAATAAGAATTAAGACAGTTCATAAAAATCCTTCACAATAAATAGTCAAAGCAGATTTAAACAAGCTCTAAACAAGGCAGATGGCACAGCAGTTTGATATGGTGGCTGCAAAAACTGGAGGTGCCAGGCCGTAGTCCAGACTACAGGACTCAAATGTAGCTGTTCTACTGCGGGCCAACGAGGTTACTCTCTGAAACCAATAATCAGATAAATTCACTATCAGCCTGGGCTGGAGTGAACTGACCCAATGGATAGCTTTTAAATTCAATTACCGGCCATCCAGATGCTCTGTTTCCTTGTGTTACAGTCATTTTTTCAGTAGATTCTGGGTAACTCTGCTTAAAGTGGTAGGGTTGAATTGTTAATGAAACCCTTAAATGTCACATCACCAATTTCCTTCCCAAAAGGGTAAACTAAAAATGCTGAACTACTATAGAATGGGAGCGCAATTCGGTGTCTGTGAGTGTCTGGTTTATAGTGTAAAATTTACATAACCTGAAGTCCTTAAAAATTGTGTGGGACATTTTAGATGTCAGAACAGATTACAGTGAAGGAAGCAGCAAAGTGGGAAGAGGATGACTTCAGAAGCTAAGCACAGCAAAATGTTAACCCTTTAAACCATCGCAGAATGTATACTGGCTGTAACGAGTATCTTTTGGAGACAGATGTATGAGCGTCAAAGAACCTTACAGAAAACACACAACTGACTTTAAAAAAACCCACAACTTATTTATTACACAATAATAAACTTATTTATTACACAGGTGTTCCCCCCCATGAAAACAGAAACTGTACAAAAGAATAGACAATGAATCACAGGTTCATTTTTGTACAAGGAAGGGGGGAAAAAAGTCAAAATGGAGATCTGGAGATCGAAACAGCGAGGATGAGAAATCTGAAATCATCCCAGTGGCCTGCCACCTCACTGGATTCCCCCTGTTTCCTAAAGCAGGGGTCAGCAACCTTTTCTAAGCAAGGAGTCAATTGACATCTAAATTCAGAGCGAGAGAAAGAAGAAGCGAAGAGCAATTGAGAGCAAAGTGCCAGAATAAGAGTGCCAATTTGTATAATGGATAATGTACAGCTCAGCATTACTGGTAATTGACATGCTGATGGTGTGTGTGTGTGTGTGTTAAGTGCCGTCAAGTCACTTCTGACTTATGGTGACCTTATGAATTAATGACCTCCAAGATGTCTAGTTGTTAACAGCCTTGCTCAGGTCTTGAAGGCAGAGGACCTTTGTGGCTTCCTTGATGGAGTCTGTCCATCTCATGGTGGGTCTTCTTCCTTTCCAGCTGCCAACAACTTTTCCGAGCATGATTGTCTTTTCCAGGGAGTCTTTTCTTCTCATGCTGTGACCCAAGTATGATGACCTCAGTCATTTTAGCTTCTAGGGAGAGTTCAGGCTTGATTTAATCCAGAATTCATCTATTAATCTATCGATCCATCTATCATCGTGTGTGTGTGTGTGTATGTCTGGAAGTCATGGTTGACTTCTGGCGACTCCTACTGGGGGCTTGGACGTTTTTCAGAGAGGTGGCTTGATTAGCCTGTCTCTGTGTCCCGCCTCTGGTATTCCTTGGAGGTCGCCCTTCCAAGTACTTGCCAGAATTGACTCTACTTAGCTTCTGATATCTGATGAGATCAGGCTTGCCTGGGCTATCCAGGTTAGGGCCCTGTCAGCTTTCTTCACCATCCCGCTTTCATGCATAGTGATCAGCATCCCACTTACCTTCTTTTTTTAAAAGAGCTGTATTGCATTCTGTACTGGACCACGTTGGGCTCTAAAGCCATGTGTTGCAGACCCCTGTCTTAAAGGGACAGAAAGGCTTGCAGCGGCAGCCACAGGGCTTCTGTCTGCAGTGAGGTTCAGAGCAGGTCTTTCTATGCCAAGCTGCTCTTTTGTAGGTACAATGCAGTACTTTCTGCATTCTGACCCCTGGGCAGGACTATCAGACAACCTTTCAGTCTCTTCCCACAGAGCTCAAAGCAGTGTTGTTTTCCAGTATAGCTGGCCAATATTTATTTATCCATTTATTTAAAGCATTCATTGGCCACCTTTCTACCTTGTGGAACTCAAGGCAGCAGGGTTGCAAGGTCCTCCTTGCTACCAGCAGGGGATGGGGGTAGGGTTGCCAGATCCAGGTTGGGAAACTCCTGGAGATTTCGGGATGACGGAGATCTCAGTGGGGTACAATGCCATAGAGTTCACCCTCCAAAGCATCCACTTTCTCCAGGGGAACTGATCTTGTAGTCTGGAGATGAGCTGTGATTCCGGGGGCTCTCCACTTCCCACATGGAGGCTGGCATCCCTACAAGGCGGCTCACAATGTCCACCAAACAATAATTTTTAAAAATACACAAAACATCACAATTTAAAACCACAAATTGGGATTGCTGATAACTTTTGAAAGAGAAATCTAACTTGGTCAAATGCAGTGCTAAGTAAAACTGTCTTCAATTGCCTCCTAAAGTTTAACAAGTGGAGGGGAGCAAGGTGTGCCTCCCTGGGGAGGACCTTCCATAATTTGGGGGCCACCACTGAAAAGGCCCTCTTTCATGTACCCACCAGATGAACGTCTTTCATTGGTGGGACAGTCAGGAGGACCTGTGATCTTAATTCCTGAGCAGGAACCTGAGGGGGAGAGAGGATGGCCCTTCAGATACCCTTGTCTCAAGCCAGGTAGGGCATTTAACATATAAAATGCTATTGTGATTTTTGCGCTCTTTGGATTTTTGTTCTGTTACTTTTTGTAGGTAGAGGCACAAAGAAGAAGATGACGAAGAAGAAGAGATTAGATTTATAGCCCATCCTTCACTGCCCAAAGGCCTCTCAGAGCGGCTTACAAACTCCTCTCCCTTTCCCTCCCCACAGCAGACACCCTGGGAGGTAGGTGGGGCTGAGAGAGCTCTTGACAGAAACAGCTCTTTTTTAAGGACAGCTGTGCCAGAGCTTGTGACTGACCCAAGGTCACATCAGCAGGTGCAAGTGGAGGAGTGGGGAATCAAACCCAGTTCTCCCAGATTAGAGTCCGAGAACTTACCCACCACACCAAAGAACAAAGTTTAATACGTTTGTGCTTATGTGGGGGAAAGGATAACATCTGGCAGCTTTAAAACTCATTTTTTTAAAAAAAGAATTGGATCCAACCAAAACTTAAGTTTTGTCTCTTGCTTGAGCTTCCACAGAGAAGAGCTACTGTTGCTGCCACAGAAGGCTGTTTTCAAAAATCGTTTTTCCCCCCTCAAGCCTTTGAAAAGTTTTGTTGTCAGGTTTTCTCCCAACATGTTCTTTTCATTCCTTTGCACTTTTGCCAAAGATGGCTTCCAGCTGGTGATCACAGGTGGATACATTTCTTCGGGGGCAACGAGAGCCCCAGAGCAGCCTGGCTGTTTGGGGAAAAAAACATGAAAATATGTTTTTCCTCATCTCCCAACATCGTTTTGTGAGTCATAATCTGTATCAAATACAGTACAGTACAAAAAAAGGAGGGGGAAGAAAAGGCTTCCTGATTCTCTTTGTTATCTGCAATTGGAGACATGTGATTCAAACAAGAAGAGAAGAAGAAGAGATTGGGTTTATACCCTGCCCTTCACTTGGAGTCTCAGAGCAGCTTACAACTCCTTTCCCTTCCCTTCCCCACAACAGACACCCTGTGAGGCTGGTGGGGCTGAGAGAGCTCTTTCAAGAAGAGACCTTTCCATTCCTGTCACATGACAAAGGCTAATGACAGTTATATTGTCCAGTATAAAGGAGCAGAATGACAGGATGGCTAGGAAACATGAGGTTCCTAAATCTATATTTATTAGTGGTGATGGAAAGTGACATCAAGTCTCATCTGATTTATGGCGACCCCCACCCCGGGTTTTCAAGGCAAGAGGTGAACAGAGGTGGTTTACCATTGCCTGCTTTTGCATAGCAGCCTTAGACCTTGGTGGGCTCCCATCCAAATAGTAACCAGGGCCAACCCTGCTCAACTTCTGAGATATGACGAGATCAAGCCAGCCTGGGCCATCTAGGTCAGGGGAGGCTGAGGGAGTCGTAATTTTCTGTCTTTCAGAATACATTTTATTACAGTTTCACCATCCTATGCAGAGTGGGAGTAGTAATTTTCAGCAAAATAAAGGTACAAAGGGAAAGAGTGGCATAATTTCTCTCCCATTCCTGTGATGATTCTCTCATGAAAAACACAGCCCCTGTGTTTGTAGTCAGTTAAGGGGGAGGGAGGTTAATCCACCAGGTGAGCTAATGGGAGATGTTTTATTCCCATTGGGGGGGAAAGTAAGATAGCTTCTAAATAGTTCTCCAAAAGCTGAGGGCAAAAGCAGACTGAAGGGATGTTGGGAAACCAAGGAGACCCAGAGCTTCCTGGCTCCAAGAAGATCTGAGGAGCCATCCTTGGCATCCACTTACCGGGTCAACAACATGAATGGTGCCTTCAAGGAGATGCCTGCTGGCCAGTCAGCAGTGGCTGGCCCTTTCACAGCCCCTTACTTGACAATCAGCTGGGAGGCAGCTTTTTTGGGGGGGGGATTGGATGAGTCACAGCTGAGCTGCAGGGGCAGCAGCTGCTTCACACAGCAACTGTTCAGATCTCCCAGAAGGGTGAAGCTGCCAAAAGGGCTGGTCTCTGGACTGGCTGTGGAGGGAAATTGGCCGAGGAGGACATGTGGACTTCTTGCTCCTCAGGCTGAAGCGAACAGAGTTAGGAAGGACAAAGAGGACAAGGGTGAATGAAACTACTTCCCTCAGTCAGAGACCCATGGGAGAGTGTCGTAGGATTGCCAATCACCAGTTGGGGCCTGGAGATCTTGCACTGCAACTGCTCAAGGCAACAGAGATCGGTTCTCACGGAGAAAATGGCTGCTTTGGAGGTCCCTCCCCTCCCCAGTCCGTGCCCTCCCTGGGCTCCACCCCCAAAATCTCCAGGTGTTTGCCAACCCAGAGCTGGCAACACTACTCAGGCTGCTTAGCTCCTCTCTTAGAGCTGCCTTTTCCAGTTGGCATTCTGCCTGGTTGCTTCCAAGGGACAGATGAGACAGGGAAGCTGTGTCCATCAGCTTTGCAAGAACTCCTTTCTTCTGCCTGGCTTGGTTGAGGCTGAATCTGCATTTGTCTTTCCCACCAGTGTCATAAGAACATAAGAGAAGCCAATGTTGAATCAGGCCAATGGCCCATCTAGTCTAACACTCTGTCACACAGTGGCCAAAATATACCAGGTGCCATCAGGAGGTCCACCAGTGGGGCCAGGACACTAGAAGCCCTCCCATTGCTGCCCCCACCCCATTACCAAGAATAGAGTGTATCACCTGCCCCAGACTGAGAGTTCCCATCTATACCCTGTGGCTAATAGCCACTGATGGACTTCTGCTCCATATGCTTCCCTAATTCCCTCTTGAAACTGTCCATGCTTGTAGCTGCCACCACCTCCTATGGAAGTGAATTCCATGTGTTAATCATTCTTTGGGTGAAGAAGTACTTCCTTTTATCTGTTCTAACCCGACTGCTCAGGAATTTCATGGAGTGTCCACGAGTTCTTGTATTGTGAGAAAGGGAGAAAAGTACTTTTTTCTCAACTTGCTCTATCCCATGCATAATCTTATAAACCTCGATCATGTCACCCCTCAGCTGTCGTTTCTCCAAGCTAAAGAGCCCCAAGCATTTTAACCTTTCTTCATAGGGAAAATGTTCCAACCCTTTTATCATTCTAGTTGCCCTTCTCTGTACTTTTTCCAATGCTATAATATCCTTTTTGTGGTGTGGTGACCAGAACTGTACACAGTATTCCAAATGTCCCCACCTTTTGACTCTGTCTTCAAAAAAGCTGTCCACATGTGGTGTCATTTTCACACCTCAACAGTGCTAGCATACTTTCACACATCTACATATGTTTATTATCCTTTGAGGGGCCCCACTGTCATTGCACCTCCGCACTGCTTTAAAAGAATCTTCTCCAAACAATCAAACAAGCATAGAGAAAGACGGTGTCACAGCAGCACGCAACTGATTTAAAAATGCAAATGCAGATTTGACCTGAGTCTCTTTTAGGGTGGTGATTTGGGAGGGGGAATAAGAGGTGGAAGAGTTGGATAGCCCTTCTCCGCTGTACCATCCCTTCCCCTTAGACTGAAGTATCTGTATTTGCAATCTGTAAAAACAGAGAAGGTTGGGGGGGAGAAAAGGAAAGCCTGGAAACAGAACCTCAGATCTACATTGAACATATGGCTGTGTCTGTTTTGAAAGAACTGTTCTTAAAGAATTTAGGTAGCTTTGAAGCAAGACAGCGAGGCTTTCCGTGGGATTTGGCTAAACTGTAAGCCTTAATGTTTAGTGCAAGTTAATATGGAAACTCCCCTGGATTTCAACACGACCGGTGATTTGCTCCAGCAAAATTAAAACAGAAAAAGAAAGTAAACACTTACCGGTGCTTCAAGCAAAAACATTGTGCCATCATACAATGAGACTTTGAATTGCTTTACTTCTCCATGCATCGAGAAAGGATGGCTCATCTCTGCTAAAGCGGGGATTTTGCGCCTGCTTTTATTTTCAGGAGGGCCAACTGGACTGGTACCAACATATTCTTAGGTTTTTTAAAAATGCAAGAGAGTAATGTTGACCCAGTTTATTTCTATTTTGGAAGAATATCATCCACATGACTGTTAGGGTTGCCAGCTCTGGGTTGGGAAATACTTGGAGATTTGGGGGGGCAGAGAAAGGTTTGGGGAGAGTGGGACCTCAGCAAGGTATAATGCTGTAGAGTCCACCCCCCAAAGCAGCCATTTTCTCTAGGGGAGCTATCTCTGGTGTCTGGGGATCAGTTGTAATAATGGGAGATGTCCAGGTGCCACCTGGAGGATGGCAACCCTAATTGCTATGGCTGCAGATTTTGTTCTTGAAAGAGGCGTTGTCTGATTCCTCCAGCGCAGTGGTGGCGGCTGTAACTGTAGCAACCTCCATCGTTCTTTTCATGGTCGGGACTTAGGAGGGCCTCAGACAGGACTAGAGGAGGAGGGTTTGCTTCCAACTGAGTTCTCTCTCTTTCTGGCCTACTCGCATCTTCTTCCTTTGCAGTCTAGGGAGTGGTCCAGCCCTTCCCGGGCTGGCCTTTTGAAGGGTTTCCTGGGGGAGGGACATCCCCAGCTTTTCCTTGTCGCTCCAGTCCAGGGGCTAGACTCTGGAGATTGGCAGGATCCAGGGCCAATGGGGCTTTCCCCTGAGTCTGGGTACACCCTGCACCACTCCTCTGGTCTCTTCCAAAGGAACTTGCCTTCAGCCCACTTGGGCTTGGTGAGGTTGGGATTGCCTCTACCTTTTTCCACGCCAGCGGGTGCTCTTCCCTAGATCTGGCCTCCTTGCCTGAGCCTCCCCATATGGGGCCAGATCCCATCATGCCTCCTCTGCTGTTGTCGAATCCCTGAGATCCACTGGGGTTGGCTGGCATCTTCTGCAGGGCCCTTCTTGCTGCAGCTGGCCCCAGGCCACACCGGGCTGAGAAGGTAAGTGCCAGTGTGGGGTTGCTGCCTCCGGACAGGCATTTAATAGGGATTAAAAGAAGTAATTTACACTAAAAAACAATGTCAAGGAAGCGGGATTGAATGAAGCTTGAATGGATTACTGATGGAGTTAGAACAATAATGAAAAACTGGCCAATTTACAGTGCAATCCTAAAAAGAGTAACTGACTTCCAAACCCGCTGAATTCAGTGGGCATGGAGGGGTATAACTCTGCTAAAGGTGGCACTGTTAACGATATATACATCTAGGGATGGGCATGGACCTAAAAAAACTGGCTCGGTTTGGGATTTGGGGCAGACCTTTAAGCAAACCTCAAACTGAACCAAGCCAAAAGGCCCCTTCCCAAACCTAGGCAGTCTGGAGAGTTCAGTTCCCCCTTTCTCCCAGCTACAGCTCACTGCAGCTGGGAGAAAAGGGGAGGGGGATCGTCTGGCAGCCATTTAACCCATCTGTTTCGCTTTCCCCGCTTCAAAGAGGGGGAGAGAAACCAACTGCTTCAATGGTTCACAGCCATTTAAACCTCACAGCTGATGGGTGGACCCAACTCACTGTTAGGTTTAAATGGCTGGTAGCCATTTCAGCCTAACAGTGAGGCACATCCACAACCAGCTGTGAGGTTGTCATGCCTGGCAGCTATTTCACCAGTCCATTTCACTTTCTCCCACTTTGAAGCAGGGGGAAGCGAAATCAACTGGTGAAATGGCTCGCAGCCATTTAAACCTAACAGCTGATGGGTGGCCCCCATGCCACTCAGCTTTTAGGTTTAAATGTCCCCAAACAGCCAAATGGCATTGGACAAAAGTCCAATAAATGTTCGAGGAAGGCACCTTCTCTGAACATCAGTTTGGGGATTTTGAAGCGGCCCAAGTTTATGCTGAAATTTGGCTTGTGTGAGCCAGTTTGTGCCCATCCCTATATATATTGACCTCACTATTGAGTAGATACAGTGTTGCTAAAATGTGTTCTCCTTTCTAACAAACAGGGACTTGACTGAAAAACATGTGCTTTGGTTTTAGTGAGTAGCTGATGAACAGCAGGTGTTTTTGAGGTTCTGATGCAGATGGCCTGAAAGGTCTCAGTTCTCTCTCCAAGGCTTGATCAACATACAGTTTTGCTTACATGAGTGGTGCTGACAAAAGATTCTTTTTAATCAGGGATGCAACAAGGAGGGGAAAGGACATAGAAATGTTCAGCTGCACACAGCGTAGATGCTGTATCTTTGCAAGCACAAGCTTTTCTGGGAGCTTGGAAAATATTGTTGTCCAGTCCTGCGTGTAGTAGGTTGGATCAGCAGAGCTGTACTGATGGAAGAGGCAGAAAGAGCCATTTTCTCTCACATCACCATCATGACCCACATGGCTATTATTAGTCCACATGGGTCCCATGACCCCAGGAATAAACTTTCTTGGGATTGGAAATAATGGCTGGGGTGGCTGGGAACAAGGGTAAAATCCATAATTGTTGGTGCCTTCTGCTAACAGATTGCTAGATCCAACCCAGCATATGGCTCAGTTCATACATCACTAGAAACCATGGTTTTATTAAACTAATTATGGTCAGTGTGATTGAAGTGTCGAATTGAAGAGCACTCTGCTAACAGCGTCCAGCTAGGGTCCATCAAACCAGAACCTGAAATCAAAGATTTTTTTTAAGAACTTGATTAGTTTATATAAAGAAAGTGGGGAAGGGGAAAAGAAGAAAAGAAAAATGCAGAAACATTCAAAATTCTAATTTAGCATTCTGCATGCATATCTTCTCATTACAAATTTCACAACTACTTCATCTATCATTCTTATTATTCTTCACTTAACCTTATTTTCTCAATAGTTAAGTTTTAACCAGTCATAAAACGCCCTCCCAAGTCAAGATCTGAAGGTGGTCTATTAACCGGTTAGACTTAATGATTCTGTTTGATGTAGGAGGCCAAACTTTCTGGCTTAATCTTAGTTTGTTACCAGGACTCCCAAGCCCCACTTGTCATGGTGGAGGCTTGTTGCCTGCCAATGCACCAAGCAGTGGTGGGAGGAAATTAAAAAAACAAACAAACCTAATTGACATCACAAGCATAATGGTGTCACTTCTGGAGAAAGCCTGGAAGTGATGGCAGGTAGCTCTAGGAATCACTGGAAACTCTATAGTGATGATGTCATTCCCAGGGGAAACCCAGAAGCAACAGTTGTAACTCAATGCTTTGCACTTTAGATTTTATGTGTTTTTAAACTGTTTTAACATTTTAATGTAAGCCGCTCTGAGCCTGCTTCGAAGGGGAGGGCAGGGTATAAATCCAATAAATAAATGGAATTGCTAGAAGCAATCTGGTTTTACCACAGAGTTTCTGACTATTCCTAGAGCTACTGCCATTGCTTCCAGGTTTTCCCCAGAAGTAACATCATCACGCTTGTGATGCCACTCCCCACCATGTTCCCACCTCCCAGCCTTCAGCCTGACAATTCTGTTTGCTCCACCCTGATGCTATCCTAGGCTACAGAGTGAAGGCAATGAAAGCCTCATTTATTGGAAGCAAACCACAGGGCGAGTGACCACCTCCGTGCTGAATCCAGCTTTCACAAACTAGGCCCAGTTAAAACAAAGCTGCTGGTCCCATGATGCCTGAACTGAGGCTGTTTTTTGATGCTAGCTAGCAATTACAGTCTTTATTGTGCATGAATATAGTCTTCCATTTCCTTTTTGTGCATCTTATGCCATTTGTCATTAATATTGTGTTTTTTTATATTCATTTCTGTGTGTTCTTCCACGTTTTGGTATACAGGACCTTTGCAATGAACGCTCTGTATCTCAATTGACAGTTTGTATCTCTATTTTTTTGGTTCAGTTAAGAATGTGCAAACCTTTTTTTCCTAGTATTTCCACCTCACTGAAAGAGAAATTACGTGTTCATGCCCTTTACCTTCAAAAGTGGGTATGTGGGAGATTTTTTGTGTGTGACTATAACTTGCACACAGATATGCAGGTGTGCAGTTTCAGAGAACTGAATTCAGGCTCTTATGAGAGCAAACTCTTCTTGATGATCTAGAGCAGGGGTCCTCAAACTTTTTAAACAGGGGGCCAGTTCACTGTCCCTCAGACCGTTGGAGGGCCGCCGCGTTCGCCCCTCCCCCCCACCAGCCTGCTCGCCCCGCTGCCACGTTCGCTCCCTCCCAGGGGTCTTTTCGTAGAAAAACAGCTGCAGGAGCTCATTAGCATATGGTAAGCTAATGAGCTATTAGGCTATTAGCATATGCCACGCCTCCTGACATCACCGGAAGTGATGTCAGAAGGGGAAGCAAAAGGGGGAGGCATCTTCAAAAGCCTCTCCTTCCCTTCCCCAGCTGGTCTGGGTGGGGGAGCTAAGAGAGAAGGGGTTTAAAGTTTAAACTCCTTCTCACTAGAGTTGGGCCACAGAAGGAGGAAAGAGGGAAGGAAAGAGAGAGAGTAGAAAGAAGGAAAGAGGGAAAGGAAGAGAAGGAAAGGGGAGGGAAAGAAAGAGAGGGAAGAAGGAGGGAAACATGGAAAGGAGGAAAAAGAGAAGAGAAGAATGTGGGAAAGAAAGAAAGAGAGAAGAGAAGAAGGAGGGAAAGAGGAAAAGAGAGAAGGAAAGGAGGGAATGAAAGAAATTTGGCGGCAATTCGGCCCCATTATATCCTATGGGCCATTGATGTCAATGGTGAAAACATAGGATATATTCTGGGGGCTGGAAGGGAGGGGTTTGAGGGAGAGGCACCAAACTCACAGGGTAGCTGGTGGAACCTCTCCCCAAGATACCCACCAAGTTTCAAGAACATTGTATCAAGGGGTCCAATTCTATGGGTCCCTAAACAGGTTGCCCCTATTCCCTCCATTGTTCTCTATGGTGGGAAAAAAATAACTTTTTTTCCCACCATAGAGAACAATGGAGGGAATAGAGGCAACCTGTTTGGGGGCCCATAGAATTGGACCCCTGGTCCAATGTTCTTGAAACTTGGTGGGTATCTTGGGGAGAGGCTCCATCAGCTACCCTGTGAGTTTGGAGCCTCTCCTCAAACCCTCCCCTCCAGCCCCCAGAATATACCCTATGTTTTCACCATTGACTTCAATGGCCCATAGGATATAATGGAGCTGAAATTGACATGCGGCTGCCTGAAAGACTCTCCGGGACGCCGGCTGGGGGCGGGGCCTGGCTCCTGAGCTCCCGGAGCTGCGCTCCTGTGCGCTCCCCCCAAAAAGACTCCTGCTCCCCCACCACCAGCCTGCTGCCCCGCCGCCGCGTTCGCCCCCTCCCCCACGACCAGCCTGCTCGCCCTTCCTCCTCCTCAGCTCCTGGGCGCTCTTGCAGCCCAGGGCTGCTGGAGGAAGAAAGAGGGGGGGGGCTTTGGGGGGGCCGGCAAAACACTCGGCGGGCCGCATAAGTGTCCTCCGCGGGCCGCATGTGGCCCGCGGGCCGTAGTTTGAGGACCCCTGATCTAGAGAGTGCAAGTGGAAAACCAGTTGCAAGAGTATACTTGCATTCTTCTGGGAGAGGATTGAGAGGAAGATAATGAAGGAGACTTTTGAGTTAAAGGACATCATCTGGGCTCTGAGCCCTTTTTGCACTAGGAAGTGGTTGAATTTATAAGGGCAGAAGTGAATAAATGCTTGAATAAGGTTGATACCTAAAGGACTGCATCTCCCCCTATGTCTGTATGGGACAGGTACAGTCTTTAGCTTCCCCCTCTTAGTTGTTCCCACAGTAAAGAAGGGCCTAGGGTTTCTAGCTTCAGCTTAGGAAATTCCTGGAGATTTGGGGATGGTGCCTGGGGAGGATGGTGTTTCAGGAAGGGAGTGTGATACCATAGAATCCAACCTCTGAGCTGCCCTTTCTTCCAGAGGAATTGATCTCAGTAGAGATCCGTTGCCATTCTGGGAGAACTCCAGGTTTCATCTGTAGGCTGGTGTGACAGACAGGCTAGGTTCCACCTCTCTTTAAGAGCAACCAATGAACGGAATGTTGAGAGAGCAAGATCTGGAAAATAGCAGTTGGGAATGACAGGAGTTAGCAGCAGAGAAGCTGACAGCTTGGGCACTGAGGTGAAGGGGAAAAAAGATTTTCCAGCTGAGTAGAACTGTGTAGAACTGCTGCTTGGAGCTAGCTGAAAATAGTAAATTTTTAACTAAAGGATCCCAGTTGTAGGAATAGGTCATCAGTTCAAAAGTTCAATGGACGTGAAATTTTTCATATACTTTACTTTCCATCTGCTATTGACAAGGGTCCATACTTTCTCTGTGGTTTTTCCTACTTCATGGAAGGGGCTGTTGGAGGTGATATGGGGAGTTCTTTCCTTGGGAACTTCTACAAGTTTCTGCAGGGTTCCTTTATTCAGCAAAGCTTTCAATGGAAGGAGACATACGGTACTTCCTGATCCAAGGCCCAGTTCTTGTGCCAGCCGCTCCAAAGTGCATTGCCCCCAGGACAATCACACAGGCAGACACTGGGGCCAGGCTGCACCCACAAAACAATCTTTGGATCACCCCAAATGACACATCTTCAGACTCTAGGGACTGTCCCCTGCAAGGAGACATACTGCCCTGCCTGGTCCAAACACTGGTTCTGGCCCCACACCCTTCTATTTGGAGTGCCTCCAAGAGGCCTCTATTTCTAAGGAGATTTGAATAAGGCAATGGCTAACCACTTCTGTTCATCTCTTACCTTGAAAACCCTACAGGGCTGCCATAAATTGGTTGCGACTTGATGGCACTTTCCACCACAAGGAGATTACAGAAATTTTGGTTGCATTTCATTATATTTTATTATACTTTATTTGGTAGGTTGGGAATCTGGGGTTTGATTGTTTCAATTATATATCATAAACCACCTTGAGCCCTGGGGAAAGGAAGGGTATAAATCTCCTTGCCAATGTGGAGATATATCGGAAGGATAATCATGACTGTGTGAAGTGCTTTGAACACTGAAAGTGCTAAGTAGTTCCTTGGCATTATATCTTAGGCACGTAACTGTACTGGCTTCTCCCTCTCCTGTGCCCATTCTTCACATTGTATAACTTTTACACTTTTTTTTTTTTAAATCAGAGACATCTAATCCTCCGGAGCATTGGGTTTTGAATGCCACACACACACACACACACAGATTGTGCATTCAGTACAGATAGCAACAGAAGGCAGATTTTATTTTATTTTAAAGGAAGAAAGTGTAATGGTATAATTACACGGAGAAATAAAATGAGCTCCAGTAAGGCAAATCGTTCTCTTAATAGCTTGGGTTACACAGTTACATAACGGTTCAGTCGCTTTTCAAAGGATAAAGGTAAAAGAAAGATATTTCTGCTTCATAAGAAAAAAAAAAGTTCATTATGCAACTTGACAAATTGCCTTTAGTGATACTGTTCTGAAGGGAGGGGGGAATAGGGGGTGATGGTACCGAGGCCTCCCTCTACCCAGCTGCTGTTTCTTGCTGTCTGTGCCTCTAGGTGTGTTCAGCTGGGTTGTAGTCCCTGGAGGGAGTCCAGCAGAGGGAGAAAATCGCTTGAGGAGAGAAGCTCAGTGGTGGGAACGGGTCAGTGGCCTCCCCGGGTGCTCGCTCCGTCTCAAAAACAACCTCCCACTCTGCTTTAGATAGGATTGGGTCAAACCTGCATTTAAAGAGACAAGGTCTGCCTCCGTCAGTTCTCTGACAGACACCGCTCTGCGACTGCATTTCCTGGCTCTTTCCCCCATCTCCGCTTCTTCCCCAAGTAGCTATTCCAAAGAGAGTACATCAAACAGAACAGGAGCTCACGCTGTTAGTGCAGGTGTGGATACAGGCGAACTGGTCCCAGAAGTCCCATCTGGACCCTCCCAAGAGCTTTCCGGCTTATTTAATGGACTTCTAGCTTGATGTTAGTGCACTGGGGTAAAAGAAAAACAAGATGTTAGTGTCATTTGCAAGGTGATCATTGTAGTGGAGTAGTGGTTAGAGTTTCAGACTAGGATGTGGGGGACCCAGGACTGAAGAAGAGGAAGAAGAAGAGTTTGGATGTACACCCCGTCCTTTACTACCAGTTTATAATCTCCTTTCCCTTTCCCCCCTCCCTTCCCCTCCCTGTGACAATGCTCCCTCTATGCTGTGGAGTCTTGTGAGCAAAAATCCTACTTTGTGAGCTTCTGGCATTAATGTCGTGCATGAGCGATTTCTCTACTGCATAAATTAATTTGCTGTGGAGCCATCCTTCCTGCGCTAAGACAAAATGTGAGCCAGAGGCTAAAAAAACTGTGAGCTAGCTCACACTAACTCAGCTTAGAGGGGACACTGCCTGTGAGGTCGGTGGGGCTGTGAGAGCTCTTTCAAGGACTGCTCTTGAGAGAACAGCTCTGAGAGAACTTGTGACTGACCCAAGGTCATACCAGCAGCTGCATGTGGAAGAGTAGGGAATCAAACCCAGTTCTCCCAGATTAGAGTCCACACTCTTAACCACTACGCGAAACTCTGCCATGGGGCTGCCAGGTGGGAGGCCTCTGGCCAGCAACCTTCATCACTTGCTGCTTGAGCAGTGGCAGGAGAAATTTTTTAAAAAGCAGCAATATGGCGATGTCATCTGCATCACTACATCAGCACAGGGGAAACCTGGAAATGATGTAGGGTAGCTCTAGGAATTGCTGGAAACTCTATGGTAAAACCACTTCCAGGTTTTCCCTGGATGTGACATAGCAGCAACTTGATACCATGCCTCCCCATGGCACTGCTCCCAGACCTCCTACCAGTTGCCAACTAGGGTTGCCAACTCTGGATTGGGAAATACCTGGAGATTTTGGGGATGGAGCCTGGGGAGGGAGGGCTTTGGGAAGGGGAAGGGGCCTCAGCAGGGTATAATGTCGTAAAGGTACCTTCCAAAGCAGCCATTTTCTCCAGGGGAACTGATTTTGGTTGTCTGGAGATCAGTTGCGATAGCGGGGCATCTCCAGGTGCCGCCTGGAGGATGGCACCCTGAAATGGAAGTGTGCTAGGTAACCTTGGGCCACTCACACGCTCTCAGCCTAAACTACCCCATGGGGTTGTTGTGAGTATAAACGGAGGAGAGGAGAATGATCAAAGGCACTTAGGGGGCCCCGTGAGGAAGAAAGATGTATTTAATGAAACAAAGGAGTAAATAAAATTAACATGCTTCCTTTTCTCCATAGTCTATTTGTTTTGAGTCTGTGAGGTGGCTTACACATGCACGGGGCTGTAAAAAAAAATCCCAGAATACTGAAATGGGAGGGCAGATTAAAATGGATTAAAAAAAGAAAGAGAGGAACAGCTGGATTGTTAATGCTGCTATACTTTCCTAATGTTAGTTAACATGGGTATTCTTAAAGGACACCCATTTTCCATTGTGCGAGCACTCGATGCCAGGTCGTCCCTGTAGTCATTTAAATGCAGGCCCCTAAGTATTTTTGATCCCTCGTCAAATGGAGGAGATAACATTTGTTTCTCATTTCCATATGCTAATACATTTAAATATTTGCCAATTTAAATTTGATTGTTGCCTGGCGTTAAAATTGAGGTGTGTGTGTGTGTGGGAAATGCCATACTGGCTTTTAAAGAACAGAGAAAATATGACAGGAATTGCTTAAGGTCTGCTAAATGTTATAAAATCAAGTGGGATATGACTAGTGTCTTCAGGGAGTCTTGCGAAGCCCGTGGCCATTTTAATAATTACTTCATTTCTTTTGTCATTTAGTCAGCACAAGCCATTGAGTTGCCAGGTCTTACCTGGCTGCTGGCGGGGGGGGGGCTCCCTCTTCGACCCCTGGAGTTTTTGGCATGCACATGAAGTATGAGCACCAGAATGACATCACCCGGAAGTGATGTCATCACGCAGGGCATGTTGCAGGGGACACGCTATCATTTGAGGAGGAGGAACCTCTATGGTAACTGTAGAGTTTTTCTCAAATGATAGTGTCCCCCTGCAACGTGCCCTGTGTGATGATGTCATCTCTGGGTGACGTCATTGTGCTGGGCATGTTGGCACAGATGGGGCTCTTTGGGCGTGGAGTTTCCCTGCCAGCCAGCTCAGGGGTGGTGGATCGGGGGCCCCAAGAGCGGGTAAACCCCTGCTCCTGTCGGGGGAATGGCAGCCCTACCACTGAGTCATATAATCTGGGTATAATGCTGATTTATCAATGCATCTTCATGTTGGAAAATGCATCTGTGGGTGCGTGAAACAAAAGGCACATCTTTAGAAATTTCACGCAAGGAAGAAGAGAAACAGAAGCAGGGAGATTCAGATTTAAACAGAAGAGTTGAGAAAATTTCAAACTAGCCCTAAATTCACATGTGGGAGTGTACTTGGGTTGGGTTGCTGGCATAGAGAAAAAAGAGAGAGAGAGAGTGTCTGTAAAATGGCCCCTTATTTGAGAGATATATCCTGCCAGTCATACATTTTTGCCATGAAAGGAAATAGGGATAGGGTTGCCAGCTCTGGTTTGGGAAATACCTGGATATTTTGGAGATGGAGCCTGAGGAGGGTAGGGTTTGGGGAGGAGAGGGACTTCAGTGGTGTATAATACCTTAGAGTCAAAGAACATAAGAACATAAGAGAAGCCAATGTTGGACCAGGCCAACAGCCCATCCAGTCCAACACTCTGTCACACAGCGGCCAAAAATACCAGGTGCCATCAGGAGGTCCAGCAGTGGGGCCAGGACACCAGAAGCCCTCCCACTGTTGCCCACCCCCCCCAAGCACCAAGAATATAGTACATCACTTGCCCCAGATTGAGAGTTCCTATCTATACCTTGTGGCTAATAGCCACTGATGGACATCCGCTCCATATGCTTATCTAATTCCCTCTTGAAGCTGTCCACACTTGTAGCCACCGCCACCTCCTGTGGCAGTGAATTCCATGTGTTAATCACTCTTTGGGTGAAGAAGTCTGCCTTTCAAAGCGGCCATTTTCTCCAGGGGATCTGTTACCTGTCACCTGTAGATCAGTTGTAATCTCAGAAGATCTTCAGGTGCCACCACATGCAGATTTATTCCCCTAGCTGTTTTCCACTGCCAGAATATTCCCCTTGATGCAAGAGGCTCTTGCATCAAGGGAAGTCTACCAGAACAGATCAGCAGGATCCAACCCATTTGCTTTGTTCTCCTGTGAACTTAGGAAACGGTGGGCGCTGCATACAGTGACATGCAGAAACATACATCATGTGGGCAGTGGAACCTCATTGCTGCGTAGGGCTGCGAGCTCCAGGTTGGAAAATACCTGGAGATTTTGGGGGAGGAGCCTGAGTTTGGGGAGGGGAGGGACTTCAGTAGGGTATAATGCCATAGATCCCACCTTCTACAGCAGCCATTTTCTCCAGGTGAACTGATCTCTGTTGCCTGGAGGTAAAATAGCAGGAGATCTCCAGCCACCACTGGAGTTTGGCAACCCCAATTGCCGGAGAGGTCGTGCAATCCAAAAAGTCCCCCGTCCCCCCCCGCTGCCCTTAGGGGGATAAACCCTAACCTCTAGGACAGTGGAAGCATGACCTTTTGAAGCCAAGCATTTTCCAAACTATTGATACTGGGGAGCACCCCCCCACACACACTACCCCTTACTGCTTTTTACAATAATAAATATCTGTTTAAATCATTCTTTAGCTTTTTATGATAGGGGTTTCCAGTGCCTGTTCTGGACTAAGTAAAACTGTCTTCCTAGATAAAAGGCACTATTTAAAAAAGAAAAAAAAGGAAGGAAGAAGGTACCTCTGCTGTAGAAAAGAACCGATATGGCTGTCAACACAGAGGAGATGGCACCCCCCTTGAAATGAAACAATAATCTTTTTTTGTTTCTTTTCTTTTCTTTTTTCTGCTTTTCTTGGGACCCGGGAACTATTACTTAAAGCCTCTCCCTTGATGTATTACTACTAACAAGATCTCCTGGGAGAGATGGCTGAACTGCTGAGCTATCAGCTCAAAAACTGAACGGCGGTGCGTTCCCGTGGGCTTGCTCTGTTTTGGAATTAGATGGGGGTGTTGAAGAAACATTACACAATCTTGGGTAAAGATGTGCAAGGTAATGCCAGAGGTCCTGGGAGCAGTAATGAAAATGTGGGAAAAGACGGATCGTTAACTCAGTATGTAGGTACCATTGTAAACCGCTTGCACCCAAGTTTATATTTTCATGACATGTCTTTTGTCCTGGAGCCTGTCTTGTCCAGATAGGCTTATTGGTGTGCTCCTTAAATCTCAGGCTCTCAAATGGTGGCTGGTAAGATATTGATTCTGTTTCACAGTAACATAGACCTGTAAGAAACTCGAGGGTCATCTAGTCCAACCCTCTTCACAATGCAGGAAAATTCACAACTACCTCCCCCCCACTCCAGCTCTATGCCCAGATAAAGGCAAAAATCTGGCCTGAAGGAAAATTCCTTCCTGACCCCCAAGTGGTGATCAGCATTTCCCTGGGCATGTAAGAAAGATGAGCACTGACTCTTCCCTTCCTGCCCTCCCTCACTGCCACAGGAGGTGGTGGCAGCTACCAGCATGAACGGCTTCAAGAGGGAATGAGATAAACGTATGTAGCAGAGGTCCATCAGTGGACTCTGGGGCAAATGAGGCTCTGTATTCTTGGTGCTTGGGGGTGCTCAACAGTGGGAGGGCTTCTAGTGTCCTGGTCCCACTGCTGGACCTCCTGATGGTACCTGGTATTTTTGGCTACTGTGTGGCACAGAGTGTTGGACTGGATGGGCCATTGGTCTGGTCCAACATTGGTTTCTCTTATGTTCTTATGTTCTTATCTGCCTAAGTTCAGCCCAACATTCATGTCTTCCAGGCTTGGGTAAAATGGCGGAGCCTCCCACTGAATACCCATGGATTATTAGGATTACCAGCAGAGATCCATCAGTGGCTATCAGCCACAAGGTATAGATAGGAACTCTCGGCCTGGGGCAAGTGATGCACTGTATCCTTGGTGCTTGTGGGGGGCAACAGTGGGAGGGCTTCTAGTGTCCTGGCCCCACTGCTGGACCTCCTGATGGCACCTGGTGTTTTTGACCACTGTGTGACAGAGTGCTGGACTGGATGGGCCATTGGCCTGGTCCAACATTGGCTTCTCTCTTGTGTTCTTATGTTCTTAAGCTGAGCTGGTGTGAGCTAGCTCACAGGTTTTCGGCCTCCGGCTCATATGCTTTTGTCTTAGCTCAGGAAGGATGGCTCCAGACCCAACTAATTCATGCAGCAGCCAGATTGCTCACTCACAACCTTAATGCCAGTAGCTCACAAAGTAGAATTTTTGCTCACAAGACTCCACAGCCTAGAGGGAGCATTGGTTGCCATCCTCCAGGCAGGTCTCCTGGAATCACAACTGATTTCCAGATGACAGAGCAGTTCCACTGGAGAAAGTGGCTGCTTCGGTGGGTGGACTCTGTGGCATCACATCCCTGCTGAGCTCCCTCCCCTCCCCTCCACAAACCCCGCCCTCTCCAGGCTCCACCCCCCCAAATCTCCAGTTGTTTCCCAACCTAGAGCTGGTGACCCTATCGATTTTGCCTGAAACAGACATTGGATTCAGGTCTTATACTCCAGTTACCAGGAAGGGTTGCCAGCTCTCGGTGGGGAGATACCTGGAGGTTTTGGGGGTGGAGCCTGGGGAAGGCAGGGCTTGGGGAGGGCAGGGTACAATGCAATGGAGTCCACCCTCCAAAGCAGCCATTTTCTCCACAGGAACTGACCTCTGTCGTCTGGAGATCAGTTGTGATACTGAGAGATCTTCAGGCGCTGCTTGAAGTTTGGCTGCACGTATTACCAGGAGTGGTTGTTTCCATACACAGTTCCACGACTCCCCAACTTGGTGATCTAACGTTATCCTTTGCGGTTTGTCAACACTGCTAATTTCAATCTGCCTCCTACCCAGCCTTCATTGTACAGCTAATGAAAAAGGCTCTTCTAGTTGGCAAGAACCACTTTCCTCTGCCTGTCCCCTCCCCTCCCCTCCCCTCCCCTCCCTTCCCCCAGCTGCCCTTTGAATATGTGTTGTCCTCGGTAATATCCAGTTGGTTCCTGCAAAGATTACAAAAGCTTGGCAAATTATCACACCTTTGGGCACCTATAGAAATTAGCTTTTAATAAAAGCTAATTAATGTCGTTAACCTTGGCTTTCATTTCCAGTTCTAATAACTATCCACGTCCACACATTAGGCTGTAATTTAATCAATGTGCCTTTAATGGGGATAGGACCTTTTCTGTATCAGCAGCACAGGTTTGGGGACCAACTAGACGAGGTGCGAAGAGATCGATGATCAGAACGCCGGACGTCTTGAGTTTCATTTATAAACTGCTGCGGGGGGGTCAGGCCATAGGGTGGGCTGGGGGGGGGGCTTGTGCCTGTACTAATCCCCTAAAAAAATTGCCTTTTCCTTACTATTTCCATTAAAAAATGGTAAATACAATATGGTTTGCCAGTAGGGCTGCTAGGTCCCCCCGGTCACCAGTGAGGTATGGGGAATATGGTTGCTAGATCCAGGTTGGGAGATTCCTGAAGATTTGGGGATGGAGCCTGGGAAAGACATGGACATCAGTGAGATATAGCACCATACAGTCCACCCTCTGAAGCACCAATTTCCTCTGGGGGAACTGATCTCTGTTATCTGGAGTAATTCCGGGGGATCTCCAGGTCCCACCTGGAGGCTGACATCCCTATTTGCCAGTTTCCCCCCTTCTGCCAGGAGTAACAGCAGAGCATGAAGAAGAGGTAGTTTCTCTGAGGGAAAATGGAAGGTTAGGCACCTCCCGTCACTCCACTTCCCTGATCCAAATCACCTCCCAGGTTTCTAAAGGAAACGAAGGACATATGATGATATGAGGATAGATCCAGGTTGTCAGCCGTGTTGGTCTGAAGCAGTAGAACATCCAGGGGCATCTTTAAGACCAACAAAGGTTTATTCAAGGTATGAGCTTTCATGTGCACGGCACACTTTTTCAAATACCCTGGAATGGTAGATGAGGTTCTAAACTTATAGACAGGGGTTTTAACAGCAAATTAACATTTAACATGGTGATGTTTAAGTTATGCAAAGTGAAAAACTAAATAACAAGTTAAGGTTATGAGGTCAACAGTTGTAAAGCAATAAATATGTCAAAATAGCAGATGAATGTCTAAAGATGTTTTTTTCTAATTGTGGGAAGTAACATAATCTTAATTATCTCATCTCAGGCGTACACGTGGAGGGCACAACAGTATATTTTGAGCAAGATGTAATGTTGTCAGTAGACATCCATTCAGTATTCTAATATACTATTCTGAAAAAGAAACACACTAAAATACAGAGGATTTATAGTCCTTCTTGTTGAGAATACATATGTGAGGACTGAATGAGTTAGCATATAAAATGGGATAAAAATCCAATATCTCTGTTGAGTCCTGGGGAGGTTTTTGTTCCAAGTGTTGTAATAACTTGTAATTCAGAAATTTCCCTTTCCGTTCTGTTCCTGAAGTTCCTTTGTAATAAAACAGCTACTTTAAGGCCGTTCATTGATCTGATTATGGATGTTTCTAATGTCTTAGTGAACTCTGACCTTGGTGTCCCTGCGAAATCTAGAATCCCTTGCACCAAAGATTTGTCTTTAGGATAGAAGCTGTTCAGAAGCTACTGCTGGACAGGTCTGACAGTGACAAATTCCAAGAGTCTGGGCTAAGCTATCCAGTGCAATTGAAAGCATGCAGTGATGCTTTCCTTGACCTCTGCTACTTCCAACTGGAGGTGAAGGCAATTGCATTGCATGGTTGTGTGTTTCCTCTTAAAAACTGGTGTTGTACTTTGGACCGAATGAGGACTGGGCCCCTTTGGCATTTTTTTTAAAGGTCAAATTCTTCTGTGAAATGGTGTTGGTGGCCACAGGTCAAACCCATGGCCACTGTAACAAATAGTTTGGCTCAAAAAATGCCAGAGAAAAGGATCATACCTGCTAAGTTTCTGTGCCTAGGTTTTGTCTGCCCTGACCTGGATGGCCCAGGTTGGCCTGGTTTCACCAGATCTCAGAAGCTAAGCAGAGTCGGCTGTGGTCGGTATCTGGAGGGGAGACCACCAAGGAAGCCCTGGGTGGCTGTGCAGAGCCAGGCAATGGCAAACCAACTCCGCTCTTCTCTTGCCTTGAAAACCCTCCGGGCTTACCCTAAGTCAGCTGTGACATGAAGGCGCTTTCCACCACCAGATTTTGTCCATGTAGGTCATTCACTGAGAAATCTTCCAGGTTCAGATCTGTGATTTGTAACCATCATTTTGCATTCACGGTCAGAATGATGCAGCATTTCATGAGCGTGCACCCACTTCTTTTTTTTTTTTAATTATGTATCTAATTTCAAACACCCAGTTCTGGTTTAAAAATTTCACTTTCTGACCTGGGTCCTCTCTGTTTGGAACAAAATCACACGTCTTTCCATGACTATACAAAGGAAATTCAGTTGATGAGTTATTATCAACATTGCCTGGTTTTGCATCAGCTTCACAAAAATGGTTGCAAAATACCATCAAACAGGCAAAAAAAAAAGTATACATAATGCGTAAATAACATAAAATTGGCGTAAGAGGAAAAAATGGGAAATGAGTAAAACACAAAAGTCTTTACAACAATGCATCCAGGAACAAGAAAGGACACATGTCCATACATCCCTAATATTAGAGCTGCCAACTCTGGTAGAGCCTGGGGAGGGCAGGGTTTGGGACGGGGAAGGTCCTCAGCAGGGCACAATGCCATAGACTCCATCCTCCAAAGCAGCCATTTTCTCCAAGGGGAATTGATCTTGGTCGCCTGGAGATCCATTGGCATAGCAAGAGATCTCCAGGTGCCACCTGGGGGTTGGCAGCCCCTCCTGATATGCACCTGTTTATTTCAACACTCCTATTCCGCATATCCTAATAACCTATATTATACTAACAAGCTTTTCCGCTTTGGAAAAGGAGCTGGACGTTTGCTGCAGCGCTGCTACTCGATTTAAATAAAGGAACGGGTTAAAATACGATGCTTGCCACAGAGGTAGTCATTACTTCTTAGCCAATGCTAACTCATCTCTTGTTTCGGGCAAATTCACATCAGTTTAACAATACTCTAATGGCCTGTCAAGGTACACAAGCGGGGTCCAGACCACTGATTGGCAGCTCAGCCGTACATCTGCAAAAGCTGTTCCCTGGAGCCAACGCATGGAGGCCTAGGTTCCAGGCCTTGCCCACGTGGGTACCCGAGCTTGTTAGTGGATCGCCTGGGTGTGATCCGTTATGACTGTAATGGCTTGCCCGCAGACAACAAGAGACCTGCTGCTATTAGCAGGTCACTGAATTTTCTTCTCTCTCTCTCTCTCTCTCTCTTTAATGTCAAGGCCTGAGTTTATAGACCTGGAGAAACAAAATCCTGTCCCCCACTCCCTAGGCATTGTGGCTAGGTGTGATTTATACTGTAATTGTGTCCTGTCGTTGGCAGCACGCTGAATCTGGCTGTAGCAGCAGGCCGAGCTGATGAGTTGCTGGTTGTGTGCCCTCCGTCACCTGACAAAGGGAAATAAATAACGCCAGGTTTATGTTAGGTGGCAGCGGTCTGGTAAATCCGCTTCTGTGAGGAGCGGTGCCATTTTAGCTTTCTGTAAAGGGATGTGTTTTGGGGATGTATTCGCATTAAACTGCAGAGCCAGTATTAGACTTTATGCCTTATACCAACTATAGAATGCTTATCAGCACTGTTCAAATTGCTCTTTTTTTAAAAAAAAATAACCATGGAATTTATGAATCTGGCATGCATGTGTAGCGTACAGGCCTGTTTAAATGCTGATAACAATAGTCAGTGTATAAAACCTGTGAATAGACTAGAAACAGGTGTGTTCCTGAGGAATAATCACAGGCACCACATGCAGTTTGGTCACATTATGAGAAGACAAGCCTCATTGGAAAAGACAATAATGCGAGGAAAAGATGAAGGCAGCTGGAAATGAAGACCCAATGACAGATGCATTGACTCCATCAAGGAAGCCACGGCCCTCAGTTTGCAGGACCTGAGCAAGGCTGTTAAGGACAGGATGTTCCGGAGGTTGCTAATTCATAGGGTCACCGTAAGTCGGAAGTGACTTGACGGCACTTAACACACATTCTATATCCCGAAACATGGGAAGGATGGTGCTAGTTCTGTCAATCCTTGCCCCAAAATTCTGGTAGCTGAGTGGGAAGGGGAGTACCCTGGATCAGGAGGTTAGATCTTACTGTGGGTTCTGCGGTGTAGCCCGGGGACCAAGCCCAGTGGTTCGGGTCAGTCCAGAGGCAAAACCTAGCACACAGCCTATCTAGTCACAAAAGCTAGAGCCAGTGAATGTCGGGCTGCCAGATCCCTTCGTTGTGCAAGTGGGGGGATTTGGGAGGTGTTCTGGGGGTGGATGGGGAAGTTGCACGATGTGCTGACATCACCCGGAAGTGGTGTCAGTGTGTTGGTGATGTCAGGGGCGACGCTTTGCTTTTGGGGCAAAACTCTATGGTAAAAATGGCCTCAAACCATAGAGTTTTGCCCCTAAAGCAGAGCATTGCCCCCCGATGTCACTGATGTGCTGACATCACTTCCAGGTGATGTCATCCCATTCTGCATAGTGTCAGGGGTGGAGGGAATTTCCTCCCACTGGCCCGTTGGCAGGCAGCAAGCAGGAGTCCACAAAAGTGAAGGTTCACTCGCCCCCACCTGAGAAATGGTATCCCTAAGTGAATGGCATAATAATTATAGTGATGGACCAGGGCCAAACTGGTCCACAGGTCTGACCCATGGACCTACACTCCATTTTAGAGCTGAACTCGGCCATGTAAAAATGCTGCGAGGGCCCAATCAAGATAATGGGACAACGTGATCTTGTACCTCCCCCCATACCTTTTCAAGCGCAAAAACAGCCATTTCTGCACTTTAAAAGGCGTGGGGTGGGAGAGAAGATCATTTAGATCTGCCGCACTGCAGCCTTGCAGCCTTTTAAAATGGCCAGGTTCAGTTCTAAAATGACATTGGTGTACACAGATTGGACCCGGGGAGGCCATAACAGCTAGCTTGGCCCTAACAGTGAGAAGATTCCAGGTTCGGATCCCCCCCATCTGCCTTGAAGGCCTCTGAGTGAGGTACACTTGATCTTAGCTAATCTTGATCTTAGCTTGATCTTGATCTTAGGTTGATCTTGATTTTAGCTCTGGATTGCAAGACTAGATCTAATGGGTGGAAATTACAAGGGAGTTGTTACTGGCTAAATATCAGGAGAAACTTCCTGACTGTAAAAGTGGTTGAGCAGTGGAACAGACTGCCTTGGGAGGTGGTGGATGCTCCTTCTCTGAATGTTTTGAAGCGGAGGCTGGACAACCATCTTTTGGGTATGTTGTAGGGCTATCTTTTGGCTACGCTCCTGCAGAGTGCAGGGGGTTGGACTAGATAACCTGCAAGGTCCCTTCCAAATCTAACATTCTATGATTCTATAAGTGATGAATGATCACGGAGTTGTTTTCTGTTGCCCCAGAAGGTTGGACCAGAACCAAAGGGTTGAAATTAAATCAGAAGAGTTTTCGGCTAAACATTAGGAAGAACTTCCAGACTGAGTGCTTCCTCAGTGGAACAGGCTTCCTCGGGAGGTGGTGGGCTCTCCTTCTTTGGAGGTTTTCAAACAGAGGCTAGATCTGACAGCAATGTGGCTTCTGTGAACTGAGGCAGATCCTGAGAGGGAGGGCAGGGAGGGCTGCCTCAGTGCTTAGTTCTTGTGGCCCTTTCTTACATGCCCAGGAAAATGCTGATCGCCACTTTGGGGTCAGGAAGCCATTTTCCCCCAGGCTGGATTGGCTGGAGATCCTGGAGGTTTTTTGTCATCTTCTGGGCGTGGAACAGTGGTCACTGTGGGTGTGGAGGGGAAGGTATTCGTGCATTTCCTGCATTGTGCAGGGGGTTGGACTAGATGACCCTGGAGGTCCCTTCCAACTCTATGAATCTATGATCATCAGCAAGTTTGCCTAACCCACTTCCTGGGATTGTTGTGAGGGTAAAAATGTGGATGGGAGAACCGTGTATGTTACCCTGAGGAAGGTCAGGATGAAAATGCCATAGATTCAGGATTTTAACCTTTGGTGGTTTCACGTATAGTGTTATTAAATATCCCTTTGTACACCAAATGGTACTAATCACCTGTTTGCTCTTGAGTGAATAATGCAATTACTTAGCCCTCCCCTCCCCTGTATTTGAACTGTGTTCATTTTCCCGCCTCACCTTTGCCTCTACATTTCCTTGCCCTTTTTTTTTTGTTCCCGCAGTTCTTTTGTTTAAACTCCCTTTTATTCCTCACAATCAACACTTTCGTGGTTTTTTTCGCCCAGCTCTTTCATGTCCCTTGTGCTTTTAATTAACATTTCAAAATCTCTGCCTCTTTCCCTATTTTGAATAATCCAAACTCATCTGCATTTCAATTGCCTACCTCTAAAAATTGTACAGGTTTCCTATTAAACACCAATTAACATTTTTCTTTCTTTGCCTGAAAATGGACTAGTCTTCCTGCGGGAAGGGGAAAAAAAAAAGATTTAATCACAAGCCTTGCATCCATATGGCACTTAAAATATTTAAATAAAGGGTATTATAGGTGGAAGAAATTAAATCCGAATAGCTAGTCTGAAAGGGAGTAATAAATGTATTATGTAAAATTAAGCAGCCTTAGTTATAATGATGGAGTCCTGCAATTGTTTGTTCTTTATTTAGATTAAATACATTGTGATTCTCGATGCCTCTCAAAAAGTATGTAATATATTTACAAATGTAAACTTGCAATCCATTTGTAACACATCATTAAAAGAAGTATTCTGTTGGGAAGAAAGAAAAAAAATGCTTCATATCAATGCGGCTAGGCGGAAATTGTAATTATTGGCTTTGCAACCACTGGAAACACATCTTGAGCAGAGCAATTCATTGCGGCGTGGTTGCAAGGAGCAGCCAACAATAACAGGCATAACCCTAAAATACTTCATTTTGTTATCCCAGGTCTCATAGCTAGATGTTATCAGCTGTCAAAGGATGGGCCCCAAATAGACTAAACCAGGGATTATGGGACACCCCCCCCCAACAAAAGTCTCATGGGTTGGAGGCTGCAGTGAGGAGGAAGACTGAGCAAAGAGGGAGGGAGGGGCTGCGGCTCAGTAGTAGAGCATCTGCTTGGCACACAGAAGGTCCCAGGTTCAATCCCTGGTATTTCTTGTTAGAATGGCTTAGTTAGGAGATGGTATGAAAGACCCCTGCCTGAAACCCTGGAGAGCCACTGCCCGTCTGAGTAGACAGTACTGACCTTGATAGAGCAATGGTTTGCTTCAGTATATGGCGGCTTCATGTGTTCCTGTGTTGTGGTTGGTAGGATCTGACCCATGGTTTAATTGTTTTAGAAACAAATTTTGTCAGGGATTATTAGGAAAGGAACTGAGAATAAAACAGCCCCTGTACAATTCTATGATGCTTCCTTATTTAGAATACTGTGTACAGTTCTGGTCACTGTACCTCAAAAGGGACATTGCAGAGTTGGAAAAAGTACAGAGGAGGGTGACCAAGATGATTAGGCAGTTGGAGCACCTTCCCTATAAGGAATGGCTGAAGAATCTGGGACTTTTTAGAAAAGAGGTGACTAAGGAGGGACACGATAGAGGTTTATAAAATTATGCATGGGGTGGAGAGAGCTGACAAAGAGAACTTTTTCTCCCTCTCCCAAAAGACTAACTCAAGGGCATCCCATGAAACTGATGGGCAGTAGGTTCAGGATGGACAAAAATAAATGCTTTTTATACAGGGAGTGATTAAATTGTGGAATTCGCTGCCAGAGGATGTAGTGATGACCACAGGTATAAACGACTTTCAAAGGAGATCAGATAGATTCATGGAGGATAAGCCTATCAATGGCTACTAGCCAGCTTAAAGAGAGGTAGAGAAAATCATGGAGCAGAGGTTTCCCAGTAGGACTGCAAACGGGAAAAAGTTCTTTCATTTCTCTGTTTGTTTCATTTTTCATTTCATTTTTTCATTTGTTTCAAATACAGTCCCTTACATCCATTTTTAGGTTTGCTGTCCACCTTAGTTTCCCACAGACTTCAACGAGAGACCCAGCCAGCCTTCTCCTATGGGTTGCCCACCTGAAGGTGGCCCCTGAAGATCTCCCACTATTACACTTGATCTCCCGATGACCAAGATCAGCTCCCCTGGGAAAAATGGCTGCTTTGGAAGGTGGACTCCTTTATTATACCCTGCTGAGGTCCCTCCCCTGCCCTGCCCTAGCCCCGCCCTGCCCCGACTCCATTCCCCAAATCACCAGGTATTTCCCAACCCAAAGGCGGCAGCCCTACCCAGAGTACATTCATAGCAGCAGAACTGAAAATTATTCTTCCAAAGAAAAGGCAGTCAATGAAAAATACATGTTACCTCTGGCAAGGTAGAAAACAGAAGTGAGAGACTTCTCCTGTTGCCCTTTTGTTTTCTCAGAATTTTTGGAAAACAAAACTGCAGGAGATACTCGGCGGAGTTACATACATCCTTCATTCCCATCTCTGAGGCTCTTCTGTATCCCAGTTCTCATTCCAGTTCTCTGAGTGCTACACTTTTTTTTCTCCCTGAAGAGCAATTAGGTCTTGTGTCCTTAAGGATGCATCTAGGATGAAAGAACTTCTTTTTCTTCTCTCTGAGATGAGTTACTATTTTTAGGAGGGGTTTTCTTTTTTAAGTGCAGAGTCAAGCTTACCACTATACTGTGCTATGCCACATGGAGGTTCTGTTTTCTGCTAATTATAGACAATGCTTAAGGGCCTTGATAAGTGATGGATATTCCCCCCCCACTTTGTTTTGCATGTGTGCATCTGTCTTCCCATATACAATCTACCATCTAGCTAAAAAAACAGCAAGCCTCACCGTTTCATTAACAAATGAAATCGGGAATGACAAACGCACACACACACATACACACGCACACGCACACACACACACAGAAGGAGTTTGCCGTCTGCTGATTTCCATTCCTCAAGGCCCGAGCAGAGTGAATCGGACAACCGGGCTGCAAGATAAACAGGGCGGCAAATCACAGAGGTGGACCAAATAGAATAAGGACGTGATAAATAATTGTCTGCTCTTAACAAGTCTGCTGAAAAGGTGTCACCTTCCTAGCTTGACCTGTTTCCAGGCTAAATCACCACTATCGTTCTCTGGCTTAAGTTTTTTTTTTAAAGAACCCGAAAGCTAGGGGAACGGTTGAAAAACAACTTCTTGATGATTTCAACAGTCTTTGCAAGAATCTTGATTGGTTACTTTGAATGGCTTTACTCTCACTCAGCCTACAGGAGCCTGATTTGGCTTGGGATTGGGGGGGAGGAGTAAATTCTGCCTTCCCCTCCGCACCATTTTCCCAAGCTGAAATGGCCATAGTTGGGGAGTTATTGCAAATCACTCAGAACCTGGTCCTCACTCAGTAAAAAACGTGTTGCATAGTTTGGCCCTTTCACTTGCTGGCTTCCTTTCATAATACAGCCAAAATGGCTTGCTATGTGGAATCCTGGCTTTATCCCAGCTACTGTGTCATCCCTGACTGAATCTAGTTTCAGAAGGGTAGCCATGTTGGTCTACAATAGATTTGGGTCCCGTAGCACCTTAAAGACCAACATGGTCTTCAAGAGTAAAAGCTCCGTTCATCTGATGGTACCAGGAGCTTTTACTCTCAAAAGCTCACAACTAGAAATCTTGTCAGTTTTTAAGGGTGCTGTTGGACTCGAATCTAGCTGACTGAGACTGTGATCCAGGGAGGAAAATGAAGCAGCTGGGTAGAGGGGGTGGGTGTTGCCAAGGAAGGAGCAGGCAAAGAAAACAGTGGTACCATTTAAAAAAAAAAATGTGATCTCTGATACTGGCTGTGATCATATGCACAATTAGACCCACCATAGGCATGAATGCCAGGCAGATTTAAGGGCGCAATCAGACAACAACATCTGGGAAGTGCCATGCAGCTGTCGGCAACCCGTTCTGCTCCACTGCAGAAGTGGAGTTAAAAGACACTGGGGGAAATCTGGTAGAAAACGGGTTGCGACGGGCCATGGACGGACTTTCCCCTGTCTGATCGTTCCAGTGTGCCATCCTGACTCCATGCCATTGTTTTCTCCCCCTTCTCAGTATGTGCATCATCCCAAACTCCATAGGGAGCCCTCAGTGCAGAGATGTGATTAATTGATTCCTTGTTCAAGTGCATTGGAAACAAATGGGGGGAAAAACCAACTCATCCACGGTTGCATCTGATCACACAGTGATGGGCTGTGCCTGCAGCTTCCAAGGACAGTGTGATCACGCAACTACGGGTCAAATTCCTCTGGAGGAAATAGCCTTGCTTCCCCCCCCCCATTTTTTTCTGGCGCATGTGACCACAACCACTAGGTAAGATGTCAAGTCCTGTCATTAACATCGTATGAAGAATGGCATCAAAACCCACCAAACCATCTATAGGTTTAACATCTTCTGCTTAGGTAAAGAACAAATACAATTTTGTTATTATATTTATGTCTTTTTTCTTTCATGGAACTCGAGGAGGCGTATGTAAGGCTTCCAGGATATCCCCTGCGTAGGCCCTGGATAGACCTAAATCTGCTAAGCTTCGCAAAGTTAGTGCATCATAAACTTTCAGACTATTCCCTTAGGTTGTCAGCCAGCATCATGGGTACAGTCCCAGAATCCTCTGCAGGATGAGAAAGGCTTTGGTGCTGTGTGTATATACCAAAGTGGGATTTTTGAGTTGAATGAACATCGGTGGCCCTGGCTACTGAAGAAAAATGTTATAGACGTCTCTTAATGTGAAAAGTTATTAACAGACAACACCGTTGCTCAGAAGGACAGACAGATCACCGTTATTTCCCCTCATCTTCTAAAACATAAGCTGCTATAAGAAAAGAACTACTAATGGCTTTGAAAAATTGGAGTAAAAAGAGAGCAGCGGAAGTGTATAATTATGCTGGATGGATAAACTGAATGGTTTTGTGAAGCTGATGAAAAAATTGCTAGTTCTATGGAAGTGCTTAAGGACAATTGATTATTCTGAAACCATTAAAATTCCATTCAAACTCATACAAAATGTACAATATTGACAGTCACGTCACACACGCGCGCATTGTCTTTCAGATCCTTGCGAGGCACTGAACTCTCCTGTGATCTCTGAGTTTGCTGAAGAGAAAATGAACCAATAGAAACATGCAAAACAGAGTAAATGGATGCGAGTGGAAAAATAGTTATTGAGTTGCCATGTACTGCCCTTCTTCAAGGAGAACTCTGGATCTTGTGATTCTTGAGAGGTATCTGCTTTTAGCCTAAATAGGATGCAGGTCTGCCACTATTTATTTATTTAATTCTATGCCACCCAAGGGACCCAAACCAGCTGACAGCAAACTGTTGAAATACAATAGCTAATTTATAAATGTAATTTAACTGGTCCATTGAGCTGCCTAACGTAGGCCTCAGGCTAAGAGCCAAGGGCCAAGATCCCTTGCCTTTTGCCCTCAGACTCATACCTCTATCCATGTGTCATATAAACACATATAAGCAGTGGAGAAACAATCTCAGCTCTGATGGAACTCCACTAGCAAGCCACCAGGCTCTTTCCACATTTCCTTCCCTACTAGGGTTGCCAGTCCCCAGGTCCCTGTGGGGGTTCCCTTGCTTTTTGGGGGCTGTGGTTCACCGCTGGCCAGCTGGCTGGTGGGGAAAACCCCACTCCTAAATAGGGACATCATCAGGCAACATCCCCAGTGCAGTGACAACACTTGGAAGTGATGTCATTACGTTGGCGATATCGCACGTGACGCTCTGGTTTGGGGGGCGAACTCTATGGTTTGGAAGCAAAAAAAGCCCCATAGAGTTTTTGCCACCAAACCAGTGTCGTGTGTGATGTCACCGATGTGATCACATCACTTCCAGTAGATGTCATCAATTCGGGATGTCGCCCAACAATGTCCTGCCCAACCTGGAACGCCTTCCAAATCCCCCCCCGTGATGGCAGTGGGACCTGGGAGCCCTGTTCCCTACCAAGGAATGTAAGAACATAAGGACATAAGAGAAGCCAATGTTGGATCAGGCCAATGGCCCATCCAGTCCAACACTGTGTCACACAGTGGCCAAAAATACCAGGTGCCATCAGGAGGTCCACCAGTGGGGCCAGGACACTAGAAGCCCTCCCACTGTTGCCCCCCCCAAGCACCAAGAATACAGAGCATCACTTGCCCCAGACTGAGAGTCCCTATCTATACCTTGTGGCTAATAGCCACTGATGGACCTCTGCTCCATATATTTATCCAATTCCAGTGGTGGTCACACACACGAGATAATGAGGGGGGGAAGTGAGGTTATTTCCCCTGGAGGAATTTGACCTGCAGTTGCGTGATCACACAGTCATTTGAAACCGCAGGGGCAGCCTGCCATTGCATGATCAGACACAACCACAGGTGAGTCAGGGGTTTTTTTTTGCTGTTTGTTCACGATGCATTTAAATGGGGAATCAATCAATCACATCTCAGCACTGAGGGCTCCTTATGGAGTGTATGATGATGTGTATACTGAGAAGGGGGGGAAAAAAACAACAGCATGTATCAGACCATCCCGATGCCATGACAGCACGCTGCAGTGATCAGACAGGGGAAAGTCTGTCCGTGGCCCATCGCAACCCATTTGCTACTGGACTTTCCCTGCTTCTGCAGTGGAGCAAAACGGGTTGCCGATGGGTGCAGGTCACTTCCCAGATGTTCGCCGCCCTGTAAATCCACCCGGCATTCTCACCTATGGTGCGGCTCATTGTGCGTATGATTGCGCCCACCCTCTTGAAGCCATCCATGCTTGTAGCCAACACCACCTCCTGTGGCAGGGAATTCCATGTGTTAATCACTCTTTGGGTGAAGAAGTACTTCCTTTTGTCTATTCTGGCCCAAGCTCCATACCTGTAAGCAGAGGTGAAAGAAGCTCAGCCCTGATGGAACTCACCTGCTGCTAGGGAACCACTGGGTTCTTACCACATTTCCTTCCCTACCAAGGAATGTCTGTCTGGCATGGTCCAAGCTAAATACCTGTAAGCAGAGGAGAAACAATTCTGGAGTTGATAACAAGCCACCAGGTTTCTTTGTCAGTTTCCTTCCCATTGTTTAGTTTGATGCTTAAATTTTCTCCACCATGTATTTCTTTCTGTCTCTCTATCGGGCACTAATATGATAATTAAACAAGAGCACAGCGGCTAGCAAAATCTTAAGCTACTGCAGACTGCAGCCCCTCAAATACAATGTGATGGGTCCTTACTTGGTGGACATTAATGTTTGAAATAGAGGGAAATAATAAACAGAGCTGAGGGGGTCATTAGATGCAGGAAGTACAGTGTGAAAATGTAATTATGCAAAATATCACGGGGCATGTTTCAACAAACTCCCTTGGTTTGGTAGATGGCCGGTGTTATTGTTGATTTTCAAAACCCGCCAGACATTATGTCTTCTGAAGGGGGGGAAAGAAATCAGTTTCATTACGCTCCCCAAGCAGAGGGACTATGTGGATATTCCCATCAGTCTCTCTGACAACCAAAGAAAACTAGAAATGCCTCCACCTCCAGTATGACTAAACTGAGCTCTCTGCTTCCCCTCTCGGCCTGGCTACTTCCTTGTATAATGCTCAAGCTGCTGCTCCCAGATCCTTTTCCCAGGGAAGAAGGTAGGGTCACACTTGAATCACATGAAACTCACTAGTTCACCAGTTCTTTAACAGGCTTCCCTTCGAGTAACCCTGAACCTAAGCCCAGCTACACTACACTTAGGGGCAGTGATAAAGGGGATGCAAGAACAGCTCCTCTGAAGGAAGTTAGGAGAACGGCGCAGGGCATGGCAATTCAGAACCCTACTCTGATTGATTCAGAGCCAGTTTGGACTCTAATCTGGGAGAACTGGGTTTGATTCCCCACTCCTCCATATGCAGCTGCTGGTGTGACCTTGGATCAGTCATAAGTTCTCTCAGAGCTGTTCTCTCAAGGGCAGTTCTCGAGAGAGTTCTCTCTGCCCCACCTACCTCACAGGGTGTCTGTTGTGGGGAGGGGAAGGGAAAGGAGATTGTAAGCTGCTCTGAGACTCCTTTGGGTAGTGAAGGGTGGGGTATAAATCCAATCTCCTCCTCCTCCTCCTCCTTTTTCCTGGCTTATTCTCAGGGAAGTGTCCTTAGGATTGCACTGAGGTCGATGGCAGTGGTAGTCTGTTGGTCAGAACCAAGCTGCCAAGTGCTCTTGTTACTCAGATTATTGAGTGAGCCTAAGCATTTAGTGAGGCTTAGCAATTCTGAGTTAGAACATAAGAACATAAGAGAAGCCAATGTTGGATCAGGCCGATGGCCCACCTAGTCCAACACAAGGTCACACAGTGGCCAAAAATACCAGGTGCCATCAAGAGGTCCAGCAGTGGGGCCAGGACGCTAGAAGCCCTCCCACTGCTGCCCCCACCCAACACCAGGAATACAGAACATAACTTGCCCCAGACTGAGAGTTCCTATCTATATCTTGTGGCTAATAGCCACTCATGGACATCTGCTCCATATATTTATCCAGGGTTTTTTTCATAGAAAAAGAGCTGCAGGAGCTCATTAGCATATAGTATGCTAATGAGCTATTAGGCTATTAGCATATGCCACACCCCCTAACATCACCGGAAGTGATGTCAGAAGGGGAAGCAAAAAGGGGGAGGCATCTTCAAAAGCCTCCCTTTCCCTTCCCCAGCTGGCCTGGGTGGGGGAGCTAAGAAAGAAGAGGTTTAAAGTTTAAACCCCTTTTCACTAGAGTTGGGCCACAGAAGGAGGAAAGAGGGAAGGAAAGAGAGAGAGTAGAGAGAAGGAAAGAAGGAAGGAAAGAGGGAAAGAAAGAGAGGGAAGAAGAAGGGAAAGAAAGAGAGAGGAGGGAAGAAGGATGGAAACAGGGAAAGGAGGAAAAAAGAGAAGAGAAGAAGGTGGGAAAGAAAGAAAGAGAAAAGGGAAGGAGGGAATGAAAGAAATTCCACGGCAATTTGGCCCCGTTATATCCTATGGGCCATTGAAGTCAATGGTGAAAACATAGGGTATATTCTGGGGGCTGGAGGGGAGGGGTTTGAGGAAGAGGCTTCAAAGTCACCGGGTAGCTGATGAAGCCTCTCCCCAAGATACCCACCAAGTTTCAAGAACATTGGACCAGGGGGTTCAATTCTATGGGCCCCCAAACAGGTTGCCCCCATTCCCTCCATTGTTCTCTATGGGCATCACTGATTGTCATCTTGCATGGGACAGTCTCCAGAGTGTGGGGATGTTTCAGTTGGGGTGGTCCAAAGATTGTTTTGGGGTGCAGCCAGGCCCCACTGTTTGCCTGGGTGACTTCCCTGGGGGCACCTCACTTTGGAGCAGCTGGCACAAGAACCGCCCTTTGGACCAGGACACAGCATATGTCTCCTCAAAGGGGAGAGTTCACTGAACATGGAGGTATATGACATGTGGTGGTCCAAACCTCATTCCGGGATGTAGTGGGCAAACAGTCAGACCAGTTCCTTATTCAAATCTTTTTTTTGAAATACAGGCTTCTTGCATACACCTGAAATGGAAGCCTCTGGCGCCAGAACCAATGTTTGGACTGGGCATCACTGTATGTCATCTTGCAGGGGATCATCTCCAGAGCATGGGGATGAGTCCTTTGGGGTGGTCCAAAGATCGTTTTGGGGTACAGCTTGGCCTCAGTGCCTGCCTGTGTGATTGTCCTGGGGGTGCCTCACTTTTTAGCAGGTGGCACAAGAACCACACTTTGGACCAGGACACAGCATATGTCCTCTTGAAGGGGAGAGTCCACTGAACTTGGAGGTATATGAAGTTTGGGGGTCCAAATCTTATTTTGGGGTTCAGAGCTTTCAAATTCTCCTCAATGTTTTTGGATGAATTCATGAATAAGATGCAAATAAGGAATGAATAAGGAACTGGAAATAAGGAACCAACTTCAGCCTCATCCTGGGGAGCTGATCTCTGTAGTTCTGGGATCAGCTGTAATTTCAGGAGATCTCTGGGCCCCACCTGGAGGCTGGCAACCCTACTAGAGCAGTCAGGGAGTACCATACAACCTGCTTGGGTTTCTTGCTGTTCTGGTTGGCTTTTCTCCTTTGATCAGAGTTGGCAGATACAGATCCCTTCTTGAATGACATCAAGTCCCAAGTTCAGGAGCTACTTGTGGCTTTGAGTCCTGCCAGAGGGATCAAGTCCCACCTCAAGCATCTTCGATCTGCCTCAGGCAGATTCTAGCAGGTTCAAGGCACCTCAGCCACAGAAGCAGCATAGAAATGTTCTAAAGACATTTCTAGATAGAAGTGCGTAGGGAGGCCAGCCTCCAGGTGGGGCCTGGGGATCCCCTGGAATTGCAGCTCATCGCCAGACTACAGAAATCAGTCCCCTGGAGAAAATGGATCCTCTGGAGCAGAGGTCCCAAACTTTTTGAGCCTGCAGACACCTTTGGAATTCTGACGTGGCATGGCGGGCGCAGTAACAACATGGCTGCCACAAAATGGCCGCCACCAGAGGTGGAGCCCACCACAAAATGCCACCACTTAGAAGAGAAGAAGAAGAGATTGGATTTATACCCCGCCCTTCACTTGGAGTCTCAGAACGGCTTACAAACTCCTTTTCCTTCCCCTCCCCACAACAGACACCCTGTGAGGTAGGTGGGGCTGAGAGAACTCTTGACAGAAACTGCTCTTTCAGGAACAGCTGTGCCAGAGCTTGTGACTGACCCAAGGTCACATCAGCAGGTGCAAGTGGAGGAGTGGGGAATCAAACCTGGTTCTCCCAGATTAGAGTCTGCACACTTAACCACTACACCAAACTGGCTCTCACTTAAATTCAATAACACAGTGTAGGTCCTTGTACTGTGGTGGCAGCTGCTGCCAAAAGCAAGGTTTTTTAAAAATCTGCAGTCAATCAAATCCCCAATGGTCTTGCTGGGCAAAAGCTCTACCTGGCCCCACCCACTTCCTAAAAACACTTGGTGGGCCCCAGAAAAGGTGTCTTCAGGCACCATGTGGAGACCCCTGCCTTGGATGGTGGATTCTGTGGCATCGTACCCTACCGAGGTCCCTGCCCTCCCCAGGCTCCACCCCCAATCGCCAGGAGTTCCCCAGCTTGGATCTGATGACCCCAGAAGCATGTTAAATCGCTGGGTGTGGCACTACCTGAAAGTGACAGCTGACATTGAATGCCAGTGACCATAATTAGTCAGTTCTAAAGTGAATTGGACATATAGCAGGAACCTCCCCCCCTTTTATTGAGTCTATTACAACATATATAGAAAACAAGAACACCTCAGTATTGTACAACCTTGTGGTAAGTAAGATATTGAAATATAAGAGGCATAGAACGTCATGCAAAAATACTTCTCTATTATGTTGCATTAGAGCAGTGGATCATAGCACCGAATTTAAATCGACCAACTACCAAACATATCATACAACCTTTTTAATGTCAGATATTAAGCAAGTTCATAGGAACCGATTTTGTTAGGAAGCCAAATAACCTAATACAGGAAACCACTTTACTACAAATTTGGGGTATATATCCCTGTCCATATTACTTTGAGTTATTTGATCAGTGATTCCCCCCCCCATTATACATAGTTTCCATATCTTGTTTATGCCACATATTTATATTTGTTACCATAACGTGATCCAGCTGTAAAATAGCCATGATTCTTTCATGGTTTTTGAAGCTGTATTATGGGATCCGTGTGCCACATTTGTTTCAAGTCGTCGACAGCTGTGTTTGGATTCTGATTATTTATTTGAGGGTTTTTCCCCTCACAGCTCAAAGCAGTTTCCAGCAATAATGTTACAGGAGTATACTGTAAAACCTTATACAAACTGAGAGCGATCAGTGAAACACCAACAGAGAGCTGCGTGTATGTGTTATGTGCTGTTAAGTCACATCAGAGAGCCATTTTGGTGTACTGGTTAAGTGTGCAGACTCTAATCTGGGAGAACCGGGCTTGATTCCCCACGCCTCCACTTGCAGCTGCTGGATGACCTTGGGCAAGCCATAGTTCTGTCAGAGCTGTTCTTGAAAGAGCAGTTCTCGAAAAAGCTCTCCCACCTACCTCACAGGGTGTCTGTTGTGGGGAGGGGAAGGGAAAGGAGTTTGTAAGCCGCTCTGTGACTCCTTTAGGTGCTGAAGGGTGGGGTATAAATCAAATCTCTTCTTCTAAGTCACTTTCGACTTATGGCAACTCTATGAATTAATGACCTCCAAAATGTCCTGTAATTGACAGCCTTGCTCAAGTTTGGCAGGCTGAGTTGTGGGTTCCTTGGTTGAGTCCATCCATCTCATGTTGGGTCTCCCTCCTTCCCTGCCACCTTCGACTTTTCCTAGCATCAGTGGGCTAAAGGACTCATTTAACCAGTGCAAAAGCTGTACGAGGAAAGCAAAAACAGGGCAGCCCTCACCTCACTGGGCAGCTGGTTCCAAAGTGAAGGAGCAACCACAGAAAAGCCCCTGGCATATGTTGTAGTTCTGACTTTCCTCAAAGAAGGGATGGGAAGCAGATCCCACTGTGAAAAGAGAAGTGGTTGCATGGTCTCATATAGGGAAAGGCGGTCCCTCAGATATGTTGGTCTCAAGGGCTTTATCCTGGACCTGGAAATGAGCAGAAAAATAATGCTATGTCAGGCAGTATAACTGATCTAAATATAGGAGTAATGTGACAGAAATTACTACCACCAGTCAACGGGTAGACTGTGATATTCTAGACTCACTGCAGTTTCTGAGTTGTCTCCAAGGGCAGCCCCACACAGAGTGCATTGCAGTAGTCCAGCTCTTAAGGTTACAGGAGTATATCCTGGCATGGCTGCTTTGGTTGTGTCCAAGAGGGGGTGCTATTTATGTGCCAATGGTGACCCAAGAGGCACCCCTTTGAAAGCTGATAAAGCAGCCCCCTTCAAGACATCAGCCTTAGCGTATGGTTTTATGTGAGCATGTGAGGTTTTTCTCCACTGAATCAGACCTTTGGCTCTTCTTACACTGCTGTCTAATGACAGTTTCTCCCTGTGATCTTAGGCTGAGGTTAAAAATTGAATCCATGACTTTTTGTATTCAGTGCACATTGTCCCTGATGTCACATTGTCCCTGATACGGCAATTTTAGTTGCCCTCGTAGGACCTAAACTAGAAGGCACATATTGGTACTGATATTATTTCCAGAATATACAACTAGTTCTGACACAAGGCCAGATATATTTGTGGCCCCAAATAGAAATCGTTTGGCATGTCATTCAGTTCCATATTGGAACATTCTGTTTTTTGGTCCTATATTATTAATTGTTCATTGCCTTACATGTGTTACAGGGACTTTGTTGCTTGGTATATTTTGTACTTTGTACTATTTGACCTCTGAAGAAGGCTCTTGTGAGCTGAAACACGTCAGGTCAAGACTGTCCTTTTCGTGCATTTGTCACTTTTAACATTTTCTGAGGCTTTACTTAGGCCCCTACAAAGTTTTTATATGTCTTTGAAATAAACACTCTTTCATCTATACTTCCTTATGTTTTCAACTTTTGGCCCTTCATAAGTTTTCTAAACTTCCTTTGGAGGTTCATTCAGTGGTCAACCAGTTGCCTTGGAGAGCTCGCGACAGGGAACAGGGGTCGAGGCCTTCCCTTGTTGTTGCCTCCTGGCACTGATATTCAGAGGTTTAGCACCTCTGAATGTGGAGGTTCCCTTTAGTCACCATAACTAGCAGCCAGTGATGGGCCTATCCTCCCTGAATCTGTCTAATCCCCTTCTAAAGCTGTCTATGCCTGTGGCCATCTCTACATCTCCTGGCAGTGAATTCCACATTTTAATCACTTGCTGTGTAAAGATGTGTTTCCCTTTGTTCTGAATCTACTGCCCATCAACTTCATTGGGTGCCCCCACATTCTAGCAATTTGGGAGAGCAAGAAAAAGGTCTCACTGTCCACTCTCTGTACTCTGTGCTCCAGAAATTCTCATCCACCTGACACCCACCAATGATTTGCTGCAGTATTAAAAAAACCCCACTGCAATTGAGCAAGTTTTGGAAAGATCACAGCAAAGCCAAGGAAAAACTGGAAGGTGCATGAAAGCATCGCGATGCCGTGCAGGAGCCAGACGAACAAAGTACACTTTCCATCAGCACCCAAATCAAACCAAGCATCTGGTTTGGAAGAAACCTATATATGCCTTAAGAATGGAAGGCAATGCCTTAAGGTTGCCAGCTCTGGGTTGCAAAATACCTGGAGATTTGGGGAGTGGAGCCTGTGGAGAGAGGGGGTTTGGGGAGGAACAGAACCTCAGTGTGGTATGGCATCATAGAATCCACTCTCCAAAGCAGCTATTTTCTCTGGGGGAATCCATCTCTGTCACCTGGAGATGAGTTCTAATTCTGGGAGAGCTCCAGGTCCTACCTGGAGGCTGGCAACCATGCAGTGCCTCCGTCATCTGTTTGGAATGCATGTGTGTTCCCAAGCATACTCACAGGGCTCCACCTACACATGCAGCAGAGAGAGGAAGTCAAGTTCTGAGCTGGTAGAATGGGCTCCCGGGGGAGGTGCCATTTTTGAACACTGCTCTGTGACAAAAAGATCCCACAAGTGAAAAGAACAAGAGAGAGTGAGAGTGAGAGAGAGAGAAAGAGAGATTTAGCTCTCTCTTGTTTAGCTCCTATGAAGTGGTAGTTTCCCAATTACAAGGAATTATTAATGTAGAGGAGCTTTGAAAAACATAACCCCTCACCTGGATTCTAAAGTCCTGTAATCCATTCTACCACATTTCTCCGCAGCACTGGTACACTAGGGCTCTGACTAGTCTGAACAAGGGACCAGCTATGCCTGCATGGAGGAGTTGCCCCGGGGGTCACAGAACAAAATCCAGGAGCTCTGGGAATATATGCATTGAATCATTCTGTACCAGCTGGGTTCCAGCAACTTAGTGCTATTCATGCATACTAGAGCTCACTAGAGATCTCTCAGGCTGTTGAGTTCTTCACTTCCTATATCCTTACAAACACTTCCTTTCTCTAACTCTTCTTTGACACTGGATGCCAGAGCAGAAATCCAGTCTCACTCTGGGAGCAATCCTTGGACATGAATCCCATGTTATTCAGTGGGGCTTATTCCCAGGGAAATGTCCTGAGGATTGCTTTCCCAAATTGTTGTATTAGCTGTTGTGCAGATTCAAAAGCCTGATCTAGCAGGTCTATGCAAATGCACGAGCTTGGTGTTCTCGTCCCGCACTGATTTCAGAACAGTGCTTTCTGAGATGTGAGCAACGCACAGCCATTGGATCTTAAATCATCTTTATTGAACTCCCCATGCATACAGAAGATCATGTACTCACAATCTAGCTGATAGCTGGCTGGAAAAGTTTCATCTTGTGATCTAAGTGATCTCTTTGGCCATGGTGGGAAGAGATGCAGTTTCCCCCTCAACTTGTAATTAATGGTAGACAAAGAAATGGAAAAGAACCATAAACTCTAAGCTACGCGCCTCTGGGCTCAGGAAATTACCCTAATGAACTAATCAGAGGGGACATAGGCTAGGGGACTACAATTCCCAAGGGGCAACTGGTCTTAAAGATACACAGCAGTCTTACTGAACTACTAATACTTATCATTAACACTGACTGGGGGCAGCACACTTGGCCATGAACATAATTTATCCTGCACGCACCAATGGCTTTTCTCCCATTGGCATCTCTGGTAGAGCTCCTAAGGTGCGCCCCATTGCATGCCTGAAGGTTCCCCTGATATGAACAGCACATGAACAACTACTAGCACTTTGCACATGTCTTTGGCTTCCAAAGTCTGAATTTCTTTTGACTGTATCTTTTAAATAACACTATTGACTATTGAGAATGTTTTGCATCTCTTACTTCATTTACCTATCTTAAAAAGAATTTGAATACCATGATTTGGTGAGGGATTAAATTTAAATCTCCAATCTCCATAGACAGCTTCAAGAGGACTGGATAAACATATTGAAGAGGCAATTAGCCACAACATATAGAAGAATAAGAGAAGAGACTGGATTTATATCCTGGCCTTCACTCGGAGTCTCAGAGCAGCTTACAAACTCCTTTCCTTCCCCTCCCCACAACAGACGCCTTGTGAAGTAGGTGGGGCTGAGAGAGCTCTTTCCAGAACTGTCCTTGAGAGAACAGCTCTGACAGAACTGTGGCTTGCCCAAGGTCATCCAGCAGCTGTAGGTGGAGGAGTGGGGAATCAAACCTGGTTCTCCCAAATTAGAGTTCTCACACTTAACCACTACACCAAACTGGCTAGATGGAACGCTGTGTCTGGGGCAGTGATGCTCTGTATTATTAGTGCTTGGGGGGCAACAATGGGAAGGCTTCTGAAGCTCTGGCCCTGCTGGTGGACCTCCTGAGGGCATCTGGGTTTTGGCCACTGTGTGACACAGAGCGTTCGACTGGATGGGCCAGTGGCCTGATCCAACATGGCTTCTCTTATGTTCTTATCTGTTTTGAAAATCTAGATGTTGCTTCAGTTCAAGGCAGATCACAAAGGAAAAATAACCACAACAATAAAAAATTAAAGAATCAATAAACAGCAATATTGTTAATATTAAAACAAGCCATGCCACCCGTAACCCACTACGTGCATAAAAACTGCATAAAAATATTGAGCAGCTTCAGATGGTAGCCATTAAACACCCCTCTGTCTAGAAACAGGCTGTAAAAAGATAGAACCCTTCAACTAAAAGCTTTGGTAAAAAGAACCCTGAATGGCCCATGCTGGCCTGATCTTATCATATCTTGGAAGCTAAGCAAGGCTAGCACTGATTAGTATTTGGATGGGAGACCACCAATGAAGTCCAGGGTTGCTACGCAGAGGCAGGCAATGGCAAATCATCTCTGAATTTCCCTTGCCTTGAAAACCCTATGGTGTCAACGTAAGTTGGCTGCAAAATGACAGCACTTTCCACCACCACAAAGAAATATTTTTGTTAGGTGCCTGAGAGACTGCAAAGGAAACACCTGGCAAGCCTCAAGTGGGCAGGCATTAAAAGGCAAGGTGCCACCACTGAAAAAGTCCTGCCTCTGGTTGCCCTCTGACTAGGGTTGGCAACCAGCGGGAGACTGATGGAGGGGGCTTGCTGGTGACGTGATCTTGCCAATGATGTGGTGATGTTACTTCCTGCATGACACAGAAGTGGCATCATTTCATCACCGGTGATGTTCTCACATTCACACCAAACTCTACTCTTTATCCTTTGGTGTAGTGGTTAAATGCATGTATTGGTTAAGTGTGCAGACTCTAATCTGGGAGAACCAGATTTGATTCTCCACTCCTCCACTTGCAGCTGCTGGATGACCGTGGGCAAGCCATAGTTCTGTCAGAGCTGTCCTTGAAAAGGCAGTTCTTGAAAGAGCTCTCTCAGCCCCACCTACCTCACAGGATGTCTGTTGTGGGGAGGGGAAGGAAAAGGAGTCTGTAAGCTGCTCTGAGACTCCGAGTGAAGGATGGGGCATAAATCCAATCCCCTTCTCCTCCTCCTCTTCTTCTTCCTCGTCGTCTTCTTCTTCGATTTTTTGGGGCAAATGGGAGAGCATCACTTGACACAATGATGTCATTTCCAGGTCATGCAGGAAGTTATGTCACAACATCAACATACCCCCCTAGTTGCCCCAGCCATTTCCCCCCTGCTGCCCAACTGGGTGGTGGCAGGCAGCACCAGCAGGGGGTGGGAGGTCTCCTGCCAAAGTGAGATAACCTACACCTGACTCACCTCTGCAGATGGAGACACAGAGAAGAGGATTTGGGGATGGGATGTCGATTGGTAGGGTGAACAGTACAGGAGGAGGTGGCCCTTCTGGTACCTCTGCCCCAAGCCATTTACTACACTGGCCCTTGTGAAAGGCTACTCAAGAGAAACAGAAGCAAACAACACGGGGTAATTTACTCTGTTGATTGAATGTGCATGATTTCCCTGGCAGACTCTGTGTAATCTCAGAGGCTGTCCTAATCCTAATCACTGACTTCTCCTTCTATTTAGGAGTACTTAAACTGAGTGGGGTGGGGATGGGGAGGGGAGAGACGAGAAGAAACGAGCAAAAAGCGCGAGTGAATTGGGTTTAAGCATTCACGACCTCTCCTGCCTTGCCGATCAGATTCATTTCCTTCCCCTGCTTCCTGCATTGTGCTACATTTAATTTCACATTGCATATTCTTTCTTCATTATATAGCCCTGGTAATAAATGTAAAATTACATTTTTAATTCCCAGTGATACCTTAATCTAACATTGCATTTACCTCTCTTCTTAACTAATCTTCTGCCCTCCTGAGCAGACTTGATTAAAATTGTTGCATTTATTTTTTAAAAAGGAGAAGAAACGGCCCAAAATAGATCGCCTCGAGTATTGCGATGCGTAGGACCAGCCAGCCCTTATTAAGGTCTGCTCAGTATGCAGGAGAACCGGCGAGAGCGGAGTCCTGCCCTCCTTTCCTGTGGGGAGCAGCCCTGACTCTCACACAGCTCTTTTTTGTGTGTGCTCTTTTGGCCTTGAATGGATGATTACGAGAATCGTGTTATCGCCGATTTGCATGATCAGGATGATTGCACGGAGGTTTTAAATGAGGGATCCCAAGTGCACCATGCACGGAGCCCAATTGAAAGCGTGAACGAGGGCGGCGTGAAACACGGCCCCCTGTCCCAAGGGTTCTGGTGCTGGGAATCGGCTTGGATGTTGAACTCCTGTGGCTTCTGGAAGGCCAAATCCGGTCATTGTGAAATATTTACGGTTGATTGATAGATGCCTGTAACTGCACACTGATACTGATGCCAACAGACATGGTCTTATAGAAGCGGTAGGTGCAGAGGTGTTGGACTTGTTTGTTACGAGGGCTGGATCTGACAGAAGTGTCACTCGGTCGGGCCGGGCCGTGTGTGCTGTAAAATGTAATGCCAGGTGTGGGAGATATAAACTTTATAAAGGACACAGGTGGACCCAATTGGCAATATTATTTTTACTCAAAATACAAACGTGCTTAAAACCAGGGCTTTTTGTGTAGTAAAAGCCCAGCAGGAACTCATTAGCATAATAGGCCACACCCAACAGCGGATACTCATTAGCATATTAGGTCACACCCATGACAGCACAACGTATTAGCATATTAGGCCACACCCCATGTTACCAGAAGTGTGGTCATCCAGCCACACCCACCTTTTGCTTCTTATTCTGTTTACCTTGTTTGTTGTCAAAACCCAGGGCTTTTTTGTAGCAGGAACTCCTTTGCATGTTAGGCCACACACCCCTAATGTAGCCAATCCTAATCAGTTTCAGCTGTTGGGTGTGGCCTGTTATGCTAATCAGTTCCTGCTGGGCGTGGCCAACTCAGGAGCCAGCCGGAACTCCGTTCCTGTGCGTTCCTGCCCAAAAATAGCCCTGCTTAAAACATTAACAGTCTTACTGGGTTTCCTTACAGTATCTCCCTGGTGCCCTCCTTCCCACTTCCACCGCCCATTACACATTAGCGTCGGGACACTATACAGGGACATAATGCGTAGCCTCTGACATCTGGCAATAAAGGTAAAGACCAGTTGCTTGCATGCGTTTGAATTATGGTGCTGGAGAAGACTCTTGAGAGTCCCTTGGACTGCAAGGAGATCAAATCAGTCAATCTTAAAAGAAATCAACCCTGAATGTTCCCTGGATGGCCAGATACTGACGCTGAAGCTCAAATACTTTGGCCACCAAATGAGAAGGGAGCACTCACTGGAGAAGACCTTGATGCTGGGAAAGACTGAAGGTCAAAGAAGAAAGGGATGGCAAAGGATGAGATGGTTAGACAGTGTTAGAACATAAGAACATAATAAGAACATAAGAGAAGCCAATGTTGAATCAGGCCAACGGCCCATCTAGTCCAACACTCTGTCACACAGCGGCCAAAATATACCAGGTGCCATCAGGAGGTCCAGCAGTGGGGCCAGGGCACCAGAAGCCCTCCCACTGCTGCCCCCTCCAGCACCAAGAATAGAGTGCATCACCTGCCCCAGACTGAGAGTTCCCATCTATACCCTGTGGCTAATAGCCACTGGTGGACTTCTGCTCCATATGTTTATCTAATTTCCTCTTGAAACTGTCCATGCTTGCAGCTGCCACGACCTCCTGTGGCAGTGAATTCCATATGTTAATCACTCTTTGGGTGAAGAAGTATTTCCTTTTATCTGTTCTAACTCGACTGCTCAGCAATTTCATAGAGTGCCCACGAGTTCTTGTATTGTGAGAAAGGGAGAAAAGTACTTCTTTCTCAACCTGCTCAATCCCATTCATAATCTTATAAACCTCGATCATGTCACCTCTCAGCCGTCGTTTCTCCAAGCTAAAGAGCCCCAAGCATTTTAACCTTTCTTCATAGGGAAGGTGTTCCAACCCTTTTATCATTCTAGTTGCCCTTCTCTGCACTTTTTCCAATGCTATAATATCCTTTTTGAGATGTGGTGACCAGAACTGTACACAGTATTCCAAATGAGGTCGCACCAATGATTTATACAGGGGCATGATGATACTGGCTGATTTGTTATCAATTCCCTTCCTAATAATCCCCAGCATAGCGTTGGCCTTCTTTATTGCAGCTACACATTGTGTAGACATTTTCAGCGAGTTATCCACTACGACTCCAAGATCTCTCTCTTGGTTCGTCTCTGCCAGATCAGACCCCATCAACGTGTATTTATATTTAGGATTTTTGGCTCCAATGTGCATCACTTTGCACTTGGCCACATTGAACCCCATTTGCCACGTTGACGCCCACTCACCCATCCTCAACAGATCCCTTTGGAGTGCCTCACAATCCTCCCTGGTTTTCACCACCCTGAACAACTTTGTGTCATCTGCAAATTTAGCCACATCACTGCTTACTCCCAATTCCAAATCGTTAATAAACAAGTTAAAAAGCATCGGACCGAGTACTGATCCCTGTGGTACCCCACTGCTTACCACCCTCCACTGAGAAAGTTTCCCATTTATACTCACTCTCTGTTTCCTATTTATAAGCCAGTTTTTGATCCACAAGAGGACTTGTCCTTTTATCCCATGACTGTTGAGCTTACTTAGGAGCCTTTGATGAGGAACTGTATCAAAAGCTTTCCGGAAGTCAAGGTAAATAATATCTATTGGGTCCCCCTTGTCCACATGTTTGTTCACTCCCTCAAAAAACACTAAACAGGTTAGTGAGACAAGATCTTCCCTTACAGAACCCATGCTGAGTCTGCCTCAATAGTTTTTGTTCGTCAATGTGCCTACTAATTCTTTCCTTAATAACAGTTTCCACCAACTTACCCGGTATCGATGTCAGACTGACTGGCCTGTAATTTCCCGGATCTCCCCTGGAGCCCTTTTTAAAGATGGGAGTGACATTAGCTACCTTCCAGTCCTCAGGAATGGAGGCAGATTTTAAAGAAAGATTACATATTTTTGTCAGGAGATCCACAAGTTCACATTTGAGTTCTTTCAGAACTCTCGGATGAATGCCATCTGGGCCTGGTGATTTATTAGTTTTTAAATTGTCCATCAGTCGGAGGACTTCCTCTCTTGTTACCGCAATCTGATTCAGGTCTTTCAAACCCCCTCCCGAAATCGGTGCTTCTGGAGTGGGCAAACACTTCTCCTCTTCCACAGTGAAGACAGAGGCAAAAAATGCATTCAGCTTCTCAGCCATTTCCCTATCATCCTTCACTACTCCTTTTACCCCTTGGTCATCCAAGGGCCCCACTGCCTCCCTGGCTGGCTTCCTACTTCTAATGTATTTGAAGAAAGTTTTATTGTTGGTCTTTATGTTTTTTGCGATATGCTCCTCATATTCCCTTTTTGCTTGCCTGATCACAGACTTGCATTTTATTTGCCATAGTCTGTGTTCCCTTTTATCAACCTCACTAAGACTAGCTTTCCACCGCTTAAAGGAATCCTTCTTACCTTTTACAGCTTCCATTACTTTATTTGTTAACCATGCAGGCTTTTTTCTATACCTATTTGTACCTTTCCTAACCTGCGGTATATATTTTTTCTGAGCTTCTAGGATTGTCTTTTTAAATAGTCTCCAAGCTTCCCCAATGGTTTTGACCTTCTCCACTCTTCCTTTCAATTTCTTCCTCACATGTCCCCTCATACCATAGAAGTTACCCCTTTTAAAGTTAAAAGTGGTTGTGTCAGTCTTTTTGGGCAACTCCCTATCTGTACAAATGTTAAACTCAATGACATTATGGTCACTGTTCCCAAGTGGTGCAATCACTTTTACATCTCTCACCAAGTCTTGGGTGTTACTTAGGACCAAATCCAGGATCGCCTCTCCCCTGGTAGGATCTGTGACCATCTGTTCCACAGCACAGTCATTGAGAGTGTCTAAGAACACAATCTCTTTTTCCCGACTAGAACTCATATTGACCCAATCAATGTGTGGGTAGTTAAAGTCGCCTATTACAACACAGTTATTTCGTCTAGCCGCTATCTTTAATTCATTCATCATTTTATAATCCTCCTCTATCTTTCTATTGATGCAAAGAATAAGAAGTTGAGCATATTCTGGAGGACAGCAGAGGACAGGAGGCCTGGCATGATGTGGTCCATGGGGTCATGAAGAGTCGGACTTGCAGGCCAGATAAGAGCCCTGGATGCGCAGATTCCAACCTGAGGGCCGTATGTTTGATACTCCAGCTATAGACAATAATTTGCCAAACTCTTGATATATAGGTCTCAGTTTCATCTGGATTAAAATTTGAGGGACATTTCACTCTTCCACTGGGAAAATATGTATGTATTTCTCAATCAGTTCCCAGAGAATGAATAGAATCCTCTTGGTCACTGCGAGGTAGTGTGTCAATGTTGTAAGGCACTAACTCCCAACATGGCATATGTACAGTACCCACCAGTGTTTCTTGATGCACATTTGCTTGTCCCTGAAAGCATTGCTTCCTTAAAGCAAAGATCTGGTCCTGGCTTTCCTCCACTTCATGGGAGCAGTAGGTGCTCCAGAAGACCTCAGAGGGCATCACCTTCTGGTCTGCATCCATTTGGAAATAGGTGCCCCTATCATAGAAAGGATCCTTGGCTTGGAACCTTCCAGCTATTTGTGGTTGCCCCTGTCTCAGGTTCAAGACAGGGGAACAAGTCTCTTAGACCAAGGTATGTCAGACCAAGCTGACCAAGACACAGCTTGGTCTGAGAGACTTGTCCCCCTGCCTCAAACCGGAGACCCTGGAGCAAGACTCTCTGTTGATAATGTAACCAAGATTTGGACCAGTGAACTCACAGCAACACACCACAAAGCTCAAATGGGCTTTATTGTAAAGAAAGTAAAGAAAAAAAGATTTTTAAACAGTATAGTTCCAGTGAAGGGTTCAAGCTAGGCTTGCCAGGTGTTACCTGAGTCTTGGCGGGGGGCTCCATCCCAGCTCCTGGGGTCTTCTGGTTCGTGACATCACCCAGAAGTGATGTCATCATGGTAGGCAGATTGTTCAGGGGGTGCTCTAGCATTTGGGGCTCTTTGGGGGCAGGGCTTTCCCTGCCATCCATCTGGCTGCCAGTGGATTGGGCCCCCCGAAAATGGGAAAACCCCACCCCCATCGTGGGGGATGGCAACCCTAGTTCTAGGCCAGAAAAATAACAAAGATGGTTTCCTAAATACGCTTACTGAGTAAAGTTCTTGCAGCACAAGTGTTAACTTCTTAAGGCTTTGGCTAAATTCAGTTCAGTTCAGTTTAAAACCTCCATGCAATCTCAATAGATGTAACACATAGTAAATGAAGGTGAGAGAATATGGGATGATGGAAGGGAAGGGAATGTGTTGGGTTGGGATAAGGCCCAGAAAATAGACTACATTTTGTAGGAAATGTGGGCTACAGATGTTCTGACCTCTTTCAACCAATCACCACATTGTCTCGGGAGAGTCTTCTGGAAGATGAGCAAACTCCCCACTCCCATTTTTATTTCAGCTGAAACCAGTGAGCTAATTAGCAGGCCTGCTGAAAAGGACCTTAGGATGGTAACCGGTGGTGGTGATGGGGAAATTACAGATACTTGGTGTTGTCTGAACGGAACAAAAAAAAATCTTGCAAGTAGAATTTTAGTCAGAAATGGCTCATTCCCTTGACTGCCCCCTCCATGGCAGCCATTTTGTGGAACATAAGAACATAAGAGAAACCATCTTGGATCAGGCCAATGACCCATCCAGTCCAACACTCTGTGTCACACACTGGCCAAAACCCAGGTGCCACCAGGAGATCTACCAGCAGGGCCAGAACTCCAGAAGCCCTTCCACTGTTGCCCCCCCAAGCATCAAGAATACAGAGCTTTATTACCCCAGACAGAGTGTTCCATCTATATGTTGTGGCTAATAGCCACTGATGGTCCTCTGTTGCCCTTTCTCAAAATTCTAAAAGCACCTACAGGCATAAGAAGCTTAGGAAGCCCTGTCTTAAAGTACCATCCGACCCCTTTTGCCTGGACAGAGATAGGGCCATGTTTTCTAGCCAGTGGGCGATGCTTCTAGTATCCCCTAGCTCTAATCCACTATTGCTCAGGCTTTGCCAGGGGATTCTAGGGCAGCTCTACACCCAACCTGACTAGGCCTGTTCACACATGGCAGTGAATGCATGTCCAGTTGTTCGTAAGACAGATAGAGCTGTCAGATGCCTACCTTGTGCCAGCGGGGGGATTGGGGGGGCGTTCTGGGGGTGGGTGAGGATGTTGGCAACACAATGACATCACTTTCAGAAGTGCTGTCATCACGTCAGTGACATTGGGGCAACACTGTACTTTTGGGGCAAAACTGTATGGTAAAAATGGCAACAAATCGCCTCCAATATGATGACATCAGTTTGGGAAGTCACTGATGTTGCGCAGGGATGTCTGTTTGGGGGCAAGCAGGAGTTCACACGGAAACTGGCAAGCCTAAAGATGGAGCCGATGTGCCTTCACTTTAAAAGTGAAAGTGGGGACCAGTACCTGGATAAATGTGGAGTTTATATGGCAAGATCTGCTGTACATGTGTTGAATGTAACATGAGAATTACTCAGCACAGTATACAGATAAAATCAAGTATACAGTGTACACAGACTGTACATGTGTTCACTGTAACTTGCGAACAGGATGCAATAAGGCCTTTCTTTGGCCACGTATTGACACTGAGAGATGTTCGATTCTGAAGGGCATGGAACGCTTCCAACATGGTGGCTTAATTTTTCAAGACATCCCTCTTGTGGCACACAACTTTGTCTTGGCAAACGGTGAATTGCTGCTCTACAAGACTCGATTTAGGCTATCGTAATCCATTAAGAGATGGCTTTGAAATGGAAGAAAGCTAACAATTTCCGTTAAAAAAAAAAAGTTCAAGCTGGCATTTAAATCAGTGTAGAAAACTATAGCAACCTTCATTTGTACGCTTTTGCCCTGCAGTGGGAGTTCCTTTTCCCCTCTCTCTGGGAAACCATCTGAAGAGGTACTTTTAAAGTACTTAAATTTTTAAGCAGTGAGTCAAAATAGCAGCAGGAGCAGCTGTTTACTGTGTTGAGAATTTGGAAATGGTGTACAAGGTGTTTGTTGATGCTGGCGGATTAATATGTTGGGAGGGGTACGATTCTTATGCTTTGGTCAATCAATTCAGCTGTCTCCTTGGACTGTATAAGAAAACTGAACTAAAAAGGGGTATGAAATTACATTTAATCCGGATAGCGATCCCTTACAATTTGAAAGCATCTGTGGCATTTCGGTGCGCAATGCCAGATGAAGAATTGTGTGTCATACAAGGACTGGACAAGGTTTCCAGTAACCATGCTTGTTATTTCTTTGTTCTTCCTGCTGTGCAGTTACATTTTTCTGAACTAGGGTTGCCAGGTCTGGTCTGGAAAATACCTGGAGACTTTGGGGGTGGATCCAGGAGAGGGCGGGGTTTGGGGAGGGGAGGGGCCTTAGCATAGCACAATGCCAGAGAGTCCCCCCTTCAAAGCAGCCATTTTCTCCAGGGGAGCTGATCTCTGTCAGCTGGAGACCAGTTGTAAATGTGGGAGATAGCCAGGCTCCACTTGGAGGCTGGCAACCCTATTCCGAACTGCTTGCACTCTGGGGACTTGGGTGGGCAAGGCGTCAGCCACAAGACCTGCTCTTGCTGTCCTGATTCCTCCCGCTCATATGCATAAGGGGAAGTTCGGGAATGTCTGTGATGCTTTCTGCACTCTCCTTTTAATCCATGATCACCGCGGTGTCCTCCAAGCAATTCTGCACTATGAACGAACTCAACCTTCTTTTTAATCCAGTCCCCCCCCCCCTGCACTAAAATCGAGTTCAACCTTGTTTTTATTCTGGGGTTCCTCCCCCTTCAGCGTTACATTCCCTCCCTTCAGTGGTCAGCTGGGTTTCAACCTGCCACTGCCCCAAGTTATTTGGATGCTGTTTTGCTGTGGATTTAAATTGCCTCGACTCGAACCCTGAGAAAAACCAGTGGCAGGCAAATGCAGAAAAGATGTCTGCTGCATAACATCTAAGCTGAGCTTCTGTTTTTCTTCTTGTTTAGGGGTGCTTAAAGCCTGGGAGGAAGGGAAGGTGGCATGGTATAGTCCAGTCTCATCCGATCTCAGAAGCTAAGCAGGGTCGCTACTTGGATGGGAGACCACCAAAGAAGACTCTGCAGAGGAAGGCAACGGCAAACCATCTCTTGCTCCTCACTTAGTTTGAAAGTTTCATGATGGGGTTGCCATAAGTCAGTCCTAACTTGATGGCCTTTACCCATGTAAAGCCTGGGTGTAGCCAGAAGCTCTTTCTAGCAGGAAGTTTGGGAACATCTCTGCCAGGTGCATAACATCCAAGCTAAAGATGCAAGTACTTAAAGCCAGAGGCATGAGGCAAAGAGCATGAGATAAAGGCTTCTTAGCCCTTTGCTCATAGCCCGTAGCTTATAACCTATGACTATGAGACAGCTGCACTAACCGGTAGATCTAGAACCAATCTAGGAGTTCATGTTGTATATTGTGGTTTTTCTTAGTTCATTTTTATAAATGGTATGTTTCTGGCACTTCTGTAAGCAGCTTTGGGTTCCCAGTGGGGGAAAAGAAGTATATGACTGGCTGAATAAATACAGATCAAGTTGGGTAGCTGTGTTAGTCTGTCTGTAGCAGGAGAAAAGAGCAAGAGTCGAGTCACATTTTAAAGACTAACAGAATTTGTCGCAGGGTTAGGAGCTTTCATGAGTCACTTCTGAAGAAGTGAGCAGTGACTCAAAAAAGCACATACCCTGCCACATGTTCTGTTAGTCTTTAAGGTGCTACTGGACTCTTGCTCTTGGAATAAATACAGTATATACTCAAATGCAAGACTAGGTTCCCCCCCCATAAGAACATAAGAACATAAGAGAAGCCAATGTTGAATCAGGCCAATGGCCCATCCAGTCCAACACTCTGGCACACAGCGGCCAAAATATACCAGGTGCCATCAGGAGGTCCAGCAGTGGGCCAGGGCACCAGAAGCCCTCCCACTGCTGCGCCCTCCAGCACCAAGAATAGAGTGCATCACCTGCCCCAGACTGAGAGTTCCCATCTATACCCTGTGGCTAATAGCCACTGATGGACTTCTGCTCCATATGTTTATCTAATTCCCTCTTGAAACTGTCCATGCTTGCAGCTGCCACGACCTCCTGTGGCAGTGAATTCCATATGTTAATCACTCTTTGGGTGAAGAAGTATTTCCTTTTATCTGTTCTAACCCGACTGCTCAGCAATTTCATAGAGTGCCCACGAGTTCTTGTATTGTGAGAAAGGGAGAAAAGTACTTCTTTCTCAACCTGCTCAATCCCATTCATAATCTTATAAACCTCGATCATGTCACCTCTCAGCCGTCGTTTCTCCAAGCTAAAGAGCCCCAAGCATTTTAACCTTTCTTCATAGGGAAGGTGTTCCAACCCTTTTATCATTCTAGTTGCCCTTCTCTGCACTTTTTCCAATGCTATAATATCCTTTTGAGATGTGGTGACCAGAACTGTACACAGTATTCCAAATGAGGTCGCACCAATGATTTATACAGGGGCATGATGATACTGGCTGATTTGTTATCAATTCCCTTCCTAATAATCCCCAGCATAGCGTTGGCCTTCTTTATTGCAGCTACACATTGTGTAGACATTTTCAGCGAGTTATCCACTACGACTCCAAGATCTCTCTCTTGGTCCGTCTCTGCCAGATCAGACCCCATCAACGTGTATTTATATTTAGGATTTTTGGCTCCAATGTGCATCACTTTGCACTTGGCCACATTGAACCCCATTTGCCACGTTGACGCCCACTCACCCATCCTCAACAGATCCCTTTGGAGTGCCTCACACTCCTCCCTGGTTTTCACCACCCTGAACAACTTTGTGTCATCTGCAAATTTAGCCACATCACTGCTTACTCCCAATTCCAAATCGTTAATAAACAAGTTAAAAAGCATCGGACCGAGTACTGATCCCTGTGGTACCCCACTGCTTACCACCCTCCACTGAGAAAGTTTCCCATTTATACTCACTCTCTGTTTCCTATTTATAAGCCAGTTTATAAGCCCCACACACACAAAAGATAGGGATTGTCTTACATTCAAATTACCATTCTGTCCAATAATGATTTCTGTGTGTGTAATGCTGTTTTTAAGGGGGTCATCTTACATTCAGGATCCTCTTCCTTTCTAGTAAATACTAGCCTGATACCCATGCTTCACTACGGTATTGAAGTTCCGTAAATCCAGTTATAATACTGATGATGTGAAATCTGAAATGTGACATTTGTAGTAGGAATTCTAATGGAGAAGATTGTAGTGTAAGAAATGAAGTGAGGCATACATACTCCCCCCCGCCCCTACTGACACAGCTAGATGGCCTATTGGGCGAACTAGGTGCTCGCCTAGGGCGCCCCGGCCTCAGAGGCGCCAAATGGCGCCCACTCCCCCCCAAAAAGCGCCCCCTTGCCGCCCTGACAGGGCGCCCGCCGCCGCCAGACCCCCGCCCTTCCCGGCTTTCCTGGGGGTCCCACAGCCGCTGCGGAGCCCCCAGGAAGCCGGCACTGGGAGGGAGGGGCAGCGGCTAGACCCCCGCCCCCTTCCAGGCTTTCCTGGGGGTCCCGCAGCCATGGAGCCCCCAGGAAAGCCGGCGCTGGGAGGGAGGGGGCAGCGGCTAGATCCCCGCCCCCTTCCTGGCTTTCCTGGGGGTCCCGCAGCCGCGGAGCTCCCAGGAAGCCGGCGCTGGGAGGGGAGGGGCGGCAGCTAGACCACCCGCCCCTTCTCGGCTTTCCTGGGGGTCCTGCAGCCATGGAGCCCCCAGGAAAGCCTGCGCTGGGAGGGAGGGGGCGGCGGCTAGACCCCCCACCCCTTCTCTGGCTTTCCTGGGGTCCCGCAGCCATGGAGCCCCAGGAAAGCCGGTGCTGGGAGGGAGGGGGCGGCAGCTAGACCACCCGCCCCTTCTTGGCTTTCCTGGGGTCCTGCAGCCGCGGAGCCCCCAGGAAAGCTGGCGCTGGGAGGGAGGGGGCGGCGGCTAGACCACCCGCCTCCTTCTCTGCAGCTGACCAATCAGAGAGGGAGTGCAGGGAGGCAGCTGCCTGGCAGCTGCATAGGAATCAATGGGGGGAGCACATTTTACTCCTTTTGACCCACTTAGGGGTCAAATTTCTAAAAATTCCTTCTTAGCAAGCACCTACGCCATGGTAGGAGCACTCTCCCCGAAACTGGCATCTATAGGTCCAGCATTTTGGCCTGGGCATTGATTTTACGGTGAGGGGACTTTGTTTTATATATATAGATGGTAAATAAACAAGCTGGAAACACATATTGTCCCCTACTGGTGCACAGGTACGTGAGCAATCTCTATGAGCTTTTGAAAGGGAAGGGGATGAGAACCAGACATGCCTGCACATAGTGCATGGGCAATGGGGAAAGGCTTTTAAAGCTCCTTTTCTGATTTGCTTCCTGGGATGGAGTTCAAGTTCTGCCTTACTTGTGTCCTAACATAAGAACATAAGAACATAAGAGAAGCCAATGTTGAATCAGGCCAATGGCCCATCTAGACCAACACTCTGTCACACTATAGCCAAAAATACCAGGTGCCATCAGGAGTTCCAGCAGTGGGGCCAGAACACCAGAAGCCCTCCCACTGTTGACCCACCCCCAGGCACCAAGAATACAGAGCAACCCTTGCCCCAGACTGAGAGCTCCTATCTATACCTTGTGGCTAATAGCCACTGATGGACTTCTGCTCCATATGTTTATCTAATTCCCTCTTGTAACTGTCCATGCTTGTAGTTGTCACCACCTCCTGTGGCAGTGAATTCCATGTGTTAATCACTCTTTGGGTGAAGAAGTACTTCATTTTATCTGTTCTAACCCGACTGCTCAGCAATTTCATTGAGTGCCCATGAGTTCTTGTATTGTGACAAAGGGAGAAAAGTACTTCTTTCTCAACCTGCTCTATCCCATTCATAATCTTATAAACCTCGATCATGTCACCCCTCAGCTGTCGTTTCTCCAAGCTAAAGATCCCCAAGCGTTTTAACCTTTCTTCACAGGGAAAGTGTTCCAACCCTTTTATCTTTCTAGTTGCCCTTCTCTGCATTTTTTCAATGCTATAATATCCTTTTTGAGGTGTGGCGACCAGAACTGTACACAGTATTCCAAATGAGGTCGCACCAATGATTTATACAGGGGCATTATGACACTGGCTGATTTGTTTTCAGTTCCCTTCTTAATAATCCCCAGCGTAGTGTTGGCCTTCTTTATTGCAGTTACACACTGTCTAGACATTTTCATTGAGTTATCTACTATGACTCCAAGATCTCTCTCCTGGTCAGTCTCTGCCAGTTCTGACCCCATCGGTGTGTATTTATATTTAGGATTTTTGGCTCCAATGTGCATCACTTTGCACTTGGCCACATAGAACCCCATTTGCCACGTTGACACCCACTCACCCATCCTCAACAGATCTCTTTGAGTGCCTCACAATCCTCCCTGGTTTTCACCACCCTGAACAACTTCGTGTCATCTGCAAATTTAGCCATTTCACCGCTTACTCCCAATTCCATATTGTTAATAAACAAGTTAAAAAGCATCGGACCAAGAACTGATCCCTGTGGTACCCCACTGCTTCATAAGCAAATGTGATATCACAGTATACAATATACAGCAAATTAACAAGCACTGCACAAATAACACAGACCACAAGTGCTCAAAAAGTTATGCATAAAAATCAATTTATATAAGAGGATCACATATATTAGGGAAACCAAATTACATCATATAGTGTGCAGGTCCATAAATAGTACAAGTCCATAAATGCTACACAAACAAAATGAATCAAGTCCATAAATGGTACACAGACAAAATGGACAAAGACTTCGGATTTTGATCTTCGTTTCAATAATTCTGAAAACTAACAGAATTTTTTTTTTACCTTCATACAGTACTCATAGTTTACAGAGGACTCTTAGAAGGAAAAATCCTTAGTATAGCACTCACAGTGTATAAAAGCCTTCAACTCAACATTACAGGAAAAATTCTGAAACAAGGAAAAATAGGAAAATGCTCAGAACATGGGTTTGGCTGTAATATATGATAATAATTATTTGATTTTATTTGCAGCTGTAGTAGTGTGAACTTATTGTCTGCTACCTTCGCACCAGGCAGGCAAGTCACCATATGGTCAGTATGCGGGTTCGCCACCCAGCTGTCTACCTGCCTAAGGAATGAATCACCAACTACCAAGAGCCACCCTCCCACCCTTCCCAGGGATGGTTCCTTGGTACAAAAGGATACCCATTCACCAGCTGAAGAAGAGGCCCCTTCTGAGGGCACATTCCCCTTATCCTCAGCATGGTGCCCCATTTCCCCTTGACCCTCAAGCTCCCTGGTGGCAGCAAGACTGCCAGATCCAGAGTGGCTCGTGCCAGAGGCTCGTGCCTCTTGCAAGTTTCCTGCCTTAAATAGAAGCTTCCCCCAGGAGAGGGTGTAGCCAGCAGCTATTCAAATCCACCCAGGCACGCAATTACAGGCAAACAATGATCCTTTCACACCCTAACTCCAGCAGCCAGGACTCTGCAACAACTCACAACTCACCACACATTCCCAAATACAGTCCCCCACACAGTACCTTCTCAGCTAAATCACCTCAGCTGAAAGTAAATAAAAAACACTCACCCCTCTAGCAGCTCTAACTCCTTGCTCCTTCTCAGAGCTCAGCTGGGTTTGTCCTCTTGGGCAAACATCTATATCCCTCACCCTCCAGCTCTACCAATATCCATATTAATGTTTTTCTTCTTTTTTGGGACTTTCCATCTTTTTCTTAAAGGTAAAGGTTTCCCTTGCTTGACAGCTAGTCGAATCTGACTCTAGGAGGCGGTGCTCATCTCCGTTTCCAAGCCAAAGAGCCAGTGCTGTCCGAAGACGTTTCTGTGGTCATGTAGCTGGCATGACTAACCGCCAAGGTGCACGGAATGCTGTTACCTTTTCCCACTGAAGCGGTACCTATTTATCTACTTGCAGTTTCTTGCTTTCAAAATGCTAGGCTGGCAGGAGCTGGGGCCAGAGATGGGAGCTCACTCTGTCATGCGGCACCAGGGTCTTGAACTGCCGAGCTACAGATCTTCCAGTCTGCAACTCAGCATCTTAACCTCTGAGCCACTGCGGCTTCTTCTTTGGGGCTTTCCATCTTTTCCTTACCACATACTAATTAATTCAAATTAGAACTGAATACCTAAGCAGATACTCACAAACATTGGCCTATTGCTTATTTATATGCTGATTGCACTGTCTTGTTGATGCATGTTGCCCACTGAAAGACCAACCTCAGTCATATACCCCATTTACATAGCAGCTGATACCCCAGTTCTCCCCCCCTTCAACATGACACCTTGTTCATATGCTCAGCCTAACAACTGGTCCCTGTAGTGACAACATTGCCTTCTTATTTCACTGTACCTCTTCCAGCCAGCAGTTCAGAGGCCACTTTCTGTTCCCAGTACATATTTTTGTACATATTCTGTAATATTATGGAGATATAGCTAATAGCTTGAGAGAGGGAGGCATGTCTTTAACTTCTGCACTTCTGTGGGCTCTCAATGAAATTGCTGAGCAGTCGGGTTAGAACAGATAAAAGGAAGTACTTCTTCACCCAAAGAGAGATTAACACATGAAATTCACTGCCACAGGAGGTGATGGCGGCTACAAGTATGGACAGCTTCAAGAGGGAATTAGATAAGCATATGGAGCAGAAGTCCATCAGTGGTTATTAGCCACAAGGTATAGATAGGAACTCTTGGTCTGGGGCAAATGATGCTCTGTATTCCTGGTGTTTGGGAGGGAGCAACAGGGGGAGGGCTTCTAGTGTCCTGGCTCCACTGGTGGGCCTCTTGATGGCACCTGGTATTTTTGGCTACTGTGTGATGGAGTGTTGGACTGGATGGGCCATTGGCCTGATCCAACATTGGCTTGTTTTATGTTCTTAATGTGGCAGTTCAGCAAGTCAGACTGGGAGGGGAAGCTGAAAGCAGTCTGTGTGAATCTCTGTCCTTTTTCACCCGAGATCCTGGGACTTCCTGGGGCTTGATGGCAATATTTCTGCAAATGCACGTGCTCTGTGATATAATCCATTACTCTCGACAACCCTAGTATCCCAAATCGTCGTAGGTCATAATAGATGCAGTCGCCAGCTTGTGCTTCCCTTCCTTGGAGAAGTTGTCTTTGCCGAAGTCCACGGCCTTGGTTTTAGGAGCTGTTTGAATTTCGTTGCCGTATTTATGTTTTGTTTTGTTTTGTAAAGCGTGAGCATAACTAGACAAATAGCTATGGATTTAATTTAGTCTGAATGTAGCAGTTTTGATCTCGATTCTTTTGCTCTGTGTGTGAAAAAGAAGACGGGAAACACAAGCACTTTATCTCTTCGCAATTTAATTAGAAATAACGCTGTTCACTTCAATTTAGTGCAATTATCAGAATTAATTCTGGGACAAAGACTAACAAACAGATAAACAACATGAAGGGAAACAAAAGAGGAAAAGAAAACGGAAATAATTGGATCGGCACTAAAGGTGTGGGTGTGTCTCTGCCTCCTTTCAAGAGTGCGTCATTCCTGTCATGCCTGTTGATTGACGCCCTTCAGAGTTTAAACCATACCCGGGGCTTTTTTTTCTGGGGGAATGTACCGGAACACGAGTTCCAGAACTTCTTCCGCAAAATTCGTTTAAAAATGTTTAAAAGTTTGTGAGTTTTCAGTATACAGGTTGAAAACTCCATTTCCCTCTTGAGAGTTCCAGCACCTCTTTAAAAAAAACAAAAACAAAACCCTGATCATATTCATTGTCTTCCATGAATTTCAGGAGATGAGATTATTGGAATTATGCTTTGTTCTGTGAATTTCAAGTAGGGTTCTTGTAGAATCCCACAAAATGTGGAATCCACTCCTTAGCGAGGTACCTGGTGGGTTACAGCAGTATTTCCAAACACCTGCTGTAGAATTTGGATAAAACTCCCAAAATGTTGCCTAAAAGGTCTGCAAGGGTCTCTCCAGCACTGGAACGGAGGACAGGTCTATCTCCTTTTCTACTCCTTGAGTGTTCTCCAAGCCCCAAACCCTTCTGCCTTGGGTCTAGGGTTCTTCTAGCCAGCGTGGTGTAGTGGTTAAGAGTGCTGGACTAGTATCTGGGAGAACTGGGGATGAATCGCTACTCGTGCCATGGAAGCCCACTGGGTGACCTTGGACCAGTCACACTCTCTCAGCCTAATGTACTTCACGGGGTTGTTGTGAAGGTAAAATGGAGGAAAGGAGAATGATGTAAACTGCTTTGGGCTCCCACTAGGGAGAAAGGTAAAGGTTCCCTTGCTCGAAAGCCAGTCAAATCCAACTCTAGGTTTACGGTGCTCATCCCCGTTTCAAAGCCGAAGAGCCAGCGCTGTCCGAAGACGTTTCCGTGGTCATGTGGCCGGCATGACTAAACACCAAGGCACATGGAACACTGTTACCTTCCCACTGAAGTGGTACCTATTTATCTACTTGCAATTTCTTGCTTTCGAACTGCTAGGTTGGCAGGAGCTGGAACTAGAGACGGGAGCTTACTCCATCATGTGGCACCCAGGTCTCGAACTGCTGAACTACTGACCTTCCACAGCCTGCAGTTCAGTGTCTTAACCACTTGAGCCACTGCAGCTCCTTAGGGGCACTCTCCCAGAGCCTCTTTCTAGAGCTCATTATATTTATTTCCACAATGGGCCTTATTCCTAGTAAATAAATAAAGTAGTACTGACTGTGGCTGCTGTTTTGCACAAATTAGTGCCAGATTCCTGCTTCTGGAAGAGTTGAAGGCAGCAGGAAAGAGGAAGACCCAACATGAGATCGATGGACTCCTCTTTTTGCAAGACCTGAGCAAGGCTGTTCACAAAAGGACATTTTGGAGGTCATCAATTCATTGGGTTGCCTAAGTCAGAAGTGACTTCGTAGCACTTAACACAAGCACGCACCCACCCACCTGCTTCTGAAGCAAAGTTTCACCTTTTAGTGGTAGTTTAGTAGCTGATGTTACAATTCTTGGGTCCAGGAACTTCATCCTGCGATGTAGTCTTCCATGAAGAAAGACGTACAATGGAGAAAGACTTCCATCACTGGAGAAGGCCTTTCTCCATTTGAAGAGTTAGGCAGTCATTCGATCCAACTTGAGAATGAGTCACTGGGTTCCACCATAATTGGTCTGTTTGATCATGTTCCATTACGGAGTGTCATCTCTTCTTTCAACGAACATCTACTCCAGCCTTTTCATGCATAACCAGAACCAGAGTGATGTTGTGCTTGGAGTATCAGACTTGGATCCGGGAGATCGGAGTTTGGCTCTTCATTCGGCCGTGAAGGTCACCTTGCTGGATGACCTTGGGCCAGTCACACCCCAGCCTACCTCGCAGGCTTGTTACAAGGATAAAATGGGGAAATGGGAACCATTTATTCAATTTTGAAGTCCTAGACAGCCAACGGAAGTCCTAGACAGCCAACAGTAGTCTAACTTGGTGGGTTCTAACCCTCTCCTCTTTTTGCAGCCATGTTCTTCTCTCAGGGTGCTTTCATGCCCTAAAATCTCTGTGTGTTCATTTTCTGAACACAGTTTGAGAATCAAAAAACTGGATGGAGACATCATCTGTACAACTTACTCAAGTAGACTTCTGGACAAATCTGCAAATCACATCCATAAAGACTGTATTTGTTGGATCTGAAAATATGTAATGAAATAATGAAAGATAGTTGCTCTTCTTTCATGAGATTCTCCTCTCTCTTTTCGCTTCCTCCATTCTCTTGTCTTGCCTTTTATCAAGGCAACAATAATTCAGCACATTACAGTGATGGTCAGGTAATCAGGAGCTGTTAAGTGTGTTGTTTGTCGGCTGGCAATCAGAGCAATCTTTGCTTTAAATATTCAGGGAGCCGCAATCAAACTTATAAAGCAGAGTCAGATGAAAGGGAATATGTATCAGACAATTTGCAGCTAAACTTTCCGATAACCAGGTGGGACTCTAATAACTACGTGGATCTGGAAACAAAAGTTTTCAGAGATGGAGAATAGTTCAGTGCGGTCATGAGATAGCTGAGAGTCCCCGTCCTGTCCCCTGCCCCCTGATCTCCACCCTTGCATCCACCACACATATATTCATATTTGGGAATGGACTGCAGATTAGAAGGAGCACCATTTGTGGTTAAGGAATATGGAATTCTGGGGCTGCTGAGAACTAAAATGGGCCTCCACAACAGCAAGTGCTTTCTTACTACTCGGGAACACTTGCTATGATTTCAAGTCAAAGAAATGGCAATGGGCTTAGAGTTTCAGGCGAGCAGCCGTGCTGGACTACAGTAGACGACCAAGATTGGAGTCTAGAAGCACATTAAAGACAAACAAGATTTCCAGGGTCTCTGACGAAGGGAGCTTTGACTCTTGGAAGCCCATACCCTGGAAATCTGGTTGGTCTTTAAGGTGCTACCGGACTCCAATCTTGCTCTTAGACTTCTAGTTGCCACCAAAGCCCCAACCACAGCAGGTACCACACCTTGTTCCCCCCCTCCCCAGTACTTGCATTGCATTTCTCCCTACTCTCTGTAACATGCAGCAGTATTTGCCCTGAGTTCTGATTAGGGTTGCCAGCCTCCAGGTGGGGCCTGGAGATCTCCCGGTTTTACAACTGATCGCCAGTTGACGAAGATCAGCTCCCCTGGAGAAAATGGCTGCTTTGAAGGTTGGGCTCTATGGCAGTGTACCCTGCTGAGGCCCCTCCCCTCCCCAAACCCCGCCCTCTCCCGGATCCACCCCCAAAGTCTCCAGGTATTTTCCAACCCAGACCTGGCAACCCTAGTTCTGATTTTGTTGTGTCTTCACCACCTCTGCTACTGGAAATTTATCTCCATCTTGGATTGTATTGTTTTATTGTGGTTGTTGAATTTTAGTGCTGTTTTAAGTCAAATAATATTGTATTTTTCTTAATGTAAGCCACCCTGAGCCCTGCTTGCAGGGAAGGGCGGCCTAACAAGTCTAATTTAATAAATAATAATAAAAAATAATAGATGTGTGCTGGTGCCCATGAAACACACAGTGTGAAAACAACGTGCAGAGCAGTGCACTTTGATGTTGCTGCCTGTGATGTTTCCCTTCAGCCTTGGGAAGAGGAACCCTTCTAAAATGGTCAAATAAATGAAACTGGCATTAAGACTCCTGTAATAAAACAGGAAGCCTGACCTCATCAGATCTTGGGAGCTAAGCAGAGCCGGCCCCGGTTAGGACTTGGAGAGAAGACTGCCAAGGAAGCCCAGGGTTGCTACGCAGAGGCAGGCAACGGCAAACCACTTTTGTCCGTCTCTTGCCTTGAAAACCCCTACAGGGTTGCCAGAAGCCACCCGTGAATTGACAGCAGTTTTACACACACGATAAAACTTTCTTCTTATGGGCTGACTGTAGTATGTACGCAGGGGAGGGAGCCGCTGTCGGTGTGCCCATCCTTTCTCCAAACAAGATCCAGGCTTTTGGCAGGTTTCTCAGCTTGCCCTCAGGCTTCCTCTCAGAAGGGACGGAGGTCGTTGCAGTTTCCTTCTCCTTCTGCTGACTCCTCTCTGAGCAGCTTGGCACAGGCAGTCAAGCCTCTCTGTTTGCCTTTTTATACAGGGTATGGCCCATCATGCAGTCCCCGTAGACTCCCCCAAACAGGTGCAAGAGCCCTGGCCCTCACAAGAGGTTGGGTGTTTCTTTTTGACTGCCCCGCCCCACTGAGACCACCAATCAGCTAGAGAGATGCCAAGGCTTTGTAAGTGTCCCTCTCTGCAACAGTCACCCAAATGGGTGGTGATCCCTTCGCTGGACCAGAGCGACGACCAGTCATCCATATGAGTCCCCATCCCTTGACATGCCACAGCACAAATGGTCCTGAACAAGAACCTTGCAGGTGGAGACTTGGCTGTGTAAGATGTGATATGTCATGATCATGGGAAAAAATCATCACGTTCAGGCTTATGCTGGAAAGGAAAACTACAGTTCAGGAGAAATCTATTAATAATTGGCAGCCATTTATAAAATACTGGAACGGGACTAAATGTAATGAGAACATTAGAGTGGAGATTCTAAATCGTATGTAATTATTTGGAAGATGCATATTTAAGACTAACGAGAATGTATTTTAACTTGATTAGGATAATTTGATATACTAAGGCTTCCCCCCTCCCCTTTTCCTCTTTTTTCTCCCTTGTGTATTGCATGGCTGAGTTCAGACTGGCAGTTTTCCCTGCTATAGCCACATTTCAGCCACGTTTTACAAGTGGATTAAAGGGGGCGTTCACACAGGCACATCTGACTGGCGTTCCCCACCCGTAGTCAACCCGTGCTGTTCCGCTTCGCTCCTGTGTTTAAAAGATGCCTGGTAAAAGCGGTAGCAAATCCCTGAGAGCCCGTTACCCCACTTCATTCCGCTTCCGGGAAGTGTGAACGCCAACCTGAAAAGCTGGGAGCAACCTGCATTGCACATAAGGCAGCAGCGATATGATTGGCTGTGCTCTGCTCTACCGCCCAATGTGGTGCCGGCGCAATGGAATCTTCCCCAAATTGGCCAGATGCACACATAGCCAAATTACCAGGGAAAAGCCGTTTACAGCCGTGCCTCCGGGCCAGCAGTCTGAACGCTCCCACATGCCTCCTCCCGGTATGCTCCCGCATCAGTCGGTGCAGTGTGACTGGGAAAACCTGGAACAGTTTGTTCCGGGGTTTTTTTGCCATGACTGGCTCCCGCTTCAAACTGCCAGTCTGAACTCAGCCTATATTGCCCTGACCTGGCTAGCCCAGGTTAGCCTGATCTCATCAGATCTTGGAATCAAAGCAGGGTCAGCCCTGGTCAGTATTTGGATGGGAGATCACCAAGGAAGCTCAGGGTTGCCATGTAGAGGCAGGCAATGGCAAACCACCTCTGAATGTCTCTTGTCTTGGAAACCCTGTGGGGGTCACCATAAATCAGCTGTGACTTGATGGGAAAACAAGCGGTATATTTGATATATATTTTTACATTATCCTGACCCTGAGTGAATCATATTGTTCTCTTTAATATTTCCCAGTACATGCTCCTGTTCATTCCACATTTCTCCTGCATGGTTTCACCCATGTGACATTGCTATATCATCAATTAGTTGTTTGGAGTAATTCCTGGTGATTGGAGTTTATTGATACAGCAGGATGCTGCATAGCAATTGAACTTTGAAGGACATCTGTGGTGTGATAACCCGGGGTCTTTCCATAAAGTTCTCTTCTCACGACCCTAGTTGCCGTGGCTTCCCTTTCTTAAAACTGTCTCTGACTTTCAAATCAGAGAAGAAGAAGAAGAAGAAGAAGAAGAAGAAGAAGAAGAAGAAGAAGAAGAAGAAGAAGAAGAAGAGGAGGAGGAGGAGGAGGAGGAGGAGGAGGAGGAGGAGGAGGAGGAGGAGGAGGAGGAGGAGGAGGAGGAGGAGGAGTTTGGATTTGTACCCCACCCTTCACTGCCCAAAGGTGTCTCAGAGCGGCTTACAAACTCCTTTCCCTTCCCCTCCCCACAACAGACACCCTGTGAGGTAGGTGGGGCTGAGAGAGCTCTGACAGAAACTGTCCTTGAGAGAACAGCTGTGCCAGAGCTTGTGACTGACCCGAGGCCACATCAGCAGGTGCAAGTGGAGGAGTGGGGAATCAAACCCGGTTCTCCCAGATAAGAGTCCGCACACTTAACCACTACACCAAACTGGCGTAGAAAATAAGAAAATAACCCAAAATAAGAAAATAACCCAAATGAATGATCATGAACTTTAAAAAAGGAGGAAGAGAGAAATTTCCCAGAGTTACTGACAATCAATTCCCAGAGCCTCATGACAGCTAGGAGTTACCTAGCTATAGAGGAAGAAGAAGAAGAAGTTGTTTTATACCCCATTTTTTCTCTGCTCCAAGTGGCTTACACTCACATTCCCTTCCTCTCCCCACAACAAGCACCTTGTGAGGCAGGTGGACGCTGAGACAGTTCTGAGAGAACTTGTGACTGACCCAAGGTCATCCAGCAGGTTTCATGTGGAGGAGTGTGGGATCAAACCTGGTCCTCCCGATTAGAGTCTGCCACACTCAACCAGTATACCGTGCTGGCTAGTGGTCTGAGGGTTCCAGTCTGATAGGAGATATAAAACTGACCGCTTGTCAGAGAGATCTTCAAACTTCCATAAAGGAGGACTAATTACAGAGTTCCTCAATTCAGTATAAAAATTACAGCTCTATACAGGCAGTCTTTCCTGACGAGGAGCTCCCAGGAATCTGCTGTCGAGGACTGCTGAAGGCCACACATTAGTGGTGGCGGTGGTGTAAGTGTGTGTGCGCGAGGGATAGAATGAGGGGGGCAAGTAAGGTGGACCTTAGAGAGGTGTGAACCACCCACTTTGGTTAGAATGCAGCTCTCCTCTGTCACCAACATAACAGCAGATGGGGCTGGGCTGTGCAGAAACAGTGGCCGTTGCAGTTTGTTCCTCGAACCTTGTGAATCACGTCAGTTCCCAACAGTCCAACTCACTTCAGCATAATTAATAAACAGAATTTCTACCTGGCTGTAGCAAGGAGGAGAGACAAGGAGCTTCCCTCCAAAAACTGTACCTGAGACCAGCTTCCCTTTTGATCCTCTTCCCTCAGAACTGTCCCCTGTGGTGGCCATTCCCCCTGGTCCTTACGAAGACGTTACATGAGTCACGTAAGAACCGGTACTTGAGTTTGCTTGTTTCCCTCTTCCTTCTCGCCTCTTTGTACTGTAGGAAGTTGTGTTGAGTTACAAACTGCCTCAGATGTAACGGGGGGGAAGACATTTATGTTTTGCATACTGAACAGTTTGGGGGTAGGTGGGGCGGTGATGGAGCATTTGATTTGCGTGCAGAATGTCCCAAGGATCAGTCCCTGCTAAAATGATTGGATAGGAGGTGGTGTGAAGACGTCTGCCTAAGACCCTGGAGAGCTGTTGCCTGTCTGAGAAGACGATACTCAACAGACCAGTGCTGTGACTTAGTATAAGGTAGTTATGTGTATTCATAAGGGGAGGGGCTCAGTGTTGGGGCATCTGATTTGAACGAGGAAGGTCGCAAGTTCCATTCCTAGCATCTCCACTTAGAAGGATCAGGTCGTAGCGGTAAGGCCCTGGAGAGCTGCTTCTCATCCGAACAGACAATTCTGACCTTGATAGTCCTGTGGCCTGACTCAGGGTAAGATAATGTTATGTGTTCATTTAAAATATATAATGGCTGGGGCCATTAAGAGTAAGGAAATGGGCTTAACCTCCATCCTGATGGTATTCCTCAATGCATCCCTTCATTTCTGTCATTATTTATTTATTTATTCATTTGATTTTTTTACCTTGTGCTCCCAGCAGAGTCATGTAAGCAAATGGCTGCTGTTTGTTCTGGGGAGTGGGTAATATGTTGCTTTTGGAGAAAACATCATAATGTGGAGCAAATGGTTGCATAGAGGAGGCACGGCCAATGTCAGCATGGTTCTCCCTGGCCTACAATAAACCCTTCCTTCTCACACGTGTCATCTTAACTGCATTTTACTAGTGAAATCCCAATTCAGTGGCCTGTTCCGCATTCTCATTTTCCTCACATGTGTGTTCCTGTTACATCGGCAGGGTCCCATTCTCTCTCTAATGGTCAATTCAATATTACATTGTTCTATGCCCAGCATACATGCCCAGGGAAATGCTGATCACCACTTTAGGGTCAGGAAGCAATTGTTCTCCGGGCCAGTTTGCCCGGGGATTCTAGAGGTTTTTTGTCATCTTCTGGGCATGGAACAGGGGTCATTGGGTGTGTGTGTGCGGGAAGTATTTGTGAATTTCCTGCATTGTGCAGCGGGTTGGACTAGATGACCCTGGAGGTCCCTTCCAACTCTATCATTCTATATCTCCCTGCAGATTTAAACTGCAGGTTTTTACGCTGGACATGAAGTGGTGTAATATCAAATTGACCACTAGAGGGAGCAAACCACAAGTGGAACAAAAACCCCACCCCTCTCAAAGCAAGGAACACAGACAGGAGGGTAATAAGAATGTGGAAAAGCCCACTGAATTGGGATTTCGCTAGTAAGATGCATATGCGAGAAGGGAGGGTGTATTGTAGGCTAGGGAGAACCATGCTGATGTTGTCCACGGCTCCACTGTGTAACTAATACAACAAGGGGCATGCATGAGAAACTACATAATGGAGAAACGACATTCATTAACCATCTTGTTTTGAAGGCTTCTGTACTTTGGAACTTTATTTTAATTGTCTCTGAAGAAACTGTAGCCCTGTAATCAGACAGTTTTTAGGTTTATGTAATTGTTGGGGGGGATTATAAAATGCACAGCCCTGGAGTGAATTGTGCAGCTGCCGGCTTTATTCCGTTCTGTAAGATGTGGAGGCTGTCTCTTACTTCTTTCTTTGTGTGATCGCTCTGTTTAGTTAAAGATATTTGCTGAGAAGCATGATGTCACTTCTTCTTTTTTTCTCCTGGAGAAAAAAAGCCCACCTCATTGGCTGGCAGGGCTTCACAATGGCTCTCTTCCAGAGCTGTAGCTCTAAGCAGGCCCATTTTCTGCTGAAACATTAGCTTCTATTTTATCTTCTTTTCCCCCATCCTCCTTCCCATTGTTTAGATGATTAATTGAATTGGAAGTGTCTGTTACTGCTCCTGAGCTATTAGACCTATTCCTGGAAACCCATTCTTATGGGATTTTCGGCAGCCTGCAATGGCATTTCAGAGCCCTTTGTCAAGCACCCATTAAGGAGGTTGGCTCCCCATTTGTTAAACACTCTTCAACTAGGTAATTAACAAGTGTCAGTTTTTATGGCATTACTTTCTTGCTCCCCCTCCCTCCAAGAACGCCGATATTTTCCGTCATCTGTATTCATTTCTTTCGCTCTCCTTCCACCTGACTATTTTTTCTTCCCATTTTATGCTCTGGTGGGGGGAAAAAAGGAAAGAAAGCTAAAGTTATGATTGCCAAAGGCCAGGATGAACTGGGATGGCACTTGTGGCAGAATGGGCCTGCTCAGGCCTGCAGGCTCTATTCCGCCCTGCCCTCCTAGGTTTTTCTCAACACCTAGAGAGACTTTTCTTCCACTCTTGGGTAGCTCATCACCACCACTTGACCTTTTGTAAGGAGTCACCCACTGGGAGGGCCTTGTCTCTGTATCTCCTACTGCCCAGTGCCTGGTCACCACAGGGACAGTTTACTGCCTTGCGTGTCCCTGAAAGAATAGCCACTTGCCAACTGCCTCCCTTCCCCCTGGCACTCCTTTTAAAATAGCGTGTCCAAGATTGTGGAGACCTATGTGGTATAGAGAACCACTCCCAGCATCAAAAGTTACAAAGTATTTATTAAAAAGAAAAGGTTTACAAGCATACTTGTAGCACAGTACCAGCCTGGGCAAGGGATTTGAAAAGAATGGATAAAACACAAATCCTATATCCCTACATGCCCTATAAGATGTTAGAAAATAGGACAAGCTCTTTAACTTAGGAGTTCTATACCTCTACAAAGTGCCCGTTACCTTGAAGCTCCCTCCAGCTCTTGGCCAGTACTTCCCCAAAAATGGATGCCTTCCATAGGAGAGGTCCGTGTGTGCTCATGGACTCAGTACCCAAGGAAAAGAGACCTTTTTCTGGCTGCCAGGAGTTTTTATCATATCTGTTTCTCGACCCACTGACTAGGTCATGTTAGGTCAAAAAGGTTTTTCCTGGATGTCCCTAGAATTCTCCTTCCTGAAGCCTTTCTAGTTGTAATACCTCCAAGACTCTGTTCCCTGCTTGGAAAAAAGGAGGAGCTTGACATACCCACCTATTATCTTTCCGGCTAGACCTATTAGCATGTGTATGAAGGTGAGCTGTCTGGAAAGCAATTGAACTGCTGTCCTCCCTCCCCTGCCTGTTCTCTGCCCAGAGGGGGGAATAATTGTATAAATGCAAAATGGAGGTTTTGCCGATTTCAAACCTCCCAGCAGAAAATGCATTTCTTCACAGCACTCATGGGATTACCACTAAACCCGGCAATTCTATGTCAAGCCCCCTCTTTTCTTGCCATAATATGTACTTAAAGAAATATGGGATATGATTTCATCACATGTATCTCTTCCTCTCTAGGGCCCCTTTCAGACATTTGGGCTATTCAGCAACCCATACAGGAAGCGCATGCTACCTGTGACATGCACAGTTGCCGTTTTGTCTGAAATTTGTTTTCCACTCCTCTATCTGGTTGTTGCTGGGCCGTTTAATTTCACACAAGTGATTGGGGCACATGCATTTGGAGATGAACCCTTATTTTTCTCATAAGAGGGGTGCCTGTTCATGTGTCCCCTAGCAGTTGGGTGTCTAGAGGCTTGGATTCATTACAGGAGGACTGAAGATAGAAAGCTCTATCAGTCTTTCATTGGCTGTACCGGAAAGCACCACACAGCAGCCTTTTGCTGCCTAGGGATAGGGAAGGCGCTTGAGAATTCAGAGCTTTGCCTTTGTTTCCTACAAGACCAGTTTACAACCCAAGGTGTCTCATTTTATTTCAGCTGTAACCAATACACTATCTTTTTTTTTTTTACTGAAAATCCCCCTCAAGAATAAAACCTTGAGGGTGAAGCCTGTCTGAATGAAAAACTGTTTGTTGTTGTTATTGCGGATGCCTCCGGTGCACCCAACTGGATCATGCGCTTATTTTAAATAAACCTGAAGCATCACAAGGACAAAGAAAACACCGGGGAAAAATTACCAGGCCGATGCTGTCTCTTCTTTAGTTTCAGACATTTCTCCCCCCCATCTGTCTGGAAAATGACATCGGAAGGTGCTTCGTAAATTGAAACATTCCCAAGGGACAGTGTCCCACCCGTTGATGTGGAGGAAACCATCCCCGATGTGGTTTTCTTTCATTTGGAAGTTTTGGCATTACAGTTGGGGTGTGTGGAGGCAAAATATAACAAACCGGGGGGATTACATAGGACTCTTGTTCAAAGAACAGCTTGGCTCCGATTGTTGGAGTGAGTTACTCAGCATGCCTAGACGTTGGGGGCGCTGCATCGCTCTAAGTGTGTATAAGTGTTATTTCCATGAATGGGATGCTTCTCTTTGTCTTCACGGGGGAGCCTGCCTCTGACCCCTTCTCTCTCCGTGGCGCTTTGTTCTATCTCATTCTCCACATGGAGTCGCGAGCCTGTACAGGTCTCTTCTGTCGAAACAGTGGCCTCATACTTCCGCACACAGACGATGCTGGATTTGCTGGCCACTTGTGATAGGGGAAGTCCTCTTTACACTAGGCTTCTCTCTCCCTCCTTTCAGCTGCAACCTGCGTGTGAACTGAATCGACTTGAATAAATGTAAGCTTGACTTTTGCAAGACTCTTCTTGGGAGGTTTAGCAACCGCGCACAATATCACGCCTTTGTGACTGGGCAAAACAAGTATCCCAATACCTACGAAGGTCAGTTTGCATCTTGTACGTCTGGGCTGTTCCATTCCTACTTTTAGGAATGGACCTAAGGACACTTTCCTAGGAGTCAGAGCTATTGAATAACATGGGACTTACTTCTGAGTAGGCCTGCGTAGGATCGCTCCTGCAATGATGGAACAGGCACTGCTCCTTGCACAGCACCATATCTTCAGAAATGTGGTGAGACTGCAAGGATGCTCAGCAGGTACCACATTAATCCACAAGATGAGTGGATGCTTTGGATGAGTGGATTTTCCTTATTTCCTTTGCATAATGGAACAAAGTTTGGGTACAGTGGCACCTTGAAGACCAACAAAGTTTTAATTCTGGGTGTAAGCTTTTGAGTGCCATTAAAGATGCCATGGGAGTCAAATTTTGTTTTGTTGCTTCAAACCAACACAGCTACCCACCTGAATGTGCCCTTTGTATAATGCCCATGTCTACTTTTGTTACCAGATTGGGCCTTCTGATTTTGCCTGTTGGTTGTGTAGATTGATTTATATCTTGCCTCTGGGTTGTAGCATTTTGGATACTATATTTATACTCTGTGTTCTCAGTATGCTATATTTATAGATGACATAAAATATATTGACGATCTATTGATGCACAGATACAGGGTGGGGGGAAATGGACTTTTTTGTGTGGAAATGCAGTACAAGGATACAGGTGATAAGAAAAAATTTCAACATTACCAATTCCAGTTGCACATGGAGAAATGGGACCCAAGTGGGGATCTGGGGTGAGAAATTTAAAAAATGTCCTCCACTGACATTACCACCTAGACAGGATTTGCTGCAAGAGTAAATCTATAACCAGGGTCCGTGACGTGGTGTATGTGGGTGCCATGGCACACCCCGAAACCCTTCCTGGCACCTACTGAGTGTTTTTAGAAAGTAGGTGGGTCCAGATAGTGCTTTTCCCCAGTGAGCCTTCAGACTGGCCTCTAGGGATGCCATCCTCCAGGCAGGACCTGGGGATCCCCAGAATTGCAGCTCATCTCCAGACTACAGAGGTCAGTTCCCCTGGAGAAAGTGGATGCTTTGGAGGGTGGACTCAATGACATTGTACCCCGCTGAGGTCCCTGTTCACCCTAGGCTCCATCATCAAATCTCCAGGAATTTCCAATCCTGGAGCTGGCAACCCTACCCCTCACCCCGCTGGTGGACAGGGGGACCTAGAAATTCTATTGGCCACTGGAGATTTGATCAGCAATGCAGGTTTTTAAGGATGTTGATTTGGCAGCAGCTGCCTCCACAGTACAAGGGTACAGAAGCTGGAACTAGAGACGGGAGCTCACTCCGTCACACAGCACTTGGGTCTCAAACTGCCAAACTACAGACCTTTCAGTCAGCTCAGCATCTTAACCTCTGAGCTACCTTGACCATTGGGGTACAGCAAATGTGAACTCTCAATGAGACCATTTAATCCCCACCCTCCATATTCCAAGCTTCTCTTTGAATATAACCTCAACTTCATCTAGCCTGGTGGGGTAGATGGTGTTTGAGAAACACCCCCCCCCTTTCCCACTCTCTTGGGTAGGCAGAACGAGTCGTGTATATCTTTAGACCCTGGCTTCAGGAGGTGCGTTGTACTGTGAGCTTTCATGAGCGGCAGCTTGGCCTCTTGCTCACGCCACATCTTCATGGTAGATTTCCTCATTCTCACTGCCATCAGTTGAATTAATGGGGCAATAAAGAAAGAGAGGAGTTATAGGCACAAGACAACGTTTATGGACCTTTTGAGCCAGCCCTGAACTCTTCACCGGGGGAATTCAGTTCCAGAGCTCCTGCTCGAGAGTATGGTTACATCACTTCTGCAACACTTGGCTTGCTGTGAATGTCTTCCCTTTCCTGTTTTGTCAATAAATTCCATCTGGTGCCCATAGCTCATTTGTCCACTGATTGGGTGCCATTCCCTCGTTGCTGAGATCTCAAGCAAATGGCCGCTAATCCTACTTCAGATAAAGATTTCACATCACAGTAAATAAGAAAGTAACTATTGAACTCAACTGCATTAACATGGGGCCTTATGTTTTCTCCCACAGGGCCATTTTCACCATTTCATAGCTAGAAAGAACTGTCCAAAGAAACCCAGCTCAGAGATACCACCGGGGCGACTTTCTTTACAGCACTCGAGAAATATATATCTGTAAAAGGCAGATACCATGTTGTTTTTGGTGTCTATCCTCGATGAGAGTTGAATGTTTTCCGACTTGTTCTTTTGAGCTCTTTCTTGAATGGCTTATCAAAGGAACCCACCCTTGAGGAAAGGGTGGTTGAAATCCAATTACCTTGGATTAAGTGGATTAATTTCTCAAGAAAGTAAGGGGAGCTCTGGGTTGGGGTGGCTGTCACAGAGATTTGGTCCCAGGAGCACAGACCAGAGTTGTCAGTGTTCCGAACATCTTCATGATGAAGTCCCTCATGCTGGGCTTCTGTACTTTGGCTCAGGTGGCTGTCAGTTCCAAGTGAATCTCCTTTGCTGAATGTTAATGGGATTGCTGAAGGCACAGATGTTCTGACTGATGGTCAAGGTCTCCTGGGATGTGTCCTTCAGGTGGGGGGGAGCTCAAAAGGTGATGGGATTTACTGCTAGGAGAAGGCAGTCGCCATGACTTGCTTCCGACATGGCAGGAATGGGTAATCAAAACCGAGGAGCTGTCCATCAAATAAAAGATAGCTGCTGCCACCTCCAGATTAGAAGTGCTTTCTACATGTCAACCGGATATGTGGAACTGGGCAAAATATGTTTTGCATATGCAAAGGCCTGGCAGTATGTGAGAATTTTTTTATGGGAACCCTTGTAGCTCCACCTGTCTTAGTGCAGTAGGGGTTGCCCTTTTCTAGGAACTTTGAGCTGAGGATCTCAACTTCAGAAATGAGTTTGGGGAAGGGAGGCTCTGTTCGGCTAGGTTGGTACTTCATTTTATTATTTTTTTTACATATTTACTGATGCTGTTTTTCTGGGGGTTGTAGAAGTAAAGGTGGGCATCCAATGCCACAACAGAAGTCCTAGTATGGTGCAAGAGAAGTATATCAGAGTTATCGGGATCACAGGCTAGTCCAATCTTGTTGGATTTCAGAAACTAAGTAGGGTTGGCTCTGGTCACTATTTGGTTGGGAGAGCACACAGGAATACCAGGGTTGCCACACAGAGGCAGGCAATGGCAAACCACCTCTGAATGTCTCTTACCTTGAAAAACCTACAGGGTCATCATAACTCAGCTGTGACTTGATGGCATTTTCCCCCACCATCTTGCTGTAGACTCCACTAGGGTGTATCATGTCCATTAGGCTCCACCATTGAGTTCCACCACAGTCTCTCCTTACTTGCCTGGGGGAATTATCTGGTAATCCCCTCTCTCTCCTTCCTCTTCTCTCTTGCTCTCTCTTTCTCAGAAATTCTGAGAAAGTAACAGGTGGAGGAAAGAGGAAGGAGAAACTTCTGAGCTGCGGTTCAGTGGTAGATTATCTTCATTGTGTCAGAAAGTCCCAGATTGAATCCCTGGCATCTCCAGTTTATAGGATCAGGCAGAAGATGACATGAAGGGCCTCCAGCTGAGACCCTGGAGATCTGCTGTAGACAATCAGAGTAGACAATACTTTCCTTGGTAGACCAGTGGTCTGCCTCAGTATAAGGCGGCTTCATGTGTTCAGCTGCTCAGTTCTTCTCCTTCAGGTCAACGAGTGTGAATGCAAGGAAGGAGGAGCCAGGGGCAACATGATGTGAAAGACCTCCACAAGAGTCCCTGGAAAGCTGCTGCCAGTCTGAAGAGACAATACTGGCCTTGATGTATTGATGGTCTGATTCGGTATAAGGCAGCTTCATGGGTTTGTGTGTTCAAGCAACTGTGCCGAGCCTCACGCCTGTCTTGAATGGTGCTAGCTTTGACATGTCCTAGAAGGTAGAGCAAACTGAGAAGTCCCACATCTAGGAAGTCTGAGAATCTTGGCCTCAAAGAAAGGAGACAGCAGGAGAGCAAACTTGCCATCTGTGGTTCAGTGTGTGTTAGTACTCAACTTCTGACAGCACGCCATGCGCAGGCTGTCTCTGGTTGTAGTTGGGAGACTTATGGTTGTGCCACCACGCACCATGCTACAAGTCTCTTATCTATTGTAGTGTGACAAATAATTCTGCACAGCTTGTCAGCACTGACAGTTGAGACTTTTTTGCTTAGATGCCTTGACAGTGCTTGTATTGAACAGCCAGAGCCCTACACTCCATTAAGTTTTTGTAAAATGAACTGTCTGCAACTTGCTGTTTCCCTGATCATGGCAGTGATGACGACGGTTGCAAGCTAATCCTCTCCAGTTGGTTGGGTTGGTTTAGTGGGAGCCTTCAGTCGTACGACGGGGAGCAGATCTTCCTCCATGCCTAGCACAGCGGCTAAATATTAACCATGATACGCGAGGAGTAATTTAATCTAGAACAGTCATTTAAGAACGGCTACGCACTCTACAGGGGTGAAATAATATCTTCTGATTTCTTAATTAGGAAGGCTACCCTGGGCTTTATGATTTACACATCTCTAAGTTCCCAGTGAAGAATGGACCCTAGCTGCTTAAGGGAAAGCACAAGTGATATTTACAGGAGACATTGCATTGACATTGAAGAAAATAAGAGAAGCCATGTTGCATCAGGCTAGGGTTGCTAGGTCCTGCCTTGTCATCGGCAGGGGGAATTGGGGCCATTCCTGGAAGGGGAGGGGGAGTCATGCGATGTCCCCAATGTGATGATGTCACAGCTCATTCCCTTGACAGCCCCCTCTATGGCAGCCATTTTGTGGAACATAAAAACATAAGAGAAGCCACGTTGGATCAGGCCAGTGGCCTATCCAATCCAACACTTTGTGTTGGCCAAAAACCATGTGCCATCAGGAGGTCCACCACCTGGACCAGAACTCCAAAAGCCCCCACCCACCACCACTGTTGCCCCTCAAACACCAAGGATACAGAACATCACTGCCCCAGACATAGTGTTCCATCTATACCTTGTGGTTAATGGCCACTGATGGACCTCTGCTCCCTATTTCTTGGAGGCCTCCCTTCCAAATACTAGCCAGGGTTGACCCTGCTTAGATTCCAGGCTCTGACAAGCAAAAAGATCTGACAAGCAGAAAGATCTAACAAGCAGAAATACCAAGCAAACAATCTGAATATGACAACTAATGAATGAGATGGGGAAGGAGGGTCCCCTTTAGCCTCTGAGATGTTTCCTAAACTATTATACTGGATTGTTTGAGCCAGAAGGCCTCTTCAAGTGATTATTTGCCATCACTGGATTATTTCTGTTTTGCATGTGGACTCCAATCTGAATATGGTGAACCATTCACAAAAACTAGATTCAGAAAGTGGGAAAACAGTAGTACAGATTCATTCATTTGAGCTTGTCTCAAAGCTCTTCTTACGTTGCACTGACCATAACTTTATCACAGCTACTTAAGTCATCATGCCCTCTGCATCAGGATGTATCCCGGGCCAGAGACTGTCATCCGCCCTTCATCCTTTCTCTAGAACACTGTCTCAGGCCAACAGGCAGTAACACTGATATTGTGAACTCTGACTTGTCCAACCATATACAGTCGGGGTCCTCAACCTTTTCGAGCCTTTGGGCATGTTTAGAATTCCGACATGGTATGCTGGGTGTAAAGTACTGGGTTCGCCGCATGGAGGACTCGTACAACGACATGTGTTCAGACACGTTTATTGTACTTCGCACACAAGACTGGAAACTATATACACTCCACCCAGCACACCCACAGTCCCATTGGAGGGTTTGAATTTCCCACCACAGGTCCTATTGGTGGACACAGGATGGTCTAGGATCCCTGGTCCCTATTGTGTTTCAGGACTAAGCTCCTTACTGCGGTTGGTGGTGGTCCACGTACATAACAGTGGGCTCAGCAACAGAATGGCTGCCACAAATGGAGGTGGAGCCACCCACAAAATGATGGCCACAGCTTAACTGCAGTAACACGGTGCTGATCCTTGTGTTGTGATGGCAGCTGCTGCCAAAGCAATTTTTTTTAAAAAATTGCACAGTCAATCACATCTCCAGCAACCAACCAGAAGCCTTGCTGGGCAGAAGCCCTACCTGGCCTCGCCCACTTCCTAAAAACACTTGGTGGGCTCCAGATTAGGCTTAGGTGGGTTTGGGGACCCCTGATTTACAGAATCCCTCCCCACCTGGGAAGCTAAATTATGAAGAGGCCGTAGTTTGTTAAAGAGCCGCTCTATCTTCTTTTCCAATTTGAGGGATGCTGCTGTGGTCAGAAGTATGCACTGTGCACCTGGAGGGAGACACTCTGCTGTTTCTTCACATGTTCTAGATTTGTGCCATTTGATCCCTGTCGAACTGACACTAGTGATGGACAAATATGAGTGCATGGTTGGTAATATTAATTCCTGGACTGCGTTGGGGACGAGGAGGGGTGGGGAAAGCACTCAGGTTCTTCCTGGTCCTTTTTAATCACGGGGTCACTTGAACTGGTGCTTTTCCCTCCCTCTGATCATCCCTTTAAATTGTGACTCTTTAAATGTAGATGGGAGGAGGGTGATTATTGTTCATGATTATTGTGAAGGGGCAGCTTCTCACCACGGTCAGCCCAGCTGGAAGTGGGGGCAACTGGGCCTGGGGTGACACAGTCAGCAAGGAGGATGCCCCATCCCCTCCTCAAGCCAATGAAAGGCTGCTGAGCCACCTAGTTGGGGTGGCACTGGGAGCAAGCAAGCAGACAGAACATCAGAACATCAGAAGAGCCCTGCTGGGTCAGACCAATGGTCCATCCAGTCCAGCATCCTGTCTCACACAGTGGCCAACCAGTTCCTCTGGGTGGCCAACTACAGAGCACAGAGGCCGAGGCCTTCGTCTGATAATGCCTCCTGGCTCTGGGATTCAGAGGATCAGTGCCACTGAATGTGGAGGTTCCTCTCAGTCACCATGGCTAGTAGTCATTGATAGATTTACCCTCTATGAATCTACTTAATCCCCCTTTAAAGCTGTTTATTTCTGTGGTCATCATTACATCCTCTGGCAGCGAATTCCACTTTTTAATTACTCTCTGTATAAAGTGGCATTTCCTTTTGTCTGTCCTGAATCTACTGCCCATCAGGTTCATCAGATGCCCTCGAGTTCTTCATTGGATGCAGTCATAGATGTGCTCTGGGCAACGAGAGTGTCACTGTGACAAGTCAAAGCCATCCAAAAGCTGTGACGGCTTCCTCTGACTCCTGGAAGGACTTAAGTCTGGCAGCTCCGATTTTCAGTGGCCTATTCAGATGAATAGGAAAACCCCCAAGGACCTGTCAGTGAAATGTGTTCTTGGGGAAGCAGTCCAGGGCATCTGTTCCACCCGGAGGTGATCTTAGGTGCAAGGAAGACCCTGACCGATCTGTCTGGTGGCAGTGGAAAGTGCTATCAAGTCGCAGGTGACTTATGCCCAACCCTGTAGGGGTTTCGAGGCAAGAGATAAACAGAGGCGGTGGTTTGCCATTGCCTGCCTCTGCATAGCAAGCAGCCCTGAGCTTCCTTGGCAGTCTCCCATCCAATTACTAACTGGGGCCAACCCTGCTTAGCTTCCAAGATCTGATGAAATCGGGCTAGTCTGGGCTATCCAGGTCAGGGATTGATGTATCTTGTACATTGTGTCCCACCTTGACTCCAAGGAACTCAGGATGGTGTAGTGGGTTTACTAAGAGAGCCAGTTTGGTATAGTGGTTAGGAGCACAGACTCTAATCTGGGAGAACCGGATTTGATTCCCCACTCCTCCACATACAGCTGCTGGTGTGACCTTGGATCAGTCATAAGTTCTTTCAGAGCTGTCCTCTCAAGGGCAGTCCTCGAAAGAGCTCTCTCAGCCCCATCTACCTCACAGGGTGTCTGCCGTGGGGAAGGGAAAGGAAAGGAGATTGTAAGCCAGAGTCTTCTTTGGGTAGTGAAGGGCAGGGTATAAATCCAATCTCTTCTCTTCTTCTTCTAAGAGGGAGTGTGTGGCCGAAGGCCAGTATCAACATTCATGGCAAAATGGAGACTTGAATCTGGATCTTCCCGATCATAGCCTGACACTCAAATACCCCACTGGCTCTCAGTGCTGCTGGTAAGAGGACTGAGCTCAAAATGAGATTTAGTGCTTGAATAGTACAGCCTTGTATAAAGGTGTGATGCTAATATATGCAAGTCAAGTGAATCACCTCACTCCCCCCCCCTCGGTATCACACTGCAAAACAATAGAGCTGAGTTAACGGCTCTGAAATATAGTTACCTCTTTCTCTGCTTCTCTGGTTCCCATTAATGCTAATATATGAGTTGCAGAGGTGACAGGAGAGATGATTTACTATGCAGTCAGTTGGCAGTGTTGTTACTGGGTGTTACTGAAATCAGGGTGCCGCGTTATATCGCCTTAGAGCTCGACAAGTGAGGCTCGGTAGCAGAGCTGGGACTAGATTAGGAACCTGAACTCTGCATATATATTTTTTTTACAGCAGTGGTATCCTGTTTTACTTTCAGTGCAATCCTAAGTAGCATTACACTTTTCTAACACCATTGACTTCAAGGCACACAAGAATGGTGTGATGCTGCTTAGGACGGCACTGTTAGCCATGTGGCAGCAGTGACTGTGGACATGCCAAAGATGCAAGGCATAATATGTGGATTGGTCATATAGTTGCCTATACAGATACTATACTGGCGGTCTGGCCATTGATTTCACGGAACATGAAATTTGATGTGGATTTGGAGGTTCTTGCCTGGGCAAAAATACAGTTCTGTCAGAGCTGTTCTTGACAAAGAACAATTTCTGTCAGAGTTCTCTCAGCCCCATCTACCTCATAGGGTGTCTGTTGTGGGGAGGGGAAGGGAAAGGAATTTGTAAGCCGCTCTGAGTGAAGGGTGGGGTATAAATCCAATCTCCTCCTCCTCCTCCTTCTCTTCTTCTAAAACATCTGCGAGAATTCACATATCCTTAGATCGGGGTCTCCAACATGGCACCTGCTGATAGCTTTCCTGGTGTCTGTCAAGTGCTTTCAGGAAGTGTGTGGGGCCCAGTATGGTATTGCTTTTGCCCAGCAAGGCTTCTGATTGTTTTAAGGATCTACACTGAGTTACTGGACTTAGGCTGTGGCAGCCATTTTGTGACTGGCTCTACTTCCTGCGGCAGCCATTTTGTGGGAGCCATTTTGTTGCTGCGTCCACCGTGCTGTGTCAGGACTCCAAATATTATTTAGTTAGTTAGTTAGGTTTTTCAACTGCCCTCCCTGCAAGCAGGCTCAGGGGGGTGCACAACCAAATATGCCCGCAGGCCCAAAAAAGATTGGGGATTCCTGCCTTAAACTGTCCACTGAGTTTTACCTGTGGCAAAATACCAGCAACCATCTGAAGAACTTCAAGGAAAACTATGTGAGTTTTCATAAGACTATCGAAATTTCTTCAATGGTGACTAATAGAAGCTACGAGGACTTGTCCCAAGAGTATTTCACACATTCCTAAATTACTATTACACCATTTTTTCAAGACACAACTTGTGTTTGCCCTTAAAATTTAGGAATAATGTTTCACTGGAGAAGTTCTGTTGGTGGTGTATAAATATGGACAGGGTGTGTGGGATGGCCCTTCCTGACTGATATCCCCATCATCATTCTCCGCTGGCGTAGTTTCAGTCTCTCTCTCTCTCTCTCTCTCTCTCTCTCTCTCTCTCTCTCTCTCTCTCTCTCTCTCTCTCTCTCTCTCTCCCTGATGTACTCTGGGACCTCCTCTGTTTCTCTGTGTTCCCCAGTGTGGTGTAGTGGTTAAGAGCAGTGGACTCTATCTGGAGAACTGGGTTTGATTCCCCATTCCTCCACATGAAGCCAGCTGGGTGACCTTGGGTCAGTCACAGTTCTCTCAGAGCTCTCTCAGCCCCACCTACCTCACAGGCAATGTTCCCTCTAAGCTGAGTTAGTGTGAGCTAGCTCACAATTTTTTAGCCTCCGGCTCACACATTTTTGCCTTAGCTCAGAAAGGATGGCTCCAGAACAAACTAACTTACGCAGTAGCTAAATCGCTCACTCACACCTTTAATGCCAGTAGCTCACAAAGTAGAATTTTTGCTCACAAGACTCCACAGCTTAGAAGGAGCTTTGCTCTCAGAGTGTCTGTTGTGGGGAGAGGAAGGGAAGGAGATTGTAAGCTGCACTGAGACTCCTTTGAGTAGTGAAAAGTGGGGTATAAAAAACTCCTCCTCCTCCTCCTCCTGCTCTTCCTTCTCCTCCTCCCTCCATGAGCCAGTGAGAAGTATTCCTTGGCTGGAGCTGGTCTTTGAGAGCCAGTATAGTATTCAGAGTGATGGACCAGGGTTGAAAAGATATGGGTTCAAATCCACATTCAGCCCTAATACGGATCGGATATCCTTAATCTTCATTGGATAACTTCACACAGAATGAAGATAAAATGCAGAATGGAAAAACCATGTCCACCACCTTGAGCTTCCTGAAAGGAAGGAGAGGGTGCAGATGTGATAGCAGACAGGCCCTGCCCGCTCTTCAACATCAGGGACTGCATACACAGTACATAAGAACATAAGAGAAGCCAATGTTGAATCAGGCCAATGGCCCATCTAGTCCAACACTCTGTCACACAGTGGCCAAAAATACCAGGTGCCATCAGGAGGTCCACCAGTGGGGCCAGGACACTAGAAGCCCTCCTACTGTTGACCCCCCCCCCCAAAGCACCAAGAATAGAGTGCATCACCTGCCCCAGATTGAGAGTTCCTATCTATACCTTGTGGCTAATAGTAGAACATTTGCACAGAGACTGGCTTGCATAGACCCAGCTGGCATGATTTCTAAACGGCAACAGTGCAGAGTATGGATTGTGCAAATCATGCTTTCATTAGTAAGTGCCTTATATTTATCCCCTGTGCACATTCCACTGTCCCATTGTAATGCTTCCCTCGTGCACGGAAAAGAACACCACTGAATGTCTGTGCAGAGCTTGTGAGGGCTGATGGGGACAAAGATTGCAAGGTGATTTCAAAGACGATAGTGAGTATCTGAGCTGAGTTCTAATTTCAAACCAAGATTTAATTTTGAAGGAAGAATACGTATGGAAACCTATGCAAAACTGGCATAGATTTGCCATCCCAGTGTAGTATCTGACATGTCGTCCTCTCCATTCCTCATCAGCATCGACTTTTCTGGAGGATTCTTTTGAAAAGATTTTGAGGGATCGTGATACTTTGCTGGACAACAGGGGGTCCAAACTTCCTTTCTAATGACAAGAAGGAGGAGGAGGCGGAGGAGGTTTTTATATCTTCTCTACCCTAAGAAGTCTCAAAGCAGCTTACAATTGCCTTCCTTCCTCTCCCCACAACAGGCACCCTGTGAGGCAGGTGGGGCCGAGAGAGTTCTGAGAGAACCTTGACTGGCCCAAGATCACCCAGCAGGCTTCTCGTGGAGGAGTGGGGAATCAAGCCCGGTTCACCAGATTAGAGTCCTCTGTTCTTAACTACTACACCACTACACCTCACTATATACTACTACTACACCACTGCAGCACACTGGCTCTCACACCGTTCTGGTACAAATCTGGCATATCTCCCCTCCTGATAACTGTACCATCTGCATGAGTTATGAAAGAACGAAAATCCACTTTCCTTCTGGAATTATGTAAATCACGTATCCCAGGTATCTGAAAGGAAGACTAGTTCTCTTCCCCCAAGCGGTGCCTTAAAAAAAAAAAGAGCTCCATCTTAAATCTGCATACAGGTTACAGGTATGTGGTGGTGGAAAGTGTTTTTGAGACACAGCTGCCTTATGCCACCCTCAGAGGGTTTTTCAAGGCAAGAGACCTTCAGAGGTGGTTTGCCATGGCCTACCTCTGCATAGCAACCTTGGTGGTCTCCCATCTAAGTACTAACTAGGGTTGACTATGGTTCGCTTCCAAGATCTGATGAAATTGGACTAGTCTGGGCCATCCAGGTATCTCCAGTCATTAAAAAACAACAACACCTTTTTGCATAAAACCCTTTTTTAATGGTGGCTTCTTCTATTCAGGATCATCTTGCTTTTGGATTAATGTGGCAATTCATCGATTGGATATAGATTATATCATATAATTACAGATTGGGTTTACAGCTAGACTTCCAGTCCCCAGTGATGTACCTCTAGTCTCCAGATGCCCATCAGCACCACTCCTTCTAGAACAACACCTTTTTTTTTTTTTTTTTTTAACAGTTTATTAAGGTTTTAACAATACAAAAACATAACCATTATAACAATTTTTAACTGTAATATCATATAACAACCACATTGTAAAAAAAAAATGAAGAAAAGTCAGACTAGTTACAAATATAACTATAACAAGAAAAATAAAAAAGGAAAGAAAGAAAGAAATATATATATATATAATTAGATAAGTAAAATAATCAAATACATCTCAACTGTTACAATATAAGAATTGAGTTTAGTGTAGAAGCAAAATCTTCCTTATCTGATAGAAAATCCAAAAATTGAAACCAAATTACGGTAAAATTAGATTTATAATTCTCATTATTTTTTTGTCTCAGAGATTCAGTAATCTTATTTAGCATACACAATTCACTAATTTTCAAAATCCAAGAGTTAACCGATATTGGAGTAGTACTTTTCCAAGATTTTGCTAGCGTCATTCTAGCTGCTGCACAGAGATATTCCAAAAGGGTTTTTGTGGAGGCCTCAATACCCAATCGGGGCCATAGATTAAATAATAAAATCTTAGGATCTAGTGGTATTAAATAATTAGAAATCTGTGAAATAATTAAAACAACAGTCTTCCAAAAGTTCTGCACATGAATACAGTCCCACCAAACATGCCAATACGTACCCCTTTCACCACATTCTCTCCAGCAATTGGGAGAGGCCTTCTTCGTGATATGGTGCACCCTAACTGGAGTTAAATACCATTTTGAAATTGTTTTGAATAATTGACTTCTAATTATTATATTACTATCATGAAAAGCCTTAGAGCTCCAAATAGTAGACCATTCGTCTAGAGTAAGGGAGATATCTCCCCCACTTGTCCAACTATTTACATAAGATGGTTCTTTATTATAAGTTGTTTGAAGCAATAGATCATAAAGAATAGAAATGAAGCCCTTGTATCCTGAACATTTTCGTTTCAATAATTGCTCAAAAGAAGTAAGAGGCCTCTTAAGACCTTCCTGAACAGGCGGAGAATGAAACATATGACTCAGTTGGAAATAAGCATACCACGGAACGGAGCTGGAAAGTAAGGTATCCAAATCTTTTTTCTTTAGCAAATTGCTATCTTTTGTTAAATCTATGATTCTATTGACCTGTTTATACCTAAAGATATTATATGTTTTATTGGCATTTGCAGGTAAAAACCAACTTTGTTCGGTGAAAACAGCTAATGGAGATGTTTGTGGAGCAAGTTTATTTCGATGGCGATCCCAAACTAATAAAGTATTCCATAAGAAAGGGTTTTCTTGTAACGTAGAGGTACGATGTGACCTAGACTGCCAAATAACCTCTGATAGTAATTGTCCTGGAGAAAAAGTCTGTTCTATTATATACCATTCAGGAGCTAAGGGAACATTTAAAAGTTTTATCAAATTGGTTAGTTGTGCTGCATCATGATAAAACAACAAATTAGGATATGCCATACCTCCAGCCTTATGATTACGGAACAGAGTATCAAATGATATTCGTGGGGTCTTCTTATCCCAAATAAAGTCATTTAATTTTTTTTGCCATGTCTTAATTGTTTGGATAGGTATAAAAATAGGTAAAGTCCGAAATAAAAAAATAAACCGTGGCAAAATAAAAACCTTTATAATATCCATCTTTTCAAGCCAGGAGATCTTCAGCTTAGACCAATCTGTTAATTGTTGAGAGATTGTGCGTTGCAATTCAACAAAATTTGCTTTGAATAGATTATCAAGATGTAATGGGATTTCAACACCTAAGTGCCTCCATGAGTTGTGTATCCATTTAAAAGAATACTGTTTTTTAATAGAATTAATTAAGTCTACAGGCAAGTGAATGGGATATATTTCTGTCTTTGACTGGTTAATTCGGAGACCCGAAACGGAAGCAAAAGTATCTAGCTCTACCATTGTATATTTTAAAGAAGAGATGGGGTTAGTTAAAAACAAGACGGTATCATCTGCAAACATATTAACTTTGAATTCATGCTCATTTATTAAAATTCCTTGAATGAGTTTGTTAGTTCTAATCGCTATCGCTAGGGGTTCTATGCATAATGCAAAAAGCAAAGGTGAAAGTGGACAGCCCTGCCGAGTACCCCTTGAGGGCTGAAAAGATGCAGAAAGATCACCACCGATTTTAAGCTTTATTTGTGGTGAGGCATATAGAGATGATATACCGGTACGAAAATTAACACCAAAATTCATAACTTCCAGCAATTTATATAAATAAGAGGGCTCCACCGTATCAAAAGCTTTCTGTATATCAAGCGATAAGAGCACTGAAATTAAAGACTTTTTCCTACCAAAATTAATTATATTAAGTGATTTGCGAATATTATCTGCCATATTTCTTTGAGGAATAAAACCAGTTTGATTTTCATTTATATATTCATGTATAATTTTACTTAAGCGTGATGCTAATATAGCCGAAAAAATTTTAGCATCTTGGTTTAATAGACTAATGGGACGATAAGAACCAGGGTCTGTCAGATCTTTCCCTTGTTTTGGAATTAAGATCACAGTGGCTTCATTCCAAGAAGGTGGCAATGTACCAATATGAAAAGCCTCATTACAAAGTTGTGTTATATGGTCAGACAAAATATGCTTATAGGCTTTATAAAATTCTCCTGGCAAGCCATCATTACCTGGGGACTTACAATTTTTTAAAGCAGCAATGACCTTCTCCACTTCATCTTTCTCAATAGGAGCATCTAAGAAACTGTTATGATCTTGAGATAATTTTGGAAGCTTAACATTTTCAAGAAGATAAGTTTTAATTGAGTCTGGCGATGGAGACGTAGTCTTGTATAGGTTATTATAAAACTTCCAAAATATATCCAAAATCTGATTAGGTTTTGAACATAAGTTACCTTGTGCATCACGGAGTAATGTGGCTGGTTTAGCATAAAGCTTTGGCTTTATTCTACGTGCTAAAAGTCGTAGATATTTAGGGGATTTCACCCATGTCTTTTGTTGAAAGTAAAGGATATTCTGCTTTATTTTAGAAACTTCTAAATTATCAAGATTTTGTCTTTCTATTAGTAATTTTTGATAGACCTTTTTACTGGTTGTTTTTTTGTGTAAGTCCTCTAGTTCCTTAATTTTAGTAATTAATTCTGATCTAAGAAGATCTTTTTGTTTTTTCTGATAGGCTGCTAATGAAATAAAGTGGCCCCTGAGAACTGCCTTTAATGCATCCCAAATCATAGCAGCAGAAAGTCCACATCTAGAATTGTCTTCAAAATAATGCTTGATCACTGTTTCTATCTTTGGCTTAATAAAATCATTTAAAAGTAAAGCAGGATTCAATTTCCATTGATAAGGTGGTTTTTTAGTCATTGACCACTGTATCGTTCCTTCTACCCATGCATGGTCAGAATATATTTTAGGGCCAATTAATGCATCCGTCCTGACACTGCTTAATGATGCAGAAATTAAAATAAAATCAATCCGTGTGTGAACTTGGTGCCGTCCTGAAAAATAGGTATAATCTCTAGCTGTTGGATTACAGAGTCTCCATAAATCAACTAATTCGTATTCTAATAAAATATCTACAAGTTGGGTTTTTGTATTAGTTTTTTCCCTTCGAGAAATAGTGGTGGACCTATCCCAATGTAAGTCAACAACGTAATTCAAGTCTGCTCCTATTATAATTTGGCCTTTTGCAAACAATTTTAATTTTTGTAGTGTGTCTCTTATAAAAACTAATTGATTATCATTAGGTGCATATAGTGCGGCTATAGTTATCAACTTGCTATCAAGTTCACCAGAAACAAAAATAAAACGTCCATTTGGGTCTTTCTGAATTGCAGTTAGGGTAAATGAGACCTTGCTTGAAATTAAAATTGCTGTTCCCCTAGCTTTTGACGTCCCAGCTGCATGAAATTGGTAAGGGAACTGGACTGTGTTAAATAATTTTAATGTGTCTTGTTTTAGATGAGTCTCCTGAATGCATACAATATCTGGATGATTTTTAAGCAAGGCAGCTTGAAGTCTTCTGCGTTTAACAACATGATTCATACCTCTAACATTACAAGAAATAACATGCAAATTACTTGCCATTTGTTATGCTAATATGTCGATGGTGCCACAGAAGTTTCCATCTAAGAAAAAAAATAAAAAATAAACTCATCTCCAATAGGAGAAATAATCCAAGCTCCTGTTGAAACAACAAAAACAAAGTGACTTTCAATATCACACATGTCATTAAAAAAAGAAGTTCAAATGTTTCATCTCCATTCTGATGAGGAAAAACTCCTAAGATATCAAGGAGGCCATCTATAAAGCTAGTAAACATTTTAAAAACATAATAACTTGGAAGTAGAGAACAGGACATCAACACCCTCCAATAACAAATTAAATGCTTGGACACAATTGTATGAATAATCACTACATATTGAAGAAAATGTAGTACACTGAGCAACCAGGCAGATAAAATTGATGTAACATTTTTAAATTTGAACAATATAAACAGCAAGCTATAAACCACAACACTCTTTAAAGAGTAAAGACCATTAAGTAATACAAACCAGCAAACTGTAATGCACTTTAGCTCACTAAAATAAAACTTCCACAATGGATAAACCTCTCGGATTAAAATACTATATGAGTACAGTTGAGATACGATTTTTCTTATAAAGAAAATGAAAACAAAGCTACTAGACAAAAAAACAAAAAGAAGACCCATTTTAAAAATTAGAGAGGGCCATATGCCTCCACTAAGGTCTTTCCACAAACAAGATATTATCTTCATATCTGTCAAGAGAAAAGAAAAAAGAAAAAAGAAGAGCATATACAACAATAGGAGCCACATACTACTGAGAACTCCCCTCTACACCACTCTTCCAAGAGCAAAAGATGAATATAGCAAGATAAACAAATTACCACATAATACCATATAAAAATACTTATATCTTTTTAGCATCCACCACTTTGTTTCAAAAGAACAAAACAACACAAAAGTCAGGTAGGTTGATTTCGAATCGGAATCTTAGACCATCGGATTGGAGATGTTTGGAATTCCAGTTTCCTCTTCATTGATCGCTTTCCCAAAGGATCAGAGACAGGTTCCAGCTTTAGTTGCTGCAAGAGGTGATGGCCACTTTCTAAGTCATGAGCAATAAAGTTACGTCCTTGAAAATGGACTTGAAGTGTACCGGATGGGAGCCATTTGTACCGAATATTAGCTTCACGTAAAGCAGCAGTGATTGGTTTCAAAGCAGCTCGTATTTGAAGATTTTCCCTGGGCAAATCAGGATAGACTTGAATCTTGTAATTTTTGAATTTAAGAGAACCTTCTTTACGCGCAAGTTGTAATATTGCTTTCACCGTTCTAGCATCTTGGAATTCTGCTATTATGTCCCTAGGTCTCTTTTTTGGAGAGGAGAGCATGGAGCCAATCCTATAAGCTCGCATTATCAATGGTGCAATCTTTTCATCTGGGCTTAAAATTTCCGTCAGCCAGTGAGACATAAAGGTGACCAGTTCCATGTTTCCCTCCTCTTTTTCTTCTACTCCTCTGAATTTAAGCGAGTTCTGTTTCAGTTTAGATTCCAGCATTAGAATTTTTTCTGTTGCCCATTCATCCTTTTTTTGTAGAAACTGTACTTCGTTTTGCAGCGTAACACCAATTTCCATAGCCATATTAGCTGTATTAGCTACTTGTTGTAGGGATTTGGTGATGGTATCCAATTGCTCCCCAAGGGGTAATATTTTTTCATCAATGTGACATTTAAGATCAGCTTTCAAGGATGATAAAAGTTCCACCAACCTGTCTTCTTGTAGAAATACCTCCGCTTCTTCCATTTCAGCAGCCGCGGTCGCCATTTTAGTTTTCTGGGTCGGCAAGGCCGCGTCCGGCACAGTTGTGCCGGTTTTTTTTAAAAAGGAACGGAGATCAGGCGTTTTCGTTTTTTGGCGATTTTTACTCCCGGAGTGTATATTCATGTCTTTCCAGATGAAAAATTTAGCTTCCAAAGTGGTAATTAGAGCTTGTCAGAGTGGCGGGAACGGAGATCTAGCAGCAGGCGTCCGCCATTACAGAGAGCCGACCTAGAACAACACCTGAAAGGGCCGCGCGGAGCATCTAATTGATTAGCTTCCCCCCATGCCCACACCCACACTCTGCCTGGCCAAGGAAACAGAGTGGGAAATTGCAGGAGGACCTTATGCTGAAGGTATGATCTGCTAAAACTTGCCTAGGAACAGGCCATGGGCAAAGTTGACAGGGCAGATAGTAACAGTTGCAAGACGGAGCTCTCTTGGCGCAAAGGGTTTGCCCTGAATCCTTTTCTTTACAAAGGGCTCAGGAAAGAATAACACAAGTTCACAACACTGAAATGACTGCATCAGTTACACTAGAAGTATTTATTGTAAAAAATAGTAAGTGGTAGAAGCAGAACATCTGAACATAGAGAGAAATCCAGCTCTGGTTTTTCTTCCTATCCTCAGAAAATATTTGATTGGAAAGTTCACAAGATTTTGGAGGTTGGTTCTTACCCCTGGGTATGTCATGATTTCCTCTAAAGACTTCCTTCCAATGATGAATCAAGAAATTGACGAGGCTTAAGGATGTCAGGTCTTTTCTCACTGACCAGTTTCTATGGAGACTTCATACTAATAGCCATGCCCGACAGATGCAGAACTTTGCTTTGAAAATACCTGGGCAATATGCAGCTTCTGTTTTGCCACCTGGACCACTGTTTTATAATCTAGGCTCAGAGGAAAAGTTAGAATAATACAGCCATTTTGTGCATACCAGGATTTATGTTATATTTTCCTAAACAAATGTTACTGTTGCTTAATGGTTTCCTTGCCTCTGGTTGTCCAAAGGCTCTTGGCAACCAAAAAAGCATTGTCCAGAGCTTTGGGGTACCTTACAGTTGAGAAACATGTAGGTTGAAACCATGCTTTTCCATAATTGCTTTGCTTGTCTGTGTTGAGATCCACATGTTCATATAAGTCTGTCTAGATGTGTTTGATCTAGTGACATGTAGCTGTCAGCCAGGAACCTCAGTAAGAGCTGGCTACAACTGGTTCAGAGCAGTCTTGCCACTGCCATCACAGTGACTCAGCACTGAAGCCTGATTGGCTAGTGTTTGTATAAATGTACAGTGAGTGATGTACAGTTCCCTTTCTCTTATGTATGATTGCAGCAGAGCACTTTGACACTCTGTTTGATGATGGCTGTGGTGTGTAAATAAATGTATATAGTTTGCACATAGCCAAAGCCTCCAGTATTTATTGGATACTCGCACTCTCTCCTGGCCCCCTTCGTGCCTGCCACTTCCGCCTTACCCCGACAGTCTGAGCAGGGTCTTCTGTGTGGGGGAGGGTGTCACCCTGCAGATGTGTGAGATCTGCATTCTCCGTTGTGGCCCTGCCTTGTGGAATAGCTGCCTGAGGAAGTTAGGAGGACTCTCACTTTTATGTCATTCCACAAACAGTGTAAAACAGAATTGTTCAGGAGGGTCTTTTTAGAAAGATAATAGGGCTATATTATAATGCAATACTTCAGAAAGATGCTTTAATAAAGGAAATGGGACTGTGGACTATAATACTGCATACAGTATGTGTTGCCTGTCTGCTGTATGCGTTGGCTTGCTCTCACTGAACTGCTTTAAATTTATGTAATTTCATTTTCTGCATTGTTCAGCATATCTATATATCTAATTCTCAACAGTCCCCTCTGCCTGTGGATACTTATTTCCGCAAACAGAGGGCACACTCTCCCCCAGACTCTACAGAATCAGGGGACTCCGTGGTGTTGAAGAAAAATCCAAGAAGTTAAAAAAAATCAGTGAGGGTTGAATTTTCTTCCCCCAATACCTTTTGAAATGGCTGCTGCAGGGATCTACTCCAGGCCCTGCTACATTGACAGTGACAGAGAGACTGCCTAATAGCCAGAAAGAGACAGAGGCAGAGATAGAGAGAGATAATGAGTGAAGGAAGAGGAGAGGAAGCAAAAGCAGAACTGGAGATGGGACTGGGGAGGATTCCTCCTGCAGTATGAATGGCTAAATAGCAGGGGGACATTTTAAAAGGACATCTGAGCTTCTCACCCCTACCTCTTTTGCTGCAGGCTCCACTGTCCTCTTAAAACATTCTTGGGGGTGGAGGCTTCTAACTGCTTCTCCCCCTCCATCAGTTTGAGAAAGACTGACTGGCTGAGAGTCAGAGATAGAGAGAACCAGAGAGAGAGAATGGGTGGGAGAAGAGGGGAGGAAGCAGCAGCAGAACTGGAGCTGGGATTGGGGAGAATTCCTCATTGCCACCTACCCATCTCCAGTGCTGTTTTTCCTCCTGTATGAATAGCTAAATAGCAGAGGGAGGTTTTAAAAGGACATCTGAGCCTGCAACTGCTAAACCTTGCAAGCAGGAGAGAAGGATAATTCTCACCCCAATCTCTGTACCTGTGGGCTCTCCTCTAAAAACATTTTCTCCAGCTTCTGTTTCTCCCTCCCACCAGCTTCTTCCCACTGCTTCTCTCTTCTGACTGTCCAGAAGCCAGAGGGAAGTTATAAAAGGACAGCTGAGGCATCTTTAATGGATGGGTGTGCACAGTGACTGAGAGGTAGGGGGCAGGTGGAGAGGAAGTAGGATTTCCTCCAACCAGTGTCAGTTTGTACACACACCACCTTTTTAAATGTTCCTTAGCAACCCTGATGGACAAATAAACCACCAAAGACAGCTGTGGTGCTGTGAGTGAATGTAGACTAATCTCAGGCTGAAGAAGACTGGAGCCCTGCAATCACACAGTTCTCCACAGCAAGGTGAGAGACTGAACAAGCAAAGGTGCCTCATGCTGATCCATTCATAAACCAATGTTCATTTAAACAGCTGCTTTTGGCAAGGACACTCAGAGAGAAAGTGGTGCAGGATACCTATAGAACCTCAAGATCTGCAGTGCCCAGTAATAAAAGTCAGGGCCAAACATTGCAAAATGTAGGCATATACTTAAAGGAACCAGTCTTCACCCATGGACAATTATATAAAAACGCTTTGAAAATTTAGAAATCCAAGTTTACAGCAGTCCAATCAAAGGATATTTTAGCAATGAAGAAGGAACGTTTACATCAAATGTGGCATTCAAATAAATAGTTTAATTAAAAGCAACAATAAGAAATATTACAAACAAGAGAAGAATACAGAGATGAAAAGAACCGTGGCATTTAGAATTAACACATTCAGAAACACACAAAACCCACAAGGAAACAAAACAAAAGGATTAACGCTTTGCGTACATTCTGTGTCTCATCACAAGGAGTATATACATTTAGTAACTGCAAATCCCACCCTGCAGGGTTTTTTTTTTTAAAAAAAGGCAATTACAACTTAAAACAAACTACAACAAATTATGCAACATTTTGTTGTAGGTCTGCACTTGTCACGTCTAATACTCAGGCTTTGTTTCAGATTTCTGCAGTCCTAAGCCTACTACATTGCTTATTAGATGTCTCCTCCTATTGACTGCATCGGAGTACACTGTGTAATCTGCCTTGAGATCCAGTGAGGAATGTATAAATAACAAATAGATAAATAAAAATAAATTCTGAGTATGATTCCCACAACTACAACAAACCAAAAGAACCTGGAGGTTCCGGTCTGTTTGGGTTTTTTTGAAAAAGGGTGGCATAGTAGGATCTTTCAGGGTTAATCCAAAGTGTATACAATTTAGTCTTTCACTATTATGAACATTAAAAATAACCCCAGACTAGGTCTGAGAGCCCTTGAGCAGGATGGTCCAGACTAGCACAATCTCATCAGATCTCAGAAGCTAAGCAGGGTGGTCAGGCTTGGTCTGTATTTGGATGGGAGACCACCAAGGAAGTCCATGATCGCTACACAGAGGCAGGCAATGGCAAACCAACTCTGAATGGCTCTTGCCTTGAAGACTCTACAGGGTCATCTTCAGCTGTGACTTGATGGCACTTTCCACCACCAGTTCTAAGACCAGCAAGCACCAGATATCTCTGCATCTTATCCGTGTTAAAACTTTTCTTGGACCAGCGTCTTAGAAGACTTTGAGTTGCACATTGGCTTTATAGAAGAGTTACGGTTTTTTAACAGAAGAAACGATGCACAAAGCATTAACCCGTATGCAGCGGAGGGGCTTGCTGCAGAGTGACCCAAGGATTGGGCTCCTGCAGTTCCTAAATTACTTAGATACTCTTGATATTTTTACACGAAGTCTCATAAATTAACTCATTAATCATGCATTAATGGCCTAGTCGAGGCAGATGTTGGATCCAGCTGCTAAACATGGTTTTAATGGGCTTTCTCTCTCTCTTTTATAGAGTCAATTAATTCCAGTATAATGTTACACTCCTGGGGGGGGGGACTGTCTAATGTTTGTCAGCCAGGGAAGGCAACAGCCACAACTTCTGAGCAAGTATTGTTTAATGACTTAGGGTTAGATTAATTCTAGTGAGAGATTCAGGTGGCTGTGTTGATCAGCCATCATGAAGACACACAATTTTGGTTTGGATTCATCAGAGTTTTGCTGCTGTTTTACTCCATAAGATTCACAGCTGATTGTAAACATTAGGCAGTTCATCATATTTTGTTGTTGTTCAGTCGCACAGTCGAGTTCAACTCTTTGTGACCCCATGGACCACATCATGCCAGGCCCTCCGGTCTTCTGCTGTGCTCTGAAGTTTGAGTATCCCCCAATTTTTGGTAGAGCCTCTCAGCAGCAGCAGCAGCAAGCCAGGCTAGGGAAGCAGCGGCTGCTGCCACTGCCACGCACGCCTCATCCTCCCCCAGCCAGCCGCCTGACCACTGTGGCCCATACAGGGCCTCCCTCCGCCTCCTCTTCCTGGAGCAGCTGCTACCCGGACGATGAGGCCCATGGGGGAAGGCAAGGCGAGGCCTGCGGGGCTGCTGGCAGGTGGGGAAAGGGAAAGGATGGCGGCGTTGAGTCTTCTGGGCAGCCCAGACAGTCATGGAAATGTAGCCAATTTTGGGGGGAAAAACCTAAATAGTATAATATTTACCTTCCTAGGTCCAATCAGAAATGCTCAAAGCTCCAGTGGAGTGCTCAGATACAACGTGAAAAGATTCAGCATCATAGTAATCTACCCCCCTTAATCTTTGGGAAATGTGCGGGAGGAAAATGTGATGCAACAGGGAGAAAAAAATTGATGCAGAGGTAATCAGCAGCACCTGAGAGGAAAACCGCATCGGCCACCTTGCACACCTCAATCCCCAAAAGCAGCCATGTACATCGGACACACGGCCAATCAATTTCTTCATTCACACCTCTCGGCCCCAGAGTATCCAGCCTGGGCCATCCACGTCAGGTCAAAAAACATCTCTAGAAGGTTCATAAGAAATTTTGCAGAAATAATTTTTGCTAGTGTTTGCACACACAAGGCAAGACTCTGTCTTTGAAAATATGTTGGAAAACCTGCAGCAAAAGCAGAACCTGCCAGGTTCAGGGAGAAAATTGAAGGGAAAGCAAGATCAAAGGAACGTAAACATCATTTTTATTTATACCCAGCTGGAGGGGACTCCAGTGAACATCTAGGCCAACCCCCAGTACAGTGCAGGAAACTCACAGCTCCCTCCCCCACTCCCCCAACAACCCCTGCTCTATGCCCAGAGGAAGACTAAGAACCTCCGGGATCGCTGGGCCAATCTGGCTCAGTGGGGTACAATGCCATAGAGTCCACCCTCCAAAGCATCCATTTTCTCCAGGGAAGCTGATCTTTGTTGTCTGGAGATGAGCAGTAATTCCAGGGGATTCCCCAGGTCCTACCTGGAGGCTGGCATCCCTACTTTGGACCAGTCATAGGGTGCGTTCAGACGCGCCGTTTGAGCCGTTTTCAGCACGGCTCAGAAACGGCTTTCCCTGCGCGTTCACACGCCCAACATCTGCCCACCGTCCCCAGCCGTCACTTTCTGGAGCAAACCCCCTTTGAAACGGAGTATTTTGGCACCACTTACCCAAGCGGTGTTTTCCATGATTCTCCGTTTCAAGCCGCACTTTCCCTGTCTGATCGCTCCATCCAGCCACTTCCGGGTGCTTCAACCCCCCTCCCCTCTGGGAAGCTGCCTCCAGCTTCCGGTTTTAGTCCTCCATTTTTTTTTCCCCTTACCGGTGTGCGCTTGAGCGGAGCTCCGCACTTAGGTTAAAAAAAGAAAAGGTTTACTGGTGCCTAGTTTAGGCATTTAGAGGAGTCCGGGATCTCGGGGAGGCCATTTTTAAAAGGACTCTTCCTTTAAACTTTAAAGGGACCTGTTGAGCTCGCTCTTCTTCGCACCGGCCAAACTTCCTGTTCGGGAGAGGGCTGCCTGTGCGCATGCTCAAAGGAGAGGGGAAACCCCTCCCACCTGCAGGAGGACGGCGGGGCGCTCGGAAGGAGGAGGTGAGTCTGAGCGCGATTCTCCAGTTTTAAAAAAAGCGCATCGTGCCGGAGCAGTTTAAACCGCTCCAGCACGCTGTCTAAACGCACCCACTGTATGATTTCTGCGGCTGCCAGGTAAATGTTGAGACTTAACGTGCCATTCATATTAGGACAACAATGGATGCAAACAAAATAGAAAGGATCGCACATTTCTCCCAGTGGCATAGTCTGGCAAAACCTCTGAACGATGCAGGTCTTTGATTCGCTTAATGGCGCATTATCGGCCCAGGATGGAAGGCGTAATGGCAGAAACACTGAACTGAACAGGAATGATCAAATGGCAGGAACAAAAGGGAATTTTGTTAAATGATGCTGCATTTACATTTCTGATGTGAAGCATCAAAGGCGTACATGCAGATGAGTGAACCTGCTGTTATTCTCCGCTAGAAGAAGCCAAACAGAATAGCCCAAAGAGCTTGGCTGGAGTATCACAGAGGTGCTAATATTAATAACAGCACAATTACAAATCATTTTCAGCCCAAGGAGAGATTCAAATGTAATGACCACCATGCAGAAGTGGCATGGTAAAATCACCTCCCGACGATTCCTCCCACCAGTGTTCCCTCTAAGCTGAGTTAGTGTGAGCTAGCTCAGTTTTTTTTAGCCTCCAGCTCACACATTTTTGTCTTACCTCAGGAAGGATGGCTCCAGAGCAAACTAATTTATGCAGCAGCCAAATGGTTTGCTGACAACTGTAATGCCAGTAGCTCACAAAGTAGAATTTTTGCTCACAAGACTCCGCAGCTTAGAGGGAGCATTGCCTCCCACCCCATTTAATTTCCAGTGTGACAGTCAGACATGAGTCACGGGCAGTCTGAGCCATAAGGCAATGGGGCAGCTGACCCAGACCCTGTGCTAGGAGACCCGGTGCCAGGGAGCCCCACCCATCAAGCCTCCCTGTTGGAGAGACTCCTGCTCCCCCGCCGACCTCCCGCATCAGATAAGCCCATCATTGTGATGGGCAATCTGCTGTAGGGTAGCGGGAGGCTCCCCACAGCCCACTTCATGCCAGCTCAATGCCGGACTGTAAGGCAGTGCCAGCATTGGTAACGAGCCAGGTTCAGGGGGGGGCAGCACAGTTGGTGGCAGCAAACTGGGGAAGAAGAAGAAGAAGAAGAAGAAGAAGAAGAAGAAGAAGAAGAAGAAGAAGAAGAAGAAGAAGAAGAAGAAGAAGAAGAAGAAGAAGAAGAAGAAGAAGAAGAAGAAGAAGAAGAAGAAGAAGAAGAAGAGATTGTATTTATATCCCGCCCTTTGCCTGGAGTCTCAGAGTGGCTTAAAAACTCCTTCCCCTCCCCCCCCCATGACAGACACCCTGTGAGGTAGGTGGGGCTGAGAGAGCTCTTTCCAGGACTGTCCTTGAGAGAACAGCCCTGACAGAACTATGGCTTGCCCAAGGTCATCCAGCAGCTGCAAGTGGAGTGGTGGGGAATCTAACCCGGTTCCCCCAGATTAGAGTCTGCACACTTGACCACTACACCAAACTGGCTCTCATGGGTCCATATAAACCTAAACTGGAAGGAAGGCCAGCAGGCCAGCAGCCGGGATTTCGTGCCTTGTGGGGCAAAACTTTTATCTGGTGGGGTGGGTGGGGCTGCCATTATCCAGATGAAGTTGAGGGCTCCTCTGCAGGGCCAGGTGTGGACTCTAGTCCTGTGGTTGGCTCCTCTGCAGGGCTGGTTTCCTGTCCTGTGATTGGATCCAGCCCAGATCTACTGGGTATACCAGAAGCAGTGTTCCCTCTGAGCTGAGTTAGTGTGAGCTAGCTCACAGTATTTTAGCCTCCGGCTCACAGATTTCTGTCTTAGCTCAGGAAAGATGGCTTCAGAGCAAACTAATCTATGCAGTAGCCAAATCGCTCACACAATTTTAATGCCAGTAGCTTGCAAAGCAGAGTTTTTGCTCACAAGATTCCGCAGTTTAGAGGGAGCATTGACTAGAAGTATTTTTAGAAGGTTTAAAATGGTTTTTTAAAAAATTATATTTCAGGAGGGCATCTTGTGGGGCTGGCCCTTTAAGGAAGGGGCAGAGCCCCGAATAGCCCCACCGTAGCTACAGGCCCGAAGGTTCAGTGAGGGAATGACAAACCAAACCAAAAAAAGTCTTCATGTTCTGGCAGAAGATAATGATCAAGGGGAACGGGCAAGTTTCCCTGGGATGGGAATTCCGTTTCGGAGCTACGGCTGAGAAGGCATCTTGCTTTCCGATGCAACCTGAGTATTCCTGACGTGGCTCCGCCAATGGGTTTCAAGTACTCCACTTGCTGCGGGGGGGGGGAATGATGACTATTCAGTGCTAAGAGGGTTTTGTTGACTGGAAAAAGAACATTAAAAAGAACTTTGCTTCCACTGAAGAACAGCGAAAGGGAATCAATGGCAACGTGAAGTCTCGATCATTTCGTAGAAGATTAAGCGATGGCCGCAGGGCCCGCTCCCGTTACCGCTGGGTTAAGACACACTCCCAGCCTTTATCCCTTTTGACTTCGCTCTCGGGGATCAGAGGTGAAAGGACACTGTGCGCCGCGTATTTGTTGAATCAGAATTATGCATTAACTGTGGTCGAATCTTTGATGAAGCCAATGTGAGCGGGAACAGGTTCAACCTCGTTTTAAATATAACTGAGTTTGGAATCTCCCCTCAACATGCATGAGAGCATCCCTGCTGGATCAGATTAGTGGGCCATCTAGTCCTAGGGTTGCCAGTTTCCAGATGGGGCCCGGAGATCTCCCACTTTTACAACTGATCTCCAGCTGACAGAGATCAGCTCCCCTGAAAATGGCTGCTTTGAAGGGGGGACTCTATAGCATTGTGCCCTGCTGAGGCCCCTCCCCTCCTCAAACCCCGCCCTCTCCCGGATCCACCCCCAAAGTCTCCAGGTATTTTCCAACCCAGACCTGGCAACCTTTATCTAGTCCACAATCCTGTTCCATACAGTGGCCAATCACTTGCCTTGGAGGGTGAGCAAACAGGCCACAGAGGCCAAGGCCTTCCCCTTGTGTTGCCTCTGAGGGTATTCAGAAGTTAATTTATTTACTGAATTAAAAGGTTTCTATCCCGCTTTAACCCTTTGGACTCAAGTTAGCGAAGAAGGCAGCAACAAAGTTGCAACTGAGGGTGTACAAATAGCTCGGCAGACAACGGATTAAAACAGATTAAAATACACACATTTCCTGTTTCAGAACATTCAGATTTAAAACACAGAGGATCAAGAAAAATCTGCTGGAACAATTTACCCACCATCCAGCATTTCCTGGAATCAGAATGCCTTATTTGTCTTCCTGAATGTATGGGTTTGCCAGGTCCCCCTGGCCACCAGTGGGAGCTGGGGAGATAGGGATGCCAGGTCCAGGTTGGGAATCTCCTGGAGATTTGGGGTTGGGGCCTGGGGAGGACAGGGACCTCAGTGAGTTACAATGCCATAGAGTCCACCCTCCGGAGCATCCATTTTCTCTAGAGGAACTGATCTCTGGAGATGATACCACATGGAGGCTGGCATCCCTATGAATGTAGAAAGTGAGGTAGCCTCCTCACCCACTTCAGCAGGCCATTCCAAAGGACGGGGCTCACTGTGGAGAAAGCCTATCATTCTGTGGTAGCTGTGTGGACGGTCCTAACGGAGGGCACCTTAAGGAAGACATGCCAAACATAACTTGCCCGGGGGATAGGGCTGCTAGGTTGCCTGCCACAGTGGGCAAACTCATTCCTGCATTCTGAGCTCCCACCACCACACAACGGAGCAGTGGGAGCAATATTGGGGATAACTGTGGTGTTGCATACCTGGAAGTGACATCGTGGCACCACACAGTGCTCTAGGAATTTCCCAAACCTCTGTGGTTTTTACTAAAGAGATCTGGGGAATTCCAAGATTGTTCCTGGAGGTGACATCGTGGTATTGCACAACACCAGTTTCTACCATCTCACTCCCTCTAATTCTTCCAGGAGTTGCCAGCAGAGGGGTGGCATCCCTAGCAGGGGAGTATGCTGGGAGCCTCATTTTTATAAGTATGAGGGCTCTACACAAGGCTTTCAAGGAAATAACCGACACTTTGCATTGAGCCTGGAAGCAAACAGATCACTAATGCCACTGAGTGACTTGTCCTGAGTGGCTGGCCCCAGGGAAGAGCCTTGCTGCCACATTTTATACCAAATCAGAGGTTTCAAGACATCTTCAAAAGCAAGCCTACGTAGAATGCCTTACTATAGTCCAATCCAGAGTTTATGGTAGCATGGATCAGTGGAGGCAGATCAGAAGGATCTACAGAAGGGCCAGCTTATTAGTGAGATATAATTGAAAGTAGCCTCTCCTAGCAAGAGCTCCAACCTGGTTAATCCATTAACAAGGAGCACTCTCAGACTTTTAACTTAGAATCACAGAATCACAGAGTCGGAAGGGGCCATACAGACCATCTAGTCCAACCCCCTGCCCAATGCAGGGCCAGTCTAAAGCATCAACTTGATCAGCTACAGAAAGCGGGACTCAATCTAAGTCTGGTAAATCAACACCAGCCAAATGTCGCACCTTCCCAGCCAGCACATCACCTCTCTCTTGTGTGGGTTAAGCTTGTTTACCTTCGGCCACTCAGCCACAGCCTTTAGACACTGGGCCAGGACCTTCCCAGCTGCCTCTGGAGGCTTGGTTAATGAGATATAAAGTTGGGGGTCATCAGCACACTCCAAAGTTCCTGATGGTCCTGGCTAATGGTCTTACATAGAGATTAAAGAGCACTGGAGACAAAATCACCTTTGGGGTACTCAGCATAATTGGGTACCAACTAGCTGACTCTGTCTCTCCTTAGAGAGCCAGTTTGGAGTAGTGGTTAGAAGTGCAGACTCTGATCTGGGAGAACCGGGTCTGATTCTCCACTCCTCCACATGCAGCTGCTGGTGTGACCTTGGATCAGTCACAAGTTCTTTCAGAACTCTTCTCTCAAGAGCAGTCCCCGAAAGAGCTCTCAGCCCCACCTACCTCACAGGGTGTCTGTCGTTGTCGTCGTCTTCTTCTTCTTCAATAATTGTTTGTTTCCTGCTGTCAAGAAACAGGCAAAAACCAGAGAAGGTGGCACAGTTTATCCCAAATGTTATTTGCATTAGATCCACCAAAAATATCATGCTCAACTATATGAAATGCCCCTGCTCAGTCTAATAGTATCAGCAGTTATGAATTGCCCTTGTCCGACTGTAAGCAGAGCTTATCAAACAAGGCCAAAAGTGCTGTTTCAATCCCGAATCCCAGCCTGAAGCCAGACTTAAATGGGTGAAGGGCAGATGTTTCATCCGGAAATGCCTGCAGTTGCTCTGCCACAACCCACTCAATCACCTTGCCCAGGAAGGGGTGATAGGACACAAGCTGATAATGGCCCCCATCCCTCTTAGCCAAAGATGACTTCTCCAGAAGGGGGTCTAATCACAGCTTCCTTTTAGCTGTGAAGGAAACATCCTTTGTTAGCGGGAGATGGGATGAGTCTTCCCCCACCGGTTTTAGCAAATTCTCCCAGCAGGACTTTAATAGCCAGGATGGGCAAAGATCCAGTATGCAGAAAGTGGCCATCACAATCCCAAGCACTCCGTCCGTATCAGAGATTTACTACCTCTGGACAGGAAAGTGATGAATAGCCACTGATGGGCCTCTCCTCCATGGATTTGTTTAATCTCCTTGTAAAGCCGTCTGTGCCAGTGGTGATCACGGCATCAGGGCACTACTGATCACTACACCCACTGGCAATGAATCCCCACAGTTTAAGCCAATAGCAGAGCTCCTCCTCTTTGTTTCTGAGCTGGTTTGCATACTGACCTGTTCTACTGAAGCCACCAGCTCATGTAGCCATTCTAGACACGTGCCGGTCAGACACTTTCTTATTGCTTCCCCTTGCCACTTGCCCTCACCCAGGGCCACCAAGAGTGAGGGATGGGAGGGGCAAAATTCCCAGAGCCCAATTCAACTGGAGGGCCCCTGAAGCCAGCTTCATGCGGCATTCAGAAGAACATATCTGATTTGTTTCGGTGTAGTGGTTAGGAGTGCGGACTCTAATCGGGGAGAAGCGGGTTTGATTCCCCACTCCTTCACATGCAGCTGCTGGTGTGACCCTGGGTCAGTGACAAGTTCTTTCAGAGCTGTTCTCTTAAAGGCAGTTCTTGAAGGAGCTCTCTCAGCCCCACCTACCTCGCAGGGTGTCTGTTGTGGGGAGGGGAAGGGAAAGGAGATTGTAAGCCGCTCTGAGACTCCTTCAGGTAGCAAAGGGCGGGTCTAAAAGTCCAACCTCTTCTTCTAATGCAGTTCTGCACAGCAGCCACTAGGGGTGCAGGAAAGGCACAGGGCAGTAAATAGCAGTTGGCCGACTCTGCTATGGTGGCTCTCGTGGCCCTGCTCTCCATGGGGAGAGAGCGGCAGCTATGTTTCCCATGCCCTGCCATCACAGAGGATTTGCCTTTTTTAAAATAAGAAGGGCCAGGGAAGTCATTATCTGGCTGTTGTCAGAGCTCAGCTGTTCTCAGAGATCATCCTCATCGTTTGTCAAAATCTGCCCACACAAGCTATTTATGTTATTTATGGAGCATTTACCTAGTTCATGGGCAGGGCTCTTTTGTAGCAGGAATTCCTTTGCATATTAGGCGACACACCCCTAATGTAGCCAATCCTCTGTAAGCTCTTGGAGGATTGGCTATATTAGGGGTGTTGTTATGTCCTGACTAATGAACTGACTGTATTCTTTCCTATGTTAAGCTTAAAGTCCAGACCAGGATTGTAAGCCTCGACAATCCTATTGGTTGTTGTAAGTCTGCACTATTTGTAACCAATCAGAACTGTATAAATAGCTATGGAGGGAACAAACCTCATTGGTTTTTATCCTTCTAATGTTATTGGCTGTTAACTTGTGAAGGGGCGTGGTTTTGTTAGCCCACACTGTTAAAAAGGGAGCTGGAGCTCTTGGAGGATTGGCTATATTAGGGGTGTTGTTATGTCCTGACTAATGAACTGACTGTATTCTTTCCTATGTTAAACTTAAAGTCCAGACCAGGATTGTAAGCCTCGACAATCCTATTGGTTGTTGTAAGTCTGCACTATTTGTAACCAATCAGAACTGTATAAATAGCTATGGAGGGAACAAACCTCATTGGTCTTTATCCTTCTAATGTTATTGGCTGTTAACTTGTGAAGGGGCATGGTTTTGTTAGCCCACACTGTTAAAAAGGGAGCTGCGCTCCACTGTTTTGCGTGTGTTGTCTGATTGTCTTGTTAAGCTGAATAAAGCTGAAATCACTGTTGAAATCACTCTCCTTGTTAAGTCTCATACTTAACAGGGGTGTCACCTAATATGCAAAGAAGTTCCTGCTACAAAAAGATCCCTGCTCATGGAATATCTGAGGGAGGCAAACTCATTGTTTGGGAGTGGAATTGACTGCGTGGTGGAGGAGGAGGAGGAGGAGGAGGAGGAGGTGGTGGCGGCGGTGGTGGAGGAGGAGGAGGAGGAGGAGGAGGAGGAGGAGGAGGAGAAGAAGAAGAAGAAGAAGAAGAAGAAGAGGAAGAGGAAGAAGAAGAAGAAGATTGGATTTCTACCCTGCCCATCACTACCCGAAGGAGTCTCAGAGCGGCTTACAATCCCTTCCCCTCCACACAATGGACACCTTGTGAGGTAGGTGGGGCTGAGAGAGCTTTCTTGAGAACTGCCCTTGAGGGAACAGCTCTGAAAGAACTTATAACCAATGCTTCCTCTAAGCTGTGGAGTCCTGTGAGCAAAAATTCTACCTTGTGAGTGACTGGCATTAAAGTTGTGAGCGAGCGATTTGGCTTCTGCATAAATTAGTTTGCTCTGGAGCCATCCCTCCTGAGCTAAGTGAAAAATGTGTGAGCCGGAGACTAAAAAACTGTGAGCTAGCTCACACTAACTCAGCTTAGAGGGGACACTGCTTATAACTGACCCACGGTTACACCAGCAGCTGCATGTAGCGGAGTGGGGAATCAAACCTGGTTCTCCCAGATTAGAGTCTGTGCTCTTCACCGCTACACCAAACTGGCTCCTCACCACTACGCTAAAAGAAAAGCATCAACTTCATAAAATTTGGAAGCCCAATAATCTCCTAGGTTCTAGTCCAGTAGCACCTTAGAGACCAACAAGATTTTCAGGGTAGAAGTTTTCGAGAATCAAATCTCCTTTGGTCAGATACCTGAGGAAGGAAGCTTTGACTCTTGAAAGCTTCCACCCCTAAAATCTTGATGGTCTCTGAGGTACCACTGGATTCGAACCCAGCTGTTCTACTGTACATCAACATGGACATCCTCTGATCATCACCTCGTTTAGTAAACACCCACTGGCCAATTGAAAAGGCTTCCCCAAGTATGTCAGGAGTCTTGTTCAAGGAACGGTTTTGTTCCTCTGCTGGCAAATCTCAGAAAGGGATGCCATGCTGTGACCCTCATGCCCAGCTCCTGAATGCGTGTCAGCAGTGAGTAAAAACAGCATTGGGGATCATGTTGGTAACAGGCTGGAAGAGGGGCAAAAGTCAATGGCTGGCCAGTGTATGGTGTTCCGGGGGCAACGTGATGGGGCTTGCCAGCAGAACTTGTAAAAAGACTTTAAGGCAAATAGGATTCTTTACAAGAAGCTTTCTCTTGAAGAGTGGGGTTTTCGCTGTGAGGAAGGGCTGACGTTGCTTGGGGGGTGGGGGGAAGGCTTTCACAGAAGAGTGAAAGTGGAGATAGAAAAGTGGCTCGAAACAGAGAGAACCTGCTGAGAGGGTGAAACCCAGAAATAATGGGTAAGATAAGTTTAATAAAAAGAGAGTACTCAGGAAGAGGTTGGAGAGAGTTTTTAAGAGGGGAGGACAATCACGCAGCTCTTAGAGGTGGCTCTTTACTGACCCAGAAAAGCCTGCTTGCTGTCCCTTGGGGGAAGCAGAGGCTGCTGGGTTTGGCCGTGGTGGTAATTTGATTAAGCCAGCGGGTTTCTTTTTACAACCCATGACATATTCTTCTGGTTCTTAAGATTTCTCATTTGACTGCCTGTTTGCTTCCATTCGAGGGGGCTGGTTTTAACCGTCTTTTTATTTTGGTTATTCAAAATGTTTATATCCCATTGAGCAGGAGAAAGGTGGGGCTCCTACACAATATCCTATTGGCAGAAATGTGAATAAAAGGAAGTAAGCCACAACACACACACACACACCCCAAAGCCTGTGTAAGCGATCTCCTCACATCCTCAGAAAGGATGGTGGAAAGTGCCATCAAGTGGCCGTTGACTGATGGCGACCCCACTGGGTTTTCAAGGCAACAGATGTTCAGAGGTGATTTGCTGTTGCCTGCCTCTGTGTCGTGACCCTGGGCTTCCTTGGTGGTTGCCCATCCAAATACCAACCAGGCCCAACCCTGCTTAGCTTCCAAAAAGCTGACAAGATTGAACCAGGCTGGACTATCCAGGCCAGGGCAAGTCCATCCTGTAGTGGGGGACCTCCTAATAGTACCTCAGCTGATGATTGGAGCTACCTTGTAGGCACATATGGGTGCAGGTGGTTCCACAGATATGTTGGCGTTTGTTTCCATTCAAAGTTCAACCTTTAAAGCCCTGTGTGTGTGTGTTAAGTGCCATCAAGTTGCTTCTGACTTATGGCAACCCTGTGAATTAATGACCTCCAAATTGTCCTATCGTTAACAGCCTCACTCCGGTCCTGCAAACTGAGGGCCATGGCTTCCTTTATAGAGTCAATCCATTATCCATCTCATCTAGGCTTCCCAAGAACTTACCGCGTGCCGGCGGGGGATGGATACGTCCTCGCAGGACCATCCCCAGGGGAAAGAGAGGCACGGAGCACCATGCTGTCACCAGGAATGGACGGTAGGCGACGCTCTGGCAATGGGGCTGGAAACTCGATGGTATCATCGAGTTTTCAGCCCCATTGCCAGAGCGTCACCTGGTATCACTTCCTGGCGACTGCATGGTGCGTTACCAGGAAGACTGGTCCGGCCAGGGAGCATTCGTCCCCCGCCCCCAGACGGTAAGTACTTGGGAACCCTAATCTCATCTTGAGTCATCCTCTTTTCCTGCTTCCTTCCATTTTTTCCTAGCATGATTGTTTTTTTTCAGTGACTCTTGTCTTCTCATGATGTGACCAAAGTACGATAGCTCCGGTTAGTCATTTTAGCTTCTAGGGACAGTTCAGGCTTGATTTGATCTAGAACCCACTTATTTTTCTTTTTGGTGGTCCATGAGATCCATAAAACTCCTCCAACAAGACAGCAAGAAAGACCCTCATCTCTCTCTGTCCATATGAACCCACGTAGCAGCTCTGCTTGTCAGCTCAGGTGTTGTTAAGTAAAAGTAAAGGTTTCCCTCGCTCGAAAGCCAGTCGAATCCAACTCTAGGGGGCGGTACTCATCTCCATTTCCAAGCTGAAGAGCCGGCACTGTCCAAAGGTGTTTCCATGGTCATGTGGTCAGCATGACTAAATGCCGAGGTGCACGGAACACTGTTACCTTCCCACCGAAGTGGTATCTATTTATCTACTTGCAGTTTCTTGCTTTTTGTTTGTGGTATAACACAGGCTGAAAGTCTTAATCTGAGTTCAGGTTGAACTAAGAAAATATGGGTGGTCACTTCAACCTCATCAGTACTTTCAGAGTTATAATAGAGGATGGTAGTGAAGATGAAGAGAGCAGTGGCTGTCATCTGCAGCTGGCAATGCATCTTTAGGGAAGTAGTGTAATACATTGTTGGAGGAGAGAGCCAGTTTGGTGTAGTGGTTAAGTGTGCAGACTCTAATCTGGGGGAATCGGGTTTGATTTCTCACTCCTCCACTCGCAGCTGCTGGATGACCTTGGGCAAGCCATAGTTCTGTCAGAGGTGTTCTTGAAAAGAGCAGTTTGTGTCAGAGCTCTTTCAGCCTCACCTACCGCACAGGGTGTCTGTTGTGGTGAGCAGAAAGGAAAGGAGTTTGTAAGTTGCTCTGAGACTCCGAGTGAAGGGCGGGGTATAAATCCAATCTCCTCCTCCTTCTTCCTGACTGGTTTTCTTATACCACTGTTGCTAGGAAAATCTGGGCAAGGGCTGGCAACCCAGAAGGATCTGAGTTTATTTGTAACCCATCAAGACCCGTGAGGTACAGAATGCTTCAAAATGATACGCTATTTTGTCAGGGATTATGAGATTAATCCATGTAAGCATGTATAGGGGCTAGAATGTCATACCAGGGGTAGATTCAGGTGGGTAGCCATGTTGGTTTGAAGCAGCAGAACAAAGTTTAAGTCCAGCGGCACCTTTGAGACTAACAAAGATTTATTCAAGGCGCACATGAAATCTTATACCTTGAATAATGCTTTGTTGGTCTTAAAGGTGCCACGGAACTCATATCAGAGGTAGTATGTGTGGCAGAATTGTAAGTGAGATGGGGCAGTTCTGCACAGCAGCCTGAATTGGCTTAGGCCTCTCTGGTTCTCTCCCATGAGGCTTTGCAGGAGGCTCTTCAGCCTGACAATGCACCCTGTGTTGCGCTCCAAAAGAATGGTTTACGTTTCTGAGTTCCAACCTTGAAGCCAAAACATCTAGATATCAGGACCTGTGGCTCCAAGCTCCTGCCTTGACAGGGAGGGTGTTTTTAACCCAGTCAGAGCCTTCTGGTCAGAAAAGGGAAGGGTCTGGGTTTCATCAGGACCATCCAGTTTCTTGATTGACAGCTAATCTGGATTCTAAAGGTATTTAACACTAGTGTTTGAGATGCTAAGGGCCCTCTGCCAGCGCCGTGGTTAGGTCTTGCCAGAGCATTTCTTAAAAAGATAATTCCTAAGTGAATATTAAGGGCACTATTTGTTTATACGTATTGGCAGGGCTATTTTTGGGCAGGAATGCACAGGAATGGAGTTCCGGCTGGCTCTGGAGTTGGTCACACCCAGCAGGAACTCATTAGCAAATTGGCCACACCCAAGAGCAGGAACTCATTAGGATTGGCTACATTAGGGGTGTGTGGCCTAACTTGCAAAGGAGTTCCTGCTACAAAAAAAGCCCTGGGTTTTGACAACAAATAAGGTAAACAGAATAAGAAGCAAAAGGTAGGTGTGGCTGGATGACCACACTTCTGGTAACATGGGGGTGTGACCAGGGGTCTTTTGGGGGGAGCGCACCAGAGCGCAGCTCCGGGACCTCAGGAGCTAAGCCCCACCCCCAGCCGGTCCTGGGGAGTCTTTCAGGCAGCCGAATGTCAATTTCAGCTCCATTATATCCTATGGGCCATTGAAGTCAATGGTGAAAACATAGGGTATATTTTGGGGGCTGGAGGAGAGGGGTTTGAGGGAGAGGCTCCAGACTCATAGGGTAGCTGATGGAGTGTCTCCCCAAGATACCCACCAAGTTTCAAGAACACAGTAACTTTTTTCCTGCCATAGAGAACAATGGAGGGAATAGGGGCAACCTGTTTGGGGGCCCATAGAATTGGACCCCCTTGTCCAATGTTCTTGAAACTTGGTGGGTATCTTGGGGAGAGGCTCCATCAGCTACCCTGTGAGTTTGGAGCCTCTCCCTCAAACCCCTTCCCCTCCAGCCCCCAGAATATACCCTATGTTTTCACCTTTGACTTCAATGGCCCATAGGATATAATGGAGCTGAATTGCTGCCAAATTTCTTTCATTCCCTCCTTTTCTTCTTTCCCTCCTTCTTCCCTTCCCTTCTCTCTCTCTTTCTTTCTTTCCCACCTTCTCTTCTCTTTTTTCCTCCTTCCCCTGTTTCCCTCCTTCTTCCCTCTCTTTCTTTCCCTCCTCCTTTCCTTCTCTTTCTTTCCCTCTTTCCTTCCTTCTTTCCTTCTCTCTACTCTCTCTCTTTCCTTCCCTCTTTCCTCCTTTTGTGGCCCAACTCTCATGAGAAGGAGTTTAAACTTTAAACCCCTTCTCTCTTAGCTCCACCACCCAGACCAGCTGGGGAAGGAAAGGGGAGGCTTTTGAAGATGCCGCCCCCCCTTTTGCTTCCTGTGATGTCAGGGGGCGTGGCATATGCTAATAGCCCAGTAGCTCATTAGCATACCATATGCTAATGAGCTCCTGCAGCTGTTTTTCTACGAAAAGACCCCTGGGTGAGGCCTAATATGCTAATAAGCTATGCTGTCAGGGGTATGGCCTGTTATGCTAATCAGTTCCTGCTGGGCTTTTTCAACAAAAAAAGCCCTGCGTATTGGTTTGTCTTTTCCCTTCTGTCAGATTGCTACTTGCTTGAAAATTTGGGCAGTATTGGTTTTCTTTCAATAAATCATAGACACTTTGGGACAGTTCTCCCCCCTATGGGGTTCCTGCCAGTTTCACTCCCCCCCCCCTTGTTGAGTTGGGTGGGGATTCCTAGGAAAGCTCCTGGACTCTTAATTCCCCCAACAGGATGCCTCCTTCAATCAGCTGCTAGGGAGCACAAGCGGGATGAGGCTGTTGCAGTCTTCCTGTTTGTGGACTTCCTATTAGGTAGCTGGTTGGCCACTGTGTGAACAGAATGCTGGGCTTGATGGTCCTTTGGACTGATCCAACATGGCTCTTCTTATGTGTCAGACAAGGATCTGGGAAAGCCAGTATTTCAGGGCAACGCTGTACTGACTGAGGAGCCATACAAGAGCCATAAATCTATGCCAAAGGTACAACAAAATCCAATGATCAAAGAAAGGAGAACTCAGCCTGGAGTGTGGAGGCTGCCATAAAATCCAATAATCAAAGGAAGTGAAACCAGCATGCAATGCAGAGGGGAATGTATGTCCCAGCGTGGGCTTCGTGAAACCACGGAGGGAAAAGCTAATGCAGAATCAGTCCCCCCCCCTCAGTTTAGCCTACCTCACAGTGCTGTTGTTGTCAGGATGAAACGGAGGAGGGAAGAATGGTGTTAAACCACTTCAGGCCCTCATTGGGAAGAAGAGCAGGTTATATAATATAATGATGTTGACTGTCAAGCAGGAAATGTGCTGAACCCTTGTGAGAAGAGTCATGGATCACTCAGAACTCTTTTTATCTTTCCTTGAATTTTCTCAGACGCATGTCCTCCGGGGGAACCTCTACGTCTGCTTTGAAATCCTGCTTTTGGTGAAGCTAGGGGTCCGCCAGTGCCACAGGCCTGATTAGCTTTTCCAGCTAGAGTTTATTCACCAGCCTTCAGCATCTCAACAAAAACTCTAATGCTAGAGAAATGCAGGTTGCCCACTGCACAGCTGAAGAAACCACCCACGTGAATGTGCAGAACCTTATTGAGAAATGTAATTTCTCGTTGCAAAATTCTCATTCCCTTCTTTCAATGCTCCTCTGATCTCCATATACATCATGGAAATTTCATGGAAATTTTGTTAGGGGCAGCATTAATGTCAGTTAGGCAATGGCTTCTGTTATATTTTTTTTAAAAATAATGCAATCTCATTGGCACAGCTTGAATTGTGGGAACTGAAAACCAGAGAACTTTGGCAAGGACTGGAGATTACTTGTTGCATTCAGGGCAGCATGCAAGACAGTTTTATTCCAGAGGGCTTTGGTGGTGGCTAAACTGTTTTGGCAGATCTGGTTGTATTTTATCTGTTTACATTGGCTTTTGTGTGCATTTTTTTTTAATGGTGTGTTTTAATTGTGGGTAGTTTTTAACTTTTTAAGGATCCTCATGATGGTTTTTGTGTCCTTGAAGCTTTTGCTGCTTTATTAACTGCCTCGAGACTGTGGAGATAAGACAGGGTATAAATAAGGAAGTATGCAAGTTAGTAAATAAGTTAGCAAATAAACCATTCTGGCCTCTCCTGTTCATGGCCCCTTCCCAATGCCCTGCTGTTTTAATAATACTACTGGGCATTGGAGATTTCTGGGGACCTATATTCACCTGATATGAGGCACGGGGTTTGCTGTTACTGTGTATTATGCCATCTATTGTTTTATTGGTTCTATTAAGATAGATCTAGGTGGTCAGTCGTGTTGGTCTGAAGCAGTACAGCAAATTTAGAGTCCAGCGGCACCTTTAAGACCAACCAAGTTTTATCCAAGGTATGAGCTTTCGTGTGCATGCACACTTTTCCAAATACCTTTTGTCAGGTTGATGGAGTCCCATTCCACGCGGCTGAATGTGGTGCCTTCCATGAAGATAGATCCAGGCGGTCAACTGTGTTGGTCTGAAACAGTAGAACAAATTTAGAGTCCAGCGGCACCTTTAAGACCAACACAGTTTTATTCAAGGCATGAGCTTTCGTGTGCATGCACACTTCTTCAAATACTCGTTTTTTCTAGGACTTTTTTTATTTGAAAAAGTGTGCGCACGCACAAAAGCTCATATCTTGAATAAAACTTTGTTGGTCTTAAAGGTGCCACCAGACTCTAAATTTGTTCTGCCGGTTCTATTGTTTTTATTGCTCTGTGAATTTTATGTTGTAAGCTGCCCTGAGCCCACTTGTGGGATAGGACGTAGGACAGAAGGAAGGAAGGAAGGAAGGAAGGAAGGAAGGAAGGAAGGAAGGAAGGAAGGAAGGAAGGAAGGGAGGAGGAGGAGAAACAACTTCAGACCTGCAAACCATCCCACCAGGTGGCAGCTCGGTTTGCCCTCAGCACCTCCCCCAATGAGGACACAAGACAACCATACTTGGGTTAACTTTTTAATTAAATGGCTGATTGACATTGTAATCTTAACTGCATATTGAAGGGTGAGATGTGCTAGGCAGCTCAGTGGCTAACATCTTTTGCCTCCCTGTTTGGCCAGTGATTTCGTTGGCCTTGTTTGTTCTCACCTGCAGGTGAACTGTGCCAAGAGGTTTAGGATTGCCAGCCCTGTGCTGGTAACCCCCAGGAGCATTTGGGGCGGAGCCTGGGGAGGGACAGCATTGCTGATGTCAATTACAGGTGCGTCAACTTGGCCCCTCCCTTTCCCCCTCCCACTGCTCCACTGAATGTGCATGGGGGATGGAGTGTGGGGGTGGGTGGTTGCCTGCTATGGACAGGCAGCCGGTAAGCCTATGAGAGGTCAGACACCAAGCTTTCTGTCCCTTCCTGAATGTGCTGCACAGGGAACTAGGGGTTTGGTTGATGTCGCTCAGCTGATGAACCTACCCCACCATATAATGAATTACGGCCCTTCATCATGTGGTGCTTCAAGGTGCTTGACTTTTCTTCTTGCTATCCAGCAGCAGCCAATCCACAGCAATGCCTGAGGGTTTTTAAGGCAAGAGACATCCAGAGGTGATTTTCCATTGCCTGCCTCCACGTAGCAACCCTGGACTTTCTCAGTGGTCCCCCATCCGAATACTAACCCGGGCTGACCCTGCTTAGCTTCTGGGATCTGACAAGTTCAGACTTAACTGATTTGCCTTACCTATATTTAGAACCCACACTATTTTTGCCATCATTAGTTATGGTTAAGCAATCCATAGACTAGTGTATTTATCTCACCTCCTGAAAGCAACACAGAGCGTGTGAAAACCGGTCCACTAAACAAACAAGTGTAGGGACCACCAAAATTGTTGCTTGGCTGTGAAACAACCTGCTATTCCTCATGGGAGGGTGGGTCGGTTCTCAGTAGTATTGCCAGCACTGCCTTGGCAAATGTCAGGAGATTTTTGAGGGCAGTACCTGGGGAGAGTGGCGATTGGGCAGGATGTGACATCACATAAAGGTGACACTCTAGGAATTTCCCCTAAACTCTGTGGTAAAGATCATAAAGACACAGGGAAATCCCTAGAGCATCAACATGGAGACCATTTTCCATTCTTTCTTTTTCTCCTCAGTTTTTTGAGGGTGGGGATTGGGGCCATGTCGTGGGTTTGCCTACTGTGGGCAGGCAAATGACAAGTATAGTCAGCAGCATGCAACAAATCTTGCGCAGGAGAGGTGGAGCATCTTTATAAAAGCCTCCAAACTGCCCTTCCTGTTGCTCTACCATTACCTGCTCTGCCAATTATGTCCCATGCCTCATTTGATCCTGAAGGGAAAGAGACATTAACCTCTCTGGCCTTAAAGCCTGTGAATGTCTTTTCCAGTAAAAGCATTTTGCATTCACTCCAAGGCTATCTTTCTTAATGCTTCACCTATTCCAGAGTTTAGCTACTGAATACTGGGAACAGGTACTGATGCTTCAGCTCAGGTGAGCCTTGGCTGAAACTGAGGTCACCAGCAGGACATAAATTTAAAAATACATATGCCTTGGATCTAAACTGGAAATCTGAAATGGTGGAAAACAAATCCGTTTGCATTAATGGACATTTTGTACACTCTGATAACTTGATAAGCTGCCGAACTTTAAAAGACTCAGTGAAAAGCTTTGCTCTTGGGCTCATTTCCGGAAACAACTGTCAGCCTGCAGCAGATTTTAAGTGGCTTAGTTATTAAACCCCGAGAGATGCTGATCCAGTCTTAACTGCTCTGTACAAACTGTGCCACGCTCTAATAAATGCAAAGGTATGTTTGTAGCGCTGCTGTTTCCCTTTGTCACTCTTCTGCCATCTTTCCCAGCAAGTGCTAGCACCTTGTTCTCTCACACTCCATGGAAAGAACAAGGTGGAAAAGAAAGAAAGATTATACAAATTGTGCTCCATATTTCAAATCTGATCTTCTGGGGTAATGCGGAAGCCTCTTTTAGTGGCAAACGAATCTTGTTCGACTATCAGTAAAAAGAAATGGAAAACACTGTCTTTGAATGTGTGCATATGAAATGATATAATTACAGTCTTATAATTATAGTGATTATGGAGCCAAGGGGGGGAGGAAGCATGTCTTTTATTTTCCGTAATGATCTTTGAATATAACATTAATAAAAAAGGGAGAGCTGGATTTCTTCGCTTCCTGGCATCTCAGGAAGCACAAGAAATGATGCCTTCCCCCCCACACTTCAAATATTTATCAGTCTTTCCTAGACATGTGGTATATAAAGTAATGAATAAAACACGGTGAAAACAGCAAAGGACTGTGTTTTAAAACACTGCACATGAATGCTCACATTTTCGGGAAGCAATAACTGGTCTTGCATTATTTAAGGAGAAGTAATCTACAGAATTTTGCTCAAGGATGGATTGTGTTGGACTTATCCCAGTTATGAGTGAAGTTTGGTTATACTAGGGGATTTTTATTTCTTTTTTGCTGGGACTGGGTACGATTTTGCAACTGCTTTGCTTCAAGAGAATGGGATCCCATTTGGCTTAGCTGGAAAGCTAACTCTTTGCTAACTGAAGGAAAGCAAGTCCCTGGTGAAAACATGATGAAACCTGGTAGAAGTGAAATCTAAAATTGGTGGCAGCTAGGGTGTATCCCGAGCGCCGAAGAATAGATTCTTTTGAACTATGGTGCTGGAGAAGACTCTTGGACTGCAAGGAGAGTCCCTTGGACTGCAAGGAGATCAAATCATTCAATCCTAAAAGAAATCAACCCTGACTGTTCCCTGGAAGGCCAGATCCTGAAGTTGAAGCTCAAATACTTTGGCCACCAAATGAGAAGGGAGCATTCACTGGAGAAGACCCTGATGCTGGGAAAGATTGAAGGTCAAAGAAGAAGGGGACGGCAAAGGATGAGATGGTTAGACAGTGTCATCGATGCAACGAACATGAAATTGAGCAAACTTCAGTGGACAGCGGAAGACAGGAGGGCCTGGTGTGATCTGGTCCATGGGGTCGCGAAGAGTCGGACTCGACTGTGCGACTGAACAACAACAGGGTGTATCCTTAATACTAAGACTTGGATCCAGCACAGTGTTTCCATAGGTGGAAGGATTTCATGGACTGCCAAAACAGACAAATTAGTGGGATCTGGATCAAGCTAGTCTGATCTCATCAGATCTGGGAAACTAAGCAGGGTCAGACCTGGTTAGTATTTGGATGGGAGACCACTGGGGAGTTCCAGGGTTGCTATACAGAGGGAGGCGATGGCAAATCAACTTTGCTAGTCTCTTGCCTTGAAAACCGTACCCTAAGTCAGGTGTGCATTGATGGTACTTTACACACAGAGAGATCAAATCAAACCCGAATCCCCCCTAGAAGCTAAGATGCCTCAATCAAGGCTATCAAACTTTAGTCACATCATGAGTCGACGAGTCCCCAGAAAAGACAATAATGCTAGGAAAAGTCGAAGGCAGGAGAAAAGAAGAGGACCTACCATGTGATGGATTGACTCAATAAAGGAAATTGTGGCTCTCAGTGTGCAAAATATGTGCAAGGCTGTTAACGATAGGGCATTTTGGAGGTTATTCATAGAGTTGCTGTAAGTCAGAAACGACAGCACATAACACACACAGTGATTACTGAGTGTACAAAATAATTTTCTTGCCTTTACTCCCCTCCCGAACTGGAAATGCCCTCCTTGCAATGCTTCTCGAGGGGGCAGGGGGACCTAGGAATAGCATTTCAGGGGGCATGTTGAGCTGCAGGGGGAAGGAGGAGTCATATAGTTGCATTCCACTGGCAGAAATCCTTCCATCCCCAGAAATGCTGTAGCTGGATCCAACCTATAATATTAGTATGGAGAAGGCTGGTACCAACTTATAGAAGGCTTGCAACCTCCACGTGGTGGCTGGAGACCTCCCGCCATTACAACTGATCTCCAGGGGACAGAGATCAGTTCACCTGGAGAAAATGGCCACTTTGGAAGTTGGACTCTGGGGCATTATGCCCCAAACCATGCCCTCCTCAAGCTTAAACCCCAAAATCTCCAGGTATTTTCCAACCCAGAGCTGGCAGGGAGTAGTTGGGTTCACCCTGTTGTCCTGTTTGAAGGTTGGGAGGACCTCTGAAGGACATCTGAAGGATGCAGCTGGAGGAAGGTTAATGACAGGTAGCAGTCAGTAGCTGACCATCAGTGTTTAAAGGCACAGTGCCCAGATTTAAAGTGCCCGGGCAAGCCAACAGAAGGCAGTTCAAACTGCCTTCCCTCCTCCAGGGAAAATAAGGGATTGAAGGGCAGAGCTGGTCAGTTTCATTGACCCTGATGCCTTCCCTACCTGACTCCGCCAAAGAAAAGCTGAATAAGATTGGCTTTCATTCAGGAGCACGTTATTGGCCAGTCAAATCAGATTAGAGAATCTGATTCAGCTTAACAAATACCCCAAAAATACTGATAAGGTATTTTCGGGTATTTTTTCGGGTATTTTTTCAATTCGGCAAAGCCGAATGCACACCCCTAGTATGAACATAGGAAGCTGCCTCATACTGAGTCAGGCCATGGGTCTATCTAACTCAGTAGCAGTTCTTTGATTGGCAGCAGATCTCCAGGTCTTCAGGCAGAGAAAGTCTTGCATTCAGGGCTAAGCGTGGCATTGTTGCTCTACCTGGGATTCCCGGGATATACAAATACAAAGACAACAAGTAAAGCAAGATACAGGAGCAAGATCTACAAACCAGTCCAGAGTCAGAGGTCCAAAGGTCCTGTTCAGGGCTAAGGCTTGGGAATGGTTGCAGGATACAGGGGTCTGGGTCCCAGGCTTCAGGAGCAAGCAGGGGCTACCACCAACAAGGTACAAGGCAGCAGAGTCAGGGAAGAGCTCTGTTTTCCAAGCAGATCAGCATACAGAGGGGTGGCAAGCAATGCTCCCTCTAACCGGTGGAGTCTTGTGAGTAAAAATTGTACTTTGTGAGCTTCTGGCCTTAAAGTTGTGAGCAAGCGATCATTAGGCCGCTGCCTAAATAAGTTTGCTCTGGAGCCATCCTTCGTGAGCTAAGACAAAAATGTGTGAGCCGGAGGCTAAAAAACTGTGAGCTAGCTCACACTAACTCAGCTTAGAGGGAACACTGGTGGCAAATAAGGTTGCTTTTGAGCCTTGTCAGCATGTTTCGTTTATCTGCCTCTTTTGCTAACTCATTCTCCCCAAGGACCAGGTAATGCTCCTCACAGTTACATTCACCTTGTTATAGATGTGGGTCTTTTATTGTTTCCCTATCAGCCTCTCAGGCTTGGTCCTGCAAGGACTCCACTCCAGGAATTAATGCTGATTGTTGCTGAGCTGCCAGGTGGGCACTTTATTGTCTCTCCTGAGCTGTCCAGTGCCCTCTCCTCCTTCTATGCTTTGCTGGCTCAGGATAGGCTGGCAGGGGCTCCAGCCTCAGCGGCCTATCTTTCTTCTCCTGTATGAAAGAGCAGCCCATCTGTGACTGGAAAGGGCTCTTGTTTCCTGATGCTTCCCCCCATTGGGTCAGCAGCTGCTCAGGTGGGGATTCCATCGGTGTGGGGCTAGATTCTTCCAATTCCTCTAAGGAGGAGAAGGTGGCAGCTGGCTGGCCCATGGCAGAAAGGTCCATCGTCTTTCCAGGACACGAGACCTTTGTAAGAAGTGTACTCTTGGAAGAGTGTGCACCACAATAAAAGCATTCATCTTCCATTCTCTTTGTGCGCTTTGTCTTCTTTCCTGAAGCTCCATCCTAAGCCTTCGTCTCTGGTGTTCAAAGGAAGTGGGTGAACTGGAAGGCTGGTAACAACTGCTGGTGGCTCTGCATCGGCTGTCAGCTGTGAACTCTGACAAGCCTGCAGCTCATCTTCTTGCTTGCCAGTTTCTGCTGGTTCAGAGCTGATTTCCTGAGGCTCTTCTTCTGAGGAGTCCTCTTCTGCCCCATGACAGAGTACATTGGCTTACTTGGCCCTTTTCAAAATCCTGCAATCATAACTTTTAGGGGCAGTAGGAAAAGTACCACCACGTTTTTAAAGCATCTTTGCTTCGGGGATGGGCTGTGGCTCAACAGTAGAGCATTCGTCTTCCATGCAGAGGTTTCCAGGTTTAATCTCTGACATCTCATTAAGAGGATCAGGTAGTAGGTGATGCAGAGGACCTCAATTTATGATTCTGGAGAGCCACTACAAGCCAGAGAAGACAACACTGACCTTGCTGGGTCAATGATTTGACTCAGTATTAAAAAAAACAAATCATGTGCACATGATTTTCCAGGGATGCAGCAAAGTCCAAATATGATTCCTTTATGATCTTTCATTTGCATGGAATGTGCAGATATTTGTACAAAATACCCCACCTGTTCCTTCAAGGAACATTGGAAATTTAAACCATTAGAGAAGACATTGCTCATATCTGGATGGTCCAGACTGGCCTGATCTCATCAGATCTTGGAAGCTAAGTTAGTACTTGGATGGGAGACCACCCAAGAAGCCCAGGGTTGCCATGGAGAGGTGGCCAAAGGCAAACCACCTCTGTATGTCTCTTGCCTTGAAAACCCCATGAGGGGTCACCATAAGTTTGTAAGGCTTTTCGGGGTAAAATGCAGAGTTAGTAAATGCAGCGGAACACTTGTATTAGGGTTAAACTGGGAAATACTGCAAACAAAACAAAGGATGAACATCCTCTCTGACTGTTCTAACCTACATCTTGACTCTCTGAAGTCTAAACCAACTGTGCTAGTCCCAGGTGAGAGTCAGAACAAAGAGCGATAAACTTTCTGCGCCTCCGCCCCTGGGACATCTTATTATTACCCAACCGGAGAATCCCAAACCCAACAAATTCTGCATTTTAACACCTAGCTTTGACAACAACTACATGCATGGTCTACCATTGGGTTTCTAACTAAATAGCTAGGATATCAGCATGCATAAACAAACAAACATGTAAATTCTTCCATGACTTCAGGGACTGAATTTGCAAACTCCAGCAAGTAGGCTGCCACTCAGTAGCACTTTCCACCACCAGTGAAGACACTGTTGTGGTTTTACTGCTGAAATTTACACTAAGATTGTTCCTGCAGAAATTTTAGTTTATGTTCAAAGAACAGGGTTGGTTTTTTTAACCGTATCAAAGGATAAGTCATACTCCTTATACACAACACGTTGCAGGTCTTTTAATGCCCTGCGTTGAAGAGCATTTGTAGTCACAATCCTGCCAAAGTTAAACCCTTTAAATCCCATTGATTTCAGTGGAAGTGTTAACCGCCGGCTTAAATGTCTCCCACTGAAATCGATGTGACTCAAAAGCACTTCACTTGAGCTAATGTTGCCCTGTATAAAACAATTTGGTAGGCATTCCCTTCCAAGAGAATATACAGGTATCCTTGTTGATGATCTTCTCATCTTTTCCAAGATGAAGAGGCAGGTACAAAACATGTGATGAAGATTACCAGTTTCAGAGATAAAGGCATGTGTTCTCTGTAAGTGGATTAATTCTCTCCATCTCTTGCAAGTTAATTGCAGCTATGTTTGTGAAGCCAGTGTCCGACTAGAAGATCCAGCTCCCGACAGCAGTCTTGTACCAAGGACACGACATTTAAATTGTGGAGATGTATCTGTGTTAGGCTATTGCAGGGAAAACAATAGCATGTTTTGGAACACCTTGAAAACAAACCAAGAAATGTATTATGGCATGAGTGTGGTGACAGGCGCATCATGAAATATGCTGCTGCTTGTGAAACCTTAGTTCCCATCTATGTGAACAACAAAGTACGTAGTGGTATGGGATTGCATGAATTTGAACCAATAGTGTAGGGAGGGAGGGGTCAAGCAGTGTCCTTCTAGGCTGCAGTCCTGAACCTAATCAGTCCTGCTACAACTGCTATTGACCAAGAAAAATACTTAGGAATGCTGCTGACCGTGAACTAGAGAAGGCAAGATGAGGCTAAGGTGGACATTCTTATAGAGAAATGGGACAACGCTCACTGATACTGGGATTTGGGAGGGGCTATGGTGTAGTTTGGTTTAGTGGTTAAGAGCGGCGGACTCTAATCTGCAGAACCAGCTGTGATTCCCCACTCCTCCACATGCAGCCAGCTGTGTGACCTTGGGTTCGTCACAGTTCTCTCGGAGCTGTTCTCTCAAGAGCAGTTCTCTCAGAGCTCTCTCAGTCCCACCTACCTCACGGGGTGTCTGTAGTGGGGAGAGGAAGGGAAGGCGATTGTGAAGGGCAGGGTATAAATCCAACTCTTCTTCTTTATTCTGCAAGCAAAACATCACCCCCACCACACAATAATTTCCAGTGCCATTTAGTAGGGTCTAATCGGGGAGCTCAGTTGCTTCGTTATGCCACTTACAGTCCCCAGCCTGTTTGTCAGTCTTTGGTTCCTGATGCAACAAACATGAAGTTGAGCAAACTCTGGAGGACGACGGCGGACAGGAAGGTACTGGTGTGATGTGGTCCATGGGGTCGCAAAGAGTTGGACTCGACTGTGCGACTGAACAACAACAACAACTTTGGCTCCTCCAAAGAGCTGTCCACCAGGTGACCTGGAGCCAGGGAGAAATTACTTTTCAATGAAAGCTGCACCTTTGCAAACAGCATGCAGAATTACTAAAATGTATTTAGTCCAAGCAAGGGCAGCAACTGCAGCAGCAAAAGATTCGGGGTGTGTGTGTAGGGGGGGAGAGAAAATAAATGAATCAGAAAGGTAGGAAAAGCAATTGGTTGCTTTTGGATCTTTTCCCCATTTCCAGCAGGATCAGATCTTGTTAGAGCAGTTAATGATTCCAGACGTTCTTCATCTTCCACCACCACCCCGCCCCTCATTCTTTTCCAGTTAAAGGAATGAATCACAGCAGACGCGAGGGCCGGGCTTCTGCATTTGCTTTCCCCTCGTTAAGTTTTCCGCATTTGCTCTCGCGTTTTGTCGTCATACGTTTAAAACTCTTTGGAAATCAATTGAGCAGAATGCCAAAGAGAGCTTAATGGGACAGAGAAATGGGCCGACGGCTCGCCGTAATCCTAATTGAGGGGGATTTCGCCATAACCCGCTTTTCATCCTCTTTTTAAATTCCGTTTTAAGGCTTTGGGGCCACGGCAGTCGTGGCAGAAACTTCTCAGCTGCTTACTAGATTTTCCCCCCCTCCCTCCCCTGGTATTTTAGCAATTTGGCTGTGAGACGTGATACAGACGTTTTGCTATAGGCTTTGATTCAAAGAAACTGCAAGATTTGGGGCGGGGGTGAAGGTGAACTGGTAGGAAATGGAAATGTCTAGGACATGCTTCAAAGGCAGGAAGGAGACCAGGAATAAAACCAGCCCCGTTGGGCATGAGAATTCACTCACTCACATACACAAAGAAATTTTAAAAATGTTAAACTTGGGTCTCCAGATGCTGATCCCAGTTTTTATCCAGTACACCCCATTGACTCGGAGTATGCAAAACTATAATTCATGCATGCATTTCAGTCACCATTCGGGAAGGTTCTAAACTGGGGCCATTCTCCACAAGTGAATTGTTTCCAGTTCTAGCACGAGCTGCATGTGGAATTATAGTCGTACACTCTCAGCCTCACCTATCTCACAGGGGTTTTGTGAGGATAAAATGGAGGAGAGGAGAGCACTGGAACAAAAGTTGGGGACAAAGGTCCATTCTGCATCTGGCATTCACTCCGCATTTTCTCAGCACTGTGGGAAAGGTTCCGCACAAAGCCAGGTTCAGATACCCCAGGGGCAATGCCATACTGACTGTGAAGTCACCCCTGAACGGCTGTAAATCTATGCACAAGGTACCATAAAACCCGATGAACAAAGAATGTGAAAGCAGCATGCAGTGAGGAGGGGAGATTTATGACATGGCTGTGGAAAAACTGTGGGGAAACAGATTGGTGCAGAATCGGCCAAAGTGGAATACGAAAGAAACAAATTTGAGTTTCTTAGCTCTCCTTTTGTCCCAACACAACTGGGCGTGGAACAGCGGTCACAGTGGGTGTGGAGGGGGAGGTTTTGTGAATCTCCTGCATTGTGCAGGGGGTTGGACTAGATGACCCTGGAGGTCTCTTCCAACTCTATGATTCTACGAATTTCATCTCATGGTAGGAACAGAAACAGCACTTCCTTCCTTCCTTCCTTCCTTCCTTCCTTCCTTCCTTCCTTCCTTCCTTCCTTCCTTCCTTCCTTCCTTCCTTCCTTCCTTCCTTCCTTTCCTTCCTTCCTTCCTTCCTTCCTTCCTTCCTTCCTTTCTTTCTTTCTTTCTTTCTTTCTTTCTTTCTTTCTTTCTTTCTTTCTTTCTTTCTTTCTTTCTTTCTTTCTTTCCTTGTTGTTACACCATCAAGCCACACATGCAAGAATACATGCCCTCCAAAGAAGATGAAGGAATAGTGACATAAAAAATATCCATATGCTACAGTGCCTGTGCTTCTATTCTGTACCCGAGTTCAAAAAAACAACGCAACAAGTAATCTCCTAGAAAAAGGGGCATGGTAATAGGCAAAGAACAAGAGAAGAGTGGATTGACGAACACTCCTCCCTCACACACACACACACACACACAGACACTTGTCACACAGCCACACAATTCTCCTTCTCCTGACCACAACCCTTCTTGTTCCATGCAAATGGAGGCCATTCACTCCATTGTTCTCTGTCCTGAGCTCTGCTCACAGTGAATATGTGAAGTGGAAGACAGCTACAGGAGGCCCATCTTTGCCTGTTGTGTTTGTGCTATGATGGTGTACCTCTCCTGGCATCCTTGCGTTTGTCTTTGTGATGGGTGTCCTTGAGCAAGTTCTACTGTGGATGCTATTTCATCAGTGGTAGGCTAGAATTCAATGCACATTCCTTAATGGACTGTCTACTTAGCACCGTGCCGTATAATAAAGACTTCTTCCCCAATAACAGAACGTGACGCTGAAGACACATTGTTCTAATGGATGCAAAGGACAAACTGTGCCGGTCTGAAATGTTTTGACACAACAAGGGGAGAAGGCTGGGGGGGGGAGTAGGGGGGGACACTCTAAAGGGACAAAATACCTCTTTTAACCTGATGAAGAAAAAAAAAAAAAAAAAAGGAAAGAAAGCAACTATCTTCTTCAAATGGTTTGATTGGGAGAAGGAGCGGTTCAACATTTTCTACAATTACTCTCGGAGATGTCAGGCTTCTCTATTAGCCGAATGTGCCTTGAAGGAGACAAGAGCTCTAGACCCCTAGTTTGTTTTCGACTTCCAGCTTCCTCTCAAGAAGCAGCTCCCATTTAACTTCTCCTACGTTCTGAGGTGGTTGCTTAGTGTGGCAACCAAGTGTGTGTAAAGATCTCTCTTTCGCTCTCTCCCTCTCTCCCCCGCCCCCCACAGTTTGCTTTGTTAAAAGTGAGCAAACAAATGTCTGCTTTTCCACTCACTGTACGTGGCATTGCCTGTCTTCGAGGGAAACAAGAGGGACAAAGCCCAAACAACCCCCCCCCAAAAAATCCTTAGATATCAAAAACGTTTTGATAACTTTGATAAGCAGATCTCTGCCCAGTGCAATTTGATCCTCCAGTGGCCTTTCCATGCTTGGATCTCATCCTTTACCAGAGTTCAACTCGCGACACAATACCTTGCATTTATCCCTGGTTATAACAGTATCCGTTTATCCCGGGACAAGCGTGGGGTGAAACCGGGGTAACCTCAGTGTAATGTGGAAACAAAAAATACCCCGAGATAATTGCAGGGGTGAACTTGAGTGTAGAATGTGAGTTCGGGGACCAGGTTGAACCAGGATTTTAAGGTCTAGTGAGGAAAGGACTGAAAAGATAGAAGATCACTTCCAGTTATGGTTGCCAACCTCCAGGTGGTGGCTGAAGGTCCCCTGGGATTACAACTCATCTCTAGGTGACAGAGGTCAGTTCCCCTGGAGAAAATTGTCACTTTGAAAGGAAGGCTCTTTGGCACTACACCCCACTGAAGTCTCCCCTCCCCAACCCCACACTGCTCAGGCTCCATTACTAAACACTCTAGGGATTTCCCAGTCTGCAGCTGGCAACCCCACTGGCCAATGTTTTTCCTGATACCGGTTTCTTTCTTTCCAAAGCATCTCTCCTGCAAAGCAGGAAAAAAAAAAGCCCTGGTCTGTCTTTCCTCTTTGCTGGAGAAGGAGGTGCTTCAAGAAGGGCTTCATGTCTGCAGGAGAGTTGTCCATGGTGGAAGTGTGGGGAATATACCCAGGTCAGAGCAATTGTTTTCAGGAATGGAGTCTGAAGATCTGAGTCAAAGTGCAATGATGAGAAGTGAAATTCTAGGCCTACCAGGGAAATTAAGAACCAACCAGGCTGCAGATCTACTGGTTGCCAGCCTAGCAACCAGCGGGAGACAAGGGGTGTGGTGAGGGACATGGGGGGAGTGGTCATCAGTGATGGCGTGATGTCACTTCTGGGTTTTCCCAAGAAGAAGAGGAGGAGGAGGAGGAGGAGATTGGATTTATACCCCGCCCTTCACTCAGAGTGGCTCACAAACTCCTTTCCCTTCCCCTCCCCACAACAGACACCCTGTGAGGTAGGTGGGGCTGAGAGAGCTCTGACAGAAACTGCTCTTTTGCAAGAATACCTCTGGCAGAACTATGGCTTGCTCAAGGTCATCCAGCAGCTGCAGGCAGAGGACCAGTGAATCAAACCTGGTTCTCCCAGATTAGAGTCCGTGTACTTAACCACTACACCAAACTGGCGCTCTTTAAACAGAAATGACATCATGCCGTCAGCTCAACAGCCAAAATCTCCCACTTGGAACAGTGACAGGAAACAAGTACGTTGAGGACAGGGGATGCAAATTTGTAAGCTTGTAGGGAGCTGGTGTGGTATTGTGGTTAGGGTGCCCGACACCTGGGTTTAGATCCCCTCCCCACTCAGCCTTAAAGCTCCAGGGGAGAGACATTTTTCTCCTTCTCTAGCAAAGGAAAGGTTTGGACATGGCAACAAATGATCTGTTGTGTTCAGATCCCGCACAAACCATAATGAGGAATTATAGAACTATCATGCTGATAAATGGCCGCATTCATTGCCATTAAGTACAATTTATGCTGGATCAACTGTCAGCAAAAACATTAATTAATCAAAGGCACTTACATACTGGTGACTAATTTGATTTCTATTAGCGAACCATCAATAATACATTAGCTAATCCTTGTGTTTAATGATAATCACAAAGCTGCCCCTCTTCCCACCTGCACAGGGATCTGCTCAGCTTTAAAAAGTCTCTGTCAGGACTTGTTTGGGATTTTGACGGCATTCCGGCAGCTTAATGTTTATCAGCGTCGATTAGGAGCGTTAGGCTCATAATGGGATGGTCTGAAGTGAGCCCCACACGGATTGTTCCGCAACAGAAAAATCTCATGCTTTGATATATTGCCCTGATCTGGAAAGTCCAGGCTGGCCTGATCCTGTCAGATCTCAGAAGCTAAGCAGGGTTGGCCCCGGCTAGTATTTGGATAGGATCATAAAATCACAGGGTTGGAAGGGGGGCCAGACAGGCAGTCTAGTCCAACCCCCTGCTCAATGTAGGACCAGCCTGCAGCATCCCTGACAAGTGTTTGTCCAGACGCTGCTTCAAGACCACCAAGAAATACCAAAGGCGTGATGTGGAGGCAGGCAATGGCAAACCGCCTCTGAAGGTCTCTTGCCTTATGAAGCCTGCGGGGTCAACCATAAGTCAGCTGTGACTTGACAGCATTTCACACTACACCACGACGACTGAGAAACGACGACTGAGGGGTGACATGATCGAGGTTTACAAGATTATGCATGGGATAGCGGAACACAGAGGACAGCAGAAGACAGGAGGGCCTGGCGTGATCTGGTCCATGGGGTTGCGAAGAGTCGGACTCAACTGTGCGACTGAACAACAACAACAACAACAACAAAGCATGGGATAGAGCAGGGAGAGAAAGAAGTACTTTTCTCCCTTTCTCACAATACAAGAACTCGTGGGCACTCCATGAAATTGCTGGGCAGTCGGGTTAGAACAGATAAAAGGAAGTCCTTCTTCACCCAAAGAGTGATTAACACATGGAATTCACTGCCACAGGAGGGGGTGGCAGCTACGAGCATGGATGGCTACAAGAGGGGATTGGATAAACACATGGAGCAGAGGTCCATGAGTGGCTATGAGCCACAAGGTATAGATAGGGACTCTCAGTCTGGGGCAAGTGATGCTCTGTATTCTTGGTACTTGGAGAGGGCAACAGTGGGAGGGCTTCTAGTGTCCTGGCCCCACCGGTGGCCTCCTGATGGCACCTGGTACTTTTGGCCACTGTGTGATCCAGAGTGTTGGACTGGATGGGCCATCGGCCAGATCCAGCATTGGCTTCTCTTATGTTCTTATGACAGCCAAACAACAACAATATGCAGAATCGATAAGCCACAGAGAGATGGAATGGTCAGTACTGGGTCAAGCTGAAGATCTGCCGAAGCGATCTGTTGTCAGTCTATTTATTATTTAGTTAAAACATTTGTTAGCTGCCTTTCCACCTTGCGGAACTTGAGGGAGTTCACAGTAAAATTAAAACGATTATGAAAAGAACATGTAAAAGACTGCAATGTAAACCTACACAGTGACATGCGCTCTCTCATTCTTCTGTGCCCCATCTGTACTTGTAAATATGTGGCCACACTGTAAAACCCGCCTTCAGTAATTACAATGGGTTGAATCCCAGAGGTCCAATCCAATAACAGCAGCATTTTTCTCCAGCCCAATTGGATCTTCTACCAGTACCCTTTGGGCTATTGCTCCTTGCATAAGAAGAGAATGCCACTATTTGTAGAGTGTGTGATGTGCTGCTGTCAAGTGGCAACTGATGTATGGCAAATCAGTAGGGTTTTCAAGGCATGAGACAAAGAAAGGTGGCTAGCCATTGCCTGCCTGTGCGTAGTGACCCTGGACTTCCTTGGTGGGTCTCCCATCCAAGTACTAACCAGGGCTGACCCTGCTTAGTCTGTGAGATCTGATGAGATAAGAACATAAGAGAAGCCAATGTTGGATCAGGCCAATGGCCCCTCTAGTCCAACACTCTGTCACACACAGGTGCCATCAGGAGGTCCAGCAGTGGGGCCAGGACACTAGAAACCCTCCCACTGTTGCCCCCTCCAAGCACCAAGAATACAGAGCATCACTTGGAGGGAGTGTGTGTGTGTCTGTGTGTGTTTGCACTGTCAAATTGCAGCTGACTTATGGTGACCTCAAAGGGTTTTCAAGGCAAGAGATGTCCAGAGGTGGTTTACCATTGCCTGCCTTTGCGTAGCGACCCTGGACTTCCTTGGTGGGTCTCCCATCCAAATACTGGCTGAGTACAGACTGGCAGTTTGCTCCGGTAGCCAGTCGTAGCAAAAAACCCCACAAAACCGGAATAAACTATACCGGGTTTTCCTGTTCACACAGCGGGGACCGCTGCTGGAAGATATGGGATGGAGGCACGCGGGAGCGTTCAGACTGCCACGCCAGAGGTGTGCTATATTTGCCGTTTCCCCATTAATTCAGCTGTGGGTGTATGGGTGTATGTGCACATAAGCGCATTTTGCCGATTTTCTTTTTTGCCCTGCAATGCCGGCACCACATTGGGCAGTGGAGCGGAGCACAGCCAATCACGCCGCTGCTGCCTCGTGCCCAACACGGGTTGCTCCCGGCTTTTCGACTGCGCATTCAGACTCCCCGGAAGCAGAGAAATGTGCGACACATGCGGGCTTTCGGATTTGCTACCACTTTTATGAGGTATCTTTTTAATCCGGTAGTGAAGCGCAACAGCACGGGTTAGCTACGGGTGGGGGACGCCAGGCAGACGTGCCTGTGTGAACGTCCCATTTACTCCGGGGTTGAATTGTCGTTGGCCCGGGTCCCTACCGGGGCAAATTGCCAGTCTGAACTCAGCCACTGTCCAGGCCAACCCTGCTTAGTCTCCAAGACCTGACGAGAGTGGGCGATCCTGGGCCATCCAGGTCAGGGGCGGGCCGTGGTATCTAACCTCTGGCCTTGTAGTTCACTGTTCAATCTTATCCAGTTGTATTTCTGAACCCTTGGAGAGAGTCACCATTGGAGGTGATTCGGCAGTATCTAATTGGGGCTGGATTCAGGCCAACTGGTGTCCTAAGTACCACTCAACAGTGCTGCCCCTCGGCCCTTCCATTGCTTATCTGACAATAAGTGCTGAAGGTGAAATAAGAGATTAAAAACTCAGTTTTCTTCCAGGCCATCCCCAAGGCTGGACCCCACAACTATATTAAATATAAGCTTTTAAAAAACTATTATTTATTTAACACTAAAGAGGAGAAAAAGAAGAGAATAAGAGATTGGATTTATACCCCACCCTTCACTTGGAGTCTCAGAGTGGCTTACCATCTCCTTTCCCTTCCCCTCCCCACAACAGACACCCTGTGGGAGAGCTCTTTCGAGGACTGCTCTTGAGAGAACCGCTTTGAGAGAACTTGTGACTGACCCAAGGTCACACCAGCAGCTGCATGTGGAGGAGCGGGGGATCAGACCTGGTTCTCCCAGATTAGAGTCAGCACTCTTAACCACTACACCACTAGTAAAGGTTTCCCTTGCTTTGAAAGGCAGCCGAATCAGACTCTAGAGATGCGGTGCTCATCTCTGTTTCCAAGCCAAAGAGCCAGCTCTGTCTGAAGACATTGCCATGGTCATGTGGCCGGCATGACTAGATGCCGAGGTGCACAGAATGCTGTTACCTTCCCACCGAAGCGATACCTATTTATCTACTTGCAATTTCTTGCTTTCGAACTGCAAGGTTGGCAGGAGCTGGGACCAGAGACGGGAGCTCACTCCATCATGCAGCATTCAGGTCTCGAACTGCTGAACTACCAGCCTTCCAGTCTGCAGTTCAGCATCTTAACACCACTACACCACACCAAATAGCAGTAAGCAGTCTGAGCAAAAAAAAAACCAAACAAACCCTCCGTGGTACCCCCCCATCCCTTGGAATAAGCACATGGTTATTTGGCTTAATGGTTAATCCAGGGCTGTATCTAACCGCCAGGTATTTTTGAATCACCAGCGTTCTCCTGCCAGCAGCAACTCTCTTGAATGGTTGAGAAATAACTGCTGTTTCAGTTTGAACAGTGAGCTACCAGGTTTCAGTCGATGATGGGCTGAGGCAGTGGTAGGCTGTTTCAGTGCTCGTTCCATCCAGACACCAGTGGCAGACGGCAACTACAAATTACATTGATGTATTCTCTTTTGTACTGTATTCCTGTCTCAGCAAACGTGTTGTTGATTTCATTACCTTGCCTCCAATCAGTCCTACTGATGATACCACTGTTTGATGTAATAGCATTTCAATATTGATTTTCCAGACAATCCTAAATAACGCTGTCATATTAATAACCTCCAAGGCATTCAAAGGGTCAGGCTTCATGTATCTTCCTTAAGATAACACAATGGCAATGATCGCCGTTATTTAGAGGTCTCCGGGTCAACCACATCTTATTTAACTTGACAGATTATTACATAAACGGCTTGAGCCCGGGAGGAGAAAATATCAATACATTTGTTTAGTTTAATGAAACTATTTTTTTAGGGGAAAGGGATCGGTGATGGCAATCTGCCGCTATTATGACTGTGCCCTCGTGAAGAATAACGTGAGAGAGGCACCCACGCCAGGATCCAAATCGGAATCCGTTTAACGTCTGTAACCGGTTGGCCCGGCTTTTTGTCCTTGGGCTTATGTTATGTGGAGTCACTGCCCCGTCATTGTTCCCATGTTCTGGTAAGTTTAAAAGATTGTAGTCGAAGGATCTCAGGTAGTGTTGCTAGCTCTGGATTGAGAAATACCTGGAGATCTTGAGGGTGGAGTCTGAGGAGGGTGCAGTTTGGGGAGGGAAGGGGCAATGAAGAAGAAGAAGAAGAAGAAGAAGAAGAAGAAGAAGAAGAAGAAGAAGAAGAAGAAGAAGAAGAAGAAGAAGAAGAAGAAGAAGAAGAAGAAGAAGAAGAAGAAGAAGAGATTGGATTTATATCCCGCCCTTCACTTGGAGTCTCAGTGTGGTTTACAAACTCCTTTCCCTTCCCCTCCCCACAACAGACACCCTTTGAGGTAGGTGGGGCTGAGAGAACTCTGACACAAACTGCACTTTCAAGAACAGCTGTGCCAGAGCTTGTGACTGACCCAAAGTCACATCAGCAGGTGCAAGTGGAGGAGTGGGGAATCAAGCCCGGTTTTCCCAGATTAGAGTCCGCACACTTAACCACTACACCAAACTGGCTCTCGTGTAGGTAGAATGCCTTAGAGTCCACCTCCCAGTGCATCCATTTTCTCCAGGGGAACTGACCTCCATTGCCTGGAGTTCAGTTGTAATCCCAGGAGATCTCCAGACACCATCTGAAGGTTGGCAACCCTAATCTCATGAGACTTGGAGAGCCACTGTCAATCTGGAGGGCAGTACTGGACTAGACAGTCTAATTCCGTACGAGGCCGCTTCCTGTATCTGGGACTGGAATGGCCTAGTCAGGAAGAATTGGGGAGTGAGATGTTCTAGAACAGGAGTGTCAAACTCATTTGTTATGAGGGCCGGATCTGACATAAACGAGACCTTGTTGGGCCGGGCCACCGTGTGTCATAGAATGTAATGCCAGGGAGCGGAGATATAAACTTTATAAAGGACGCAAACGCAAAAATCTTTTTTTTTTACTTAAAATAAAGCCATGCTTAAAACATTAACTCTGTAAGCTGCAAACCTACTTTTGATTTATTGACATTCACCACAGAAATCTCATGCTCAGAGTTCTGAGTCTAGGGGCCAGGTTCAAACATGAAGTGGCTGAGTGATTAAGAGAGTCTGGCAAAGCAAGCTACGATGCAGCAGCAGCAGCAGAACCGGAAGCAGCAGATGGCCAGTTCCACTGTGGGCCTCATGGAAGCTCACGGGCCACATATTTGACACCCCTGTTCTAGAACGACCCTGTGGTTTAGTATGATGTTAGACCAGAGCTGGGGGAAATGTGAATGCAAATTCCCTGACTGCCATGAAATTCCTAGAGTGACCTTGGGCCAGTTACCCTCTCCTGGCCGAACCTAGCCGTCTTCAACCTCTCCACTATCAGCTCCTAGGTGGCAGCATGGAAGCCAATAAGCTGCAAGGGTGTGGCATCACAATCATATGACTGGGGGTGGGCTAGAGCTATTATCTCACTGGTATCCGGACCAGGATGGTGAGCAGCACCCCCCAAAAAAACAACACAGGGAGTGGAAATGGAAGCTGAGTACCAGGAGATGCACTGTAATGAGGAACAAGATCAGAGCAATGGAGAAATTATCACCACCACCACTGATTAACCTCATTTCACTGTTCTGCTGTTTGTCTCAGACCAGGAGTGGAGAGAGGGAGGAGATATGGTGCCCTTGTGGTGGGTCCTTCCAGCAGAAGTATGGCAGCCCTATGTGTGTGTGTGTTTTAAGGGCCACCAAGTCACTTCCAACTTATGAGGACCCTCTGCATTAATGACCTCCAAAATGTCCTATCGTTGGCAGCCTTCCTCAGATCCTGCAAACTAAGGGCTGTGGCTTCATAAGAATATAAAAGAAGCCAATGTTGAATCAGGCCAATGGCCCATCTAGTCCAACACTCTGTCACACAGTGGCCAAAAATACCACATGCTATCAGGAGGTCCAGCAGTGGGGCCAGGACACTAGAAGCCCTCCCACTGCTGCCCTGTCCAGCATCAAGAATAGAATGCATCACCTGCCCCAGACTGAGAATTCCCATCTATACCCTGTGGCTAATAGCCACTGATGGACTTCTGCTCCATATGTTTATCTAATTCCCTCTTGAAACTGTCCATGCTTGTAGCTGCCACCCCTTCCTGTGGCAGTGAATTCCATATGTTAATCACTCTTTGGGTGAAGAAGTACTTCCTTTTATCTGTTCTAACCCGACTGCTCAGCAATTTCATGGAGTGCCCATGAGTTCTTGCATTGTGAGAAAGGGAGAAAACCTGCTCAATCCCATTCATAATCTTATAAACCTTGATCATGTCACCCCTCAGCCGTCGTTTCTCCAAGCTGAAGAGCCCCAAGCGTTTTAACCTTTCTTCATAGGGAAGGTGTTCCAACCCTTTTATCATTCTAGTTGCCCTTCTCTGCACTTTTTCCAATGCTATAATATCCTTTTTGAGATGTGGTGACCAGAACAGTACACAGTATTCCAAATGAGGTCGCACCAATGATTTATACAGGGGCATTATGATACTGGCTGATTCGTTTTCAATTCCCTTCCTAATAATCCCCAGCATAGCGTTGGCCTTCTTTATTGCAGCTACACACTGTCTAGACATTTTCATTGAGTTATCCACTACGACTCCAAGATCTCTCTCTTGGTCCGTCTCTGCCAGTTCAGACCCCATCGATGTGTATGTATATTTAGGATTTTTGGCTCCAATGTGCATCACTTTGCACTTGGCCACATTGAACCCCATTTGCCACGTTGACGCCCACTCACCCATCCTCGACAGATCCCTTTGGAGTGCCTCACAATCCTCCCTGGTTTTCACCACCCTGAACAACTTCGTGTCATCTGCAAATTTAGCCACTGCACTGCTTACTCCCAATTCCAAATCATTAATAAACAAGTTAAAAAGCATCGGACCGAGTACTGATCCCTGTGGTACCCCACTGCTTACCACCCTCCACTGAGAAAGTTTCCCATTTATACTCACTCTCTGTTTCCTATTTATAAGCCAGTTTTTGATCCACAAGAGGACTTGTCCTTTTATCCCATGATGGAGTCAACCCATCTCATCGTGGGCCTTTCTCTTTTCCTGCTGCCTTCAATTTTCCTTAACATTATGGTCTTCTCCAGTGACTCTTGTCTTCTCATAATGTGACCAAAGTACAATAGCCTCAGTGCAGTCATTTTAGCTTCTAGGGAGAGTTCAGGCTTCATTTTATCCAGAGGTAGTTCTATAGGAGCTTGTAAATCAGCAGTTGGCACTTCTTGGCCTACCTGTTAGTCATGGGTTAAAGGCCTGGGGTTGCCAGGTCCAGAGATCAGTTGTAATTCGGGGAGAACTCCAGGCCCCACCGGGAGGTTGGTGACCCTAACTGTGGCATATAACCATCTAATCTGCCTATCTGAATGGAAGCTGCAGGTATTTGTGGGAAGTGGTGTGGCAGTACCTACAGTTGGGGCTGCTGAATCCCTGGTCGGGGTAGGGAATTCTCCACCGCACACTCCTATCTCCTGCCACCACTACTGTGAATGGGGGCGGGAGAACTTTTTTAAAAACCTGCAATGCCACTTGTGGCACCATGTCACTTTGTGTAAAAAACCAGAAGTGACACAGGGTAGGCAGGCCCGTAGCTACAGTGAGGCATCTCGGGGCCTGGCCCCCCTGACTTACCAGCAAGGCCCCACAACTTCCCATCCAGCCCAGGTGCTCCCTTGGGGGGGGGGTGCAGGGGTGTGTGTGGGATGCCCCCTGACTTATTTAAAGGACCCCTGAATTTAAAAAAAAAATCCTGGCTACAGGCCTGAAGGTAGGTCTGTGAATCGCTGGAAACCAGAGTTTCCAGTGATTCCTCGAGCTACCCTATATCACTTCTGATTTTTAAGCAAGAGTGTCATGATGCTGCAGCCAATGCCCTGACCCACAGCCCGCCCAATCCTGCCTACAGTGGCAATCATGTCACACCAGGGAATGGAAAATCTGACCCTAACATTCAAATGTCTCCTGTATGCAATGCACTTTCTTTCCCAATTTCTCTGGCCTTTTTGCTCAGTCTGTTCTGTTTCTCCCAGATCTCCTTCTACATGCCCTACTTCTTTGACATGCTGATAAGCTACCTTTGTTGATATACAACTTTGTTGTATAGTTTCCACTATAAAGCCACTCCCCATCTTCCTGGCTCTTCAAGTAATGCATTCATGGAACTATCAGGTGTTCCAACAAACACTTTATCATCTGCACAAGCCTCCCCTTAAGACCCAACCCAACTCAACAACCTTATTCCTTATGTCAGCAGATGTACCATTGTTGTGAAGTCTTGCATTTCCTGGTGCAAAACATTACATTTTGGAGAATGTGATCGCCACTTGGTGTGCAGCTTTAGGGAAGACGTGCAGGCTGCCTATACCAAGTGAGTAATGAATATGAGCTGCAAAGCTGCTTTGGCATGTGCTCTCTCTCTCATATACACACACATATACATATATATATGTATGTATGTAACAGTTTTCTCTCAGCACTAATGCTTGATAATTATCAGCATTAAAAAGTGTAGTGTCAGCTGCTTTAATTATTTTCACGCCCACGAGGAAACTTAACAGTGGGCTAATTGGAATGAATTAATAAAACTTGCAAGCATCAGCTGGGAAGGTGTTGGAGCAGTTTTTCAAAAGCACACTGCGGCTGCTCTGTGAGAGAGATATTGGGGAAGAAACAGGGGGAAGAAACATCACGTTTATTCATATTTTTATTTCTTTTATACAGTTTATATCCTGCCTTTCTGCCCTCTCCATGGCTTATCGGTGTCTTATGATGCTCACGGCTGTGCACCATAGTGTGATTTGTATATTAAGGAGGTGCAGTTAGATGGGGGGGGACAAAATGCTTGCAATGCCTCATGGGAATTGTAGTTTTTTTCCCCTGAGGAAGTTCTAGTGGTCCTAAGGTTGCCTCGATGACTCCTTTAAATAAAGGCGCACGGCCTCCTCATCAATCTGGGTGATGACTCTTATGTGACTAGGGTTGTGTATTCAGATATGTCCAAGCCCAAAATATGCTCCACATTAGTCATCTTGGCTTGGCTCAGGTACATGCAAGCAAACAAACAAACAAACAAACAAACAAACAAGAAAACCTCCTGAAATTCCAAGAGCAACAGAAAACTCTCCCAGAATTTTGGGAATGTTTTGGGGAAAATAATGGCCAATGGAAAATAATGACCAGGTCTCTACCCCCACCAATAGCCATTATATTTTTTAAAAGAAGAAAAAGAAGAGGAAGAAGGAGATATTGGATTTATACCCTGCCCTTTACTCAGAGTCTCAGAGTGGCTCACAGACTCCTTTCTCTTCCCCTCCCCACAACAGAAACCCTGTGAAGTAGGTGGGGCTGAGAGAGCTCTTTCAAGAAAACTGCTCTTTCAAGAACAGCTCTGACAGAACTATGGCTTGTCCAAGGTCATCCAGCAGCTGCAAGTGGAGGAGTGGGGAATCAAACCCGGTTCTCCCAGATTAGAGTCCACACACTTAACCACTACACAAAAAGGGGGAAGGGAGGCATGACTTCCCAGGTGCTGGGCATCATCCCTCTCACAGCTCTTTAGGACTACATCCCAACGGCAGCAGCAATCTAGCCCACCTGGCTGCAAATGACCCTGCACTGAGCAGGAGGTTGGACTAGATGGCCTGTATGGCCCCTTCCGACTCTGTGATTCTATGATTCTGTGATTCTGGCTCCAACATGTAAGTTACAAATATAGCTTATTTAACAAGGAAAGACGCAGCCATTAACCTGCAGCACAAATAGCTACTGCGTAGGCACCAAGCTGCTTGGTATGGAACTTGAAGAGACCACTGAACATAAACAGTGAGATGATCCAACTTTTGTATATGAAGTGAATTCAGCTGACAATTGTGTTTGGGTCCACATTCTCAGCATCTCTAATGACAATGGAAGAACAGCCTCACTGGATCCAAACCAACAGTCATCTAGTTGAGCATCTTGTTATATGCAGTGACCAACAGATGCTCTCCGGAAAGTATATAAATAGGAACACGGAGGCCCAAAGTTCTCCTGGTTGTTGCCCTCCACCAGTTGGTATATACAGGTTCACTACCTCTGAATAAAGGGATTCATATAGCCATCATGCCTAAGAACTGTTGTGTGACTCATCCTCGCTGAATTTGTCTAATCCCTTTTTCAGACTGCAAAACTAGCAGTATATCATTACCTCTTGTCTCAGTGGCTTCCACAAGTTATTGGCTTATCGACAAGTCGTGGCTTTCAGGGCAAGTGAGAAGCAGAAGCGGTGTGCCATTGCCTTCTACTGTAGAATCTCCATTGGTCGTCTCCCTTCCAAGTACTGACCCTGCTTAGCTTCCGAGATCTGATGAGATCAGGCTATACGATGCTGACTTCCCTCTCTGAGTTATACATACCATTGACTAAATATGAAGTGTTCGTGGAATAAAGGGAGAAGTAAAAATGATATGCACATTTCTTCCCTTTAAAACTTTTCTAGAAATGTCAGAGCTTTGTCAGAGCTCTTCCATGTGAAAAGAATACTGTAGGGCATAATATTAATGATAAATGTATCTTGTTTTTAATTTTCACCTGGAAGAGAAGTGCTTGCCAATCTCCAGATTGAGCAAGGACCTCCATTTTGGCAGCCGTTCAACCCAAGCTGGTAATTGTCCTCACAGTAAATACTTGACTATTGGGAAAGCCTCTCTTGAAGCTATTTTTGCACTGGCCAACCACAGTGGAGGTGGTGGGGGCTACAAGCATAGGCAGCTTCAAGAGGGAATTGGATGAACATATGGAGCAGAGGTCCATCAGTGGCTATTAGCCACAAGGTATAGATAGGAACTCTCAGTCTGGGGTAAGTGATGCTCTGAATTCTTGGTGCTTGGGGGGGGCAACAGTGGGAGGGCTTCTAGTGTCCCCACTGGCCCCACTGGCGGACCTCCTGATGGCACCTGGTATTTTTGGCCACTGTGTGACAGATTGTTGGACTGGATGGCCATTTGCCTGATCCAACATTGGCTTCTCTTATGTTCTTATGCCTGTTGTTCCCAGCAAATTAATGGCCTCGATCTTGTCATTATGATGTTTATACATTTCCTCCCACTGCTGGGGGTGCCAGCTGAAGTTCTGGGCCTCTTTACCGTGTTTTCCCCGATTCTTGAAATTCACACCAGTCGCACTGCCTGCCACACTGTTGCTCCTCCTACACAGTATGTATATTCATAGCTAGAAGAAAGAAAATGCAAAGAACACATAGTTAGCCCGTCTCTTCCATATGTTCATTCGTTTAGTATTACTGATTTGGTGTGGTGTGTGGTGGAAAGTGCCCTCAAGTCACAGCTGACTTATGGTGACCCTGAAGGGCTTTCAAGGCAAGAGACATTCAGAGGTGGTTTGCCATTGCCTGCCTCTGCATTATGGCTCTGGTATTCCTTGGAGGACTCCCATCCAAACTCCTGCCAGGGCCAACCCTGCTTAGCTTCCAAGATCTGACAAGATCAGGCCAGCCTGGACTATCCAGGTCAGGGCATTTGGCATTGTACTTAATAGTAAGCAAGCAAGAGTTCAAGCAGAGCCTGTCCTAGCATGATGGAGTTCTCTGACTGAGGATCCAGGCCAGCTTCATAAGACCTGCCCATCCCTGTTCTTTAATAACACACACGTCTCTTCTTTAAGATGCTCATAACAAAGGATGGAGCTCAGTCTTAAAGAGCAAAACCTGATGGAGTTTGAAAGTTTAGACTCCTTCTCTTCCCTGCATGGTCCTGGGGCAAATTGTAGCAGTTAGCATTTATAGACAGATGGAGAGGAGCTGTGTGGTTTTTGTCTCATCTGTCTGAGCCCTCATTTTGTGGCTGAGGTAAAATTTGAATCTGGGATGCCCTGACCTTCTTTGAAGGTCAAAGAAGAAGGGGACGGCAAAGGATGAGATGGTTAGACAGTGTCATCAATGCAACGAACATGAAATTGAGCAAACTTCAGAGGACAGTGGAAGATAGGAGGGCCTGGCGCGATCTGGTCCATGGGGTCGCGAAGAGTCAGACTCGACTGTGCGACTGAACAACAACAACTCTACAACAACAATGTTCTGTATGTTAGCATGAATTATTGTGCCAGAGGAAACTAGTGTAATTAGACCAAAAATACCCCGAACCAAAGCTAACTCCACTAGCCCAGTTCCATATCTTTACTTTTGTTGCTTCATAATACAAATAGAGCATTCTGTATTAGGCAGATAGGCCGAGCTGTAATATTGTTATAGGTTTGTTATATTGCAACGTTTTTGGGACAGTTTTGAATGCATCTGTTGCAACTTATGTAGTACTTGAAGTAGTCCACTTCTGGTTTAGTCCACTAATGTATTAACTACTGCCTCATGCTTGATCTTCACATAAGTATGGCAGCCGCTTTCCTTTAAAATAGCATAAAAGAGCGCACTGACTGAATAGCACTGTGTGCTTCTTAAGCAATCACTTCAGGCATGAGGGACTTCCTATAACAGTAATGCCAGCTTTGTTTCCAAGATTAGCTTGCACCAGTTTCGATGACAATCTTCATTTTAGTAAGTGAGCCAGATATCAGATTGAACAGTATGGCTCAGTGCCACTCTTGTGACCACTGTTCAGCTCCTTGGACATTAAAATATCTTGGGTCCTGGGAAGAAGTGACTAGAAGGCAAGGGCCATGGCTCAAGGGTAGAGCATCTGCTTGGCATGCAGAAAGTTCCAGGTTCAATCCCTGGACTGAGTAGTAGATGATGTGAAAGACCTCAACTCGAGACCCTGGAGAGCTGCTGCCAGTCTGAGTAGACAATACTGACTTTGATGGATGGATGGTCTGATTCAGTATAAGGCAGCTTCCATCTGTTCAATTGTTCAAGGTGCACCAGGCAAACAACTGCAGTTCCAAAGTCACCGGTGGGTTTGTATGAACACACAAACTGTAATACTGAGTCAGAATATTGGTCAATCAAGGTCTGCTCTGACTGGCAGTGTCTCTCTAGATCTCAGGGTAGAGGTATATTGTATTGCCTACTACCTGATTCCTTTAACCTGTGATAATGTCAGGAACTGAACCTCGGACCTTCTGCTTTGCTACTGAGCCACAGCCCCATCCAGAAATTATAGGCATCATCTGGCTTGGAAGATGCCACATTGAGAAGAATTATCATAGGATACTGTGGAGAGAAGGCTTTTCTTTAATAACTTACGTAGTGATGGGAGAGAGAGAGGTTACAAGTTGTTGGTAATGAATGAGCTTAAATGCAACCATGCCGCATGGTGAGCACTACAGTATTAGGAAGGAGGTTAATGGAAGGAGAAGTTAAAACTGTATTTCAAAATGTTGCAAAGTGCTTTGAGAAATTTATGGTTGGAAAAAAATGGGATAAACATTTAATAAAGAAGAGAAGAAGAGAGAAGAGAAGAGTTTGGATTTATACCCTGCCCTTCACTGCCCAAAGGCGTCTCAGAGCGGCTTACAAACTCCTTTCCCTTCCCCTCCCCACAACAGACACCCTGTGAGGTAGGTGGGGCTGAGAGAACTTCTGACAGAAACTGTCCTTGAGAGAACAGCTGTGCCAGAGCTTGTGACTGATCCACGGTCACATCAGCAGGTGCAAGTGGAGGAGTGGGGAATCAAACCTGGTTCTCCCAGATAAGAGTCCGCGCACTTAACCACTATACCAAACTGGCTCTCTATTGGATAGTTTGGAATACAAAGCTGGAGAAGCAGGATGAATGTAGGACCTACAATATGCCATAGCATTTTTCCAGGTATGCCAAAACATCTGGCTGGCTGACTCGCTCAGGGAGGGGCCATCGCCCAGTGGCAGAGCATCTGCTTTGCATGCAGCATGTCCCAGGTTCAATCCCTGGCATCTCCTAAGACCATGGAGTGCTGCTACCAGTCTGGGTAGACAATACTGATCTTGACGGACCAGCGGTCTAATCCGGCAGCTTCATGTGTTCACATGCTGGTCTCCCATGCCACATGCACTGCAAAGTACAAACAATCAATTGGCTGGATGATTTTTTAATGTTGCTTTTATGGAACACATAAAAATATTTCCCCCCCCCAGCTGGTGTTTCAAAGCATAACAAAGCATTTTTTCTTTTTTAAAAAAATGCCCTAGCTCACCAGAATCAAAGTAGGAAGCTGGTTAGATGCAAGCCCCCCATGAGAGCCATGTGACCAAATTGTTGGGAAACTGCTGACATGTACTTGTAAAGATACAGATCAACCTAAGGCTCCAGAGGTCCTCATTTATCTGTCAATCGGTACATGGCGTGACCTGGCTGAGAAGCACCTTCGTACAGACGAATGTCCCACATGATTCGGTTTATGCGATAATTCTACTTAGTTCGGTGTCTCACTCTCATTTATAGACATCTGCTTGGACGGCTGAAAACTCTGGTTCAATTAGGAGATGTTTTAGCGCCGAGACGTTTTGAGTGTGTTACCAACAGATTTTATTAATGGTGTATGCTCTGGGCTCCGACTCTCCACTCAACAGTAAACAGCCGAGGAAATTTATTACATTGAACGCAAAGGCCTTGCCCTGGAAGATGCACTTAGCCACTTTTGCATCAGAAAGGTTAGAATAAAGTGAGATGCAAGTAAATGAGAGAGAGAAACGGCAAGAACTCGGAACGTGTTTGAATTTCGGGAGTAGGAGGAATCAGGCTACGAGACAAGATGTGTAGGGCCGGCTCTTAAGAAATTGCTGCCGCTGAACGAGGAATATCCAGCTATTGATAGCATTAATAGGACAGAATAAGCGGGACCTCAAAGGTTTACTGGGGCCACAGGATAACTATGGAGAACTAGTTACATTGTTCTGATTAATTTAATTGTGAAGTACGCTGCTGAATGACAGGTCACTGGTACTTCGTGGTCATTAAAAGGGGTCGTTGAAAAGGGAATGAATAAGGGGATTCATGGAAGATAAGCCTATCAACTAACCATGAGGAGTAAAGGGGATCTGCACACCCAGATGCAAGTGGTATGGGGTAGTATCAGGTAGGGTAGCCAACCTTCAGAAGAGGCCTAGAGATCTCCCAGAAGTTGATCTCCAGACTGTAGAGATCAGTTTCCCCCCACCCCGGGGGGGGCAAATGGCAGCTTTGGAGGGTGTCATTGTACCCCACCGAGGTCCCTCCCTTACCAAACCCCTGCCTTCCCCAGGCTCCACTCCCAAATCTCTAGGAATTTCCCAACATGGAGTTGGCAACTCTGGTATCAGGGGGAAGTCCTGGCCTCTATGCCTTGTTTGTTGTCCCTCAAGGGGTTCTAGCTGGCCATGGTGTGGAATAGGATGCTCGACTCGACAAGCCACTAATCTGATCCAGCAGGCTACCTCGTAACATTCATGCCAGTGGCTCCTTTCCCCTTTATGAACATTTGCACAGTATTTCCATGGTAAGTAATGTGGAAGATGATCATAATGGGGTCCTTCATTTTCTATACGGTTTCCTCCATTGGCCATTCACACTCCCCTAACAGAATGCAGGGCTGAATTTTTGCTCAGATTTCTGAAGGGACAGCATGGAAAGCAGATCCAGCCAAACGAACTGGACCTTTGACACTCTTGCCATTGGGTAAAGTCTTGCAGAAAATAGATGTAAGGAGTGAATGTTTGGAGAATGAATCATGTTGGAAGTATGCAGGTTTGGATGGTGGGCCCTTGTCTCCTTTCTTTTTACTGAAAGGGTGCTTGTTTTTATTGGGTTGGATTAAGAATATGAGGATAACAGAATCATAGGAGTTGGAAGGAACCTCCAGGTCATCTAGTCCAACCCCCTGCACAATGCAGGAAATTCATAAATACCTCCACCTGCACACCCACAATGACCACTGTTCCATGCCCAGGAGATGTCAAAAAACCTCCAGGATTGCTTCCTGACCCCAAAGTGGCAATCAGCATTTCCCTGGGCATGTAAAAAAGGGCCACAAGAACTAAACACTGAGGCAATCCTTCCTGCCCTCCCTCTTATGATCTGCCTAAGTTCACAGAATCCACATTGCTGTCAGATGGCCCTCTAGCCTCTGTTTGAAAACCTCCCAAGGACAGCCCACCACTTCCTGAGAAAGCCTGTTCCACTGAGGAACCGCTCTAACTGTCAGGAAGTTCTTCCTAATGTTTAGCTGAAAACGCTTCGGATTTAATTTCAACCCATTGGTTCTGGTCTGACCTTCTGGGGCAACAGAAAACAATCCACACCATCCTTTAGATGACAGCCCTTCAAGTACTTGAAGATGGTTATCATATAACCTCTCGGTCGTCTCCTCTCCAGGCTAAACATACCCAGCTCCTTCAACCTTTCCTCATAGGAGTTGGTCTCCAGACCCCTCACCATCTTTGTTGCTCTCCTCTGGACACATTCCAGCTTGTCTGTATTCTTCTTAAATTGTGGTGCACAAAACTGAACACAGTACTCTAGGTGAGGTCTAACCAGAGTAAAGTGGTACCATCACATCTCGTGATCTGGACACTATAACTTCTGTTGATACAGCCCAAAATCGCATTTGCTTTTTTAGCAACCACATCACACTGCTGACTCATGTTCTGTGTATGGTCTACTGAGACCCCTAGATCCTTTTTGCACATACTACTGCCAAGACGTCACATGTTCTTTCTATGTACCCCCTTCCAACTCACAGCCCCCTTCTGTCAGAACTTCTGTCTTTCCATATTCCTGGACATCATCTCACAAGTCTGGTTGTGACCTCCTGCCCTTCACCACTACTCAGGAAGGCCTGGTCTCACACCACTCCCAGGCCTTTCCCTGTGGCAACCACAACATGAAAGTACTCACCTTGATTTTTGGCACTTTACCTGGAAATCTTAGCTGTTCTTTCTATGAGAAGCAATCTTCTCAGCCACAGACTACTTTCTTAAATCCTTTCCCATCCCTTCTCTTCTTAGAACAAAGCCTGTAACCAGAGCTACTTGGCCTGAGCCAGTTATAAGCCTTCCTGAGTAAGAGAAGAAGAAGAAGAAAGAAGAGATAGGAACTCTCAAGCTGGGGCAAGTGATACACTGTATTCTTGGTGCTTGGGGAGGGCAACAGTGGGAGAGCTTCTAGTGTCCTGGCCCCATTGCTGGACCTCCTGATGGCACCTGGTATTTTTGGCCACTGTGTGGCAGAGTGTTGGACTGGATAGGCCATTGGCCCGATCCAACATTGGCTTCTCTTATGTTCTTATGAGAAGAGATTGGATTTATACCCTGCCCTTCACTACCCGAAGGAGTCTTGGAGCGGTTTATAATCTCCTTCCCCCCCCCACAACAGACACCCTGTGGGGTAGGTGGGGTTGAGAGAGCTCTTTCAAGGACTGCCAGTGAGAGAACAGCTCTGAAATAACTTGTAACTGACCCAAGGTCACGCTAGCAGCTACATGTGGAGCAGTGGGGAATCAAACCCAGTTCTCTCAGAGTAGAGTCCACGCTCCTAGCCACAACATCAAACTGGCTCATTAAAACTAACCTCTCTTGCTACCCAGACATATATAAAGATCCAACCTTACCATGATTGAGTTTGATTCCTTTATAGCTGGGTGCAACCTTGGCTCTAAGCAAGCCCCCCCCCACCTCCAGCTTTCCAAGGAGGCAGCTTAAGCGTTACCAAAGGAGCAAAAAACCCCAACTAAAAGTTAATGCAACCTGTTCCAGATGGTATGCACATTAATGCTTTAACAATCACTTAAGCCCCAGATCAGCAGCTATTCTGTTTCAAACACCACTACGCATAATATTTACGGCACCGTGGCTGGGAAAGGGTTCCATCACGTCCTAATTACAGCTTGAGATTCAGAGCCCATCTTACAGTGTAATATGCCATTTCTTCTTTTTAATGAAAACTATAAAGAAAATGCCATGAGTTAGCATGAACATTGTAGCAGGACCAAGGAGCTGAGGCCGAGGGCCCCTTGCTTTGTGGGGCCCAGGGCAATTGCTCTAGCTGGCCGCACTCTTGAGCAGCCCTGAATAAAATTCTCAGTTGCAGGGCAGATACAAGGAGGTATGAACAGATGTGCCAATGCGCTTCCCCACCACCAGTACTGGAGATTCTCACTGCTGATCAGTGTTGCTCAGTTGTGGAAGGGGGCTAGGGGAGTATCCAAAGGCACCTTGGAAATAAGATGAGAATTTCAACAGCCAATCCATATGCAAAAGGATCTCCTCAGGACTGCTCCTCCATTAGCATGTCACAGTCTGGGAAACGCCTACAAGATAATGACTCAGCCCTACCCCACCTTCCTGAGTAGATATAAATTACCTGCCTTCCATTTGTCTTCTCACATTGACACAGAGGGTACTCCATCTTTCTGTGTTACACCTCTGAAGATGCTAGTCCCAGCTGCTGGTGAAACGTCAGGTCCTACAATGCCAAGACCACAGCCACACAGCTCAGAAAATCTACAACAACTAATGAACTCTGGCCGTGAAAGCCTTCGGCAACATATTAAGTCCAAGGCAGGCAATGGCAAAGCACCTCTGAATGTCTCTGCCTTGAAAACCCCATGGGGTTGCCATAGATCAGCTGTACCTTGACAGCAAATATATATATATATGTGTGGGTGGGTGTGTGTTTCAAAAACTACTGTGCATTTCAGTAGCTCTGCCCTGCCTGTTAATGATGAAAGAGCAATTTTACAGGCTTTTCCGATTGAGGGGAGAAAGGGCAGAGGCCACTTCTGACGTTATCCTTGCTCTAATCTTCTGTGCGTTGGCAGATTTCAATTCAGGAGATTTTTGCTATGCTGAGAATGACTTAATGACTTTCCAGCTAAACACCATCTTGGGAAAGAATAATTGCTCGGAGTGGGTTTCTCCCCAGTCTCTTGTTGACTTCTTTTTTTATCACCTGTGCATCAAAACCTGTAAAAAAAATGTTAGATTCAAGTCCAATAGTGCCTTACAAGACTCACAAGAGTCTAATCTAACAAGAGTCAAATCTAACCGTTCTCTGAAACTATGGTCTTTCACGGGGTTTTGCTTGGCTTACCCATTGCCTTCTCCAGCAAAGTGGCAGTAAAGTGGGAGAAGGCGTTCGGTGATCTGACACCAATAATCTTTACTGCTAAATGGTCTGGGGCTTGGGCTGAGGGGTCCCGGTGCCACTGCTAGAGTTCCTGGGGCAGTGGCCAGTCAGGAAGTTTCCCTGTAAGTTCAACCACCAGTCCATCACTGGTCGGGTGGAAGTCATTTTCTCCAGTTAGATTCGAGTCCAGGAGCCCTGCAGACCAACACAGCTACACTCTGAAAGTAATTTCTCCAGTTACCCTTTTTTTTTACACAATTTTATACACAATTTATGCAAAATTAATCCATCTGTAGTGCACCACCCTCCTCTTTCCCCCGTGCATCTCTCTCGCGTTGGTGCCGTTGTCCCATACCATACCACATATTCACAAAAGCCGGGAGCATCAAAGAATCTGGCTGCTCGAGGTAGCTGAGGTGAGGAAGTGCAGGACTAGAGAAGATTTTCAGAGCGAGGATCAAAAATGTCCTTGTTCCCTGTTAAATGAAAAGAGAAATCCATTGATGTGATATTTCCTCCCTCTGAACCTAAATCCCTAAAGTGTATTAAACATAATCCCCCCCCCAAAAAAGAACACTTCCCCAAGTGCCAAGGAGAAACCATTAAAGAGGCCTGCTGTGCATAATGAACAAGGCTTAAAACCAGGAGGAGGGGACGAGCCAGTTGCCCGACATTAATCGGTCAGCGGAAGCAGCAGGGCGCTGGCTTGCTCTTTAAAAACCAGCGTGGAAATGGCAAGGGGGAGGTCGGCAGATACGAAAATAATCGCTCTGCTAATTGCCGAGCACTGCAAACAAACAAATTCCCTTGAAATGCCGTATTTTGAAAGTTTTCGGCAGCACAGATGATGGAAAAGGGATCAACTGGGGGAAACCTGCTTGAAGCAATTATTCTTTCCCAAGACCGCGTTTAAGTCGGAAGTCATTAAATCATTCTCGGCAGAGCAAAAAAAAAACCTCTCCTGAATTGAAAGCTGCCAATGCACAGATGTTTAAAGCAAGGATCACGTCAGAAGGAGCCCCTCCCTTTTCTCTCCTCAGTCTGAACAAGACTTTTGAACAGCTGTTGTCTCATTGGTGGCAGGGCTGAGCTGTTGAGCTAATGGGAATTGTTTGATTGACAGATACAAAGGAAATGCCAAGGACACCGAAGATGTCGAGCAGGTTATGGGAAAGCAATGGGTACGTTTCATGTGTGGTCTCAGAGACATCAGGTTGGGTCATATGGGCCCTTTCCTCTTAGAGAAGGAAGTCTTATAGAAGGAAATTGTATCCTTCAAAGCAGGGCTTTTTTGTAGAAAAAGCCCAGCAGGAACTCATTAGCATAACAGGCCACACCCCAACAGCACAGCTCATTAGCATATTAGGCCACACCCCCATGTTACCAGAAGTGTGGTCATCCAGCCACACCCACTTTTTGCTTCTTATTCTGTTTACCTTGTTTGTTGTCAAAACCCAGGGCTTTTTTTTGGAGCAGGAGCTCCTTTGCATGTTCGGCCACGCACCCCTAATGTGGCCAATCCTAATGAGTTTCTGCTTTGGGGTGTGGCCTATTATGCTAATGAGCTCCTGCTGGGTGTGGCCGGAACTCCATTCTTGTGCGTTCCTGCCCCAAAATAGCCCTGCTTCAAAGAGTGGCATTCTACATGCTGTTGCTTGCTGTGAACTGACTGGACTGAACTCTGGTTTCCATGTGGCAGTGTATGTGAATACTCTTGGATTCTGAAGTCAGGAAGGAAAGCAAAATGGACAAGACTGTGAACTAGAGTGGCAAGCCGCACAGTTTTTCATATTCGTGTGCTAATTTCACACATGCCAGGTAATGCACTTTCAATGCATTTTAACAAGTAGATTTCCCTGTTTTGTACAGGGAAATCCAGTTGCAAACGCTTGCTAAAGCACACTAAAAGTGCATTGTCCAATTTGCGTGAAATTAGCCATGGATTCATGAAGCTGCCTTATACTGAATCAGACCATTGGTCCATCAAGGTAGAATCATAGGATGAAAGAACGGTAGAATCATAGAGTTGGAAGGGGCCATACAGACCATCTAGTCCAACCCCCTGCCCAATGCAGGACCAGCCTAAAGCATCTCTGACAAATATTTATCCAGCCTCTTCTTGAAAGCTGTCAGTGAAGGGGAGCAAACCACCTCTCTAGGCAGCTGATTCCACCTTTGAACCACTCTGACTGTGAAAAAGTTTTTCCTAATATTCAGCCGATACCTTTCTGCATGTAATTTAAACCCATTGCTTCGGGTCCTATCGTCTGCTGCCAGCTGGAACAGCTCCTTGCCCTCCTCCAAATGACAGCCTTTCAAATATTTAAAGAGAGCAATCATGTCTGGCCATGCCATTCCCCTCCCCTGCAGAACATTGAAACACCTCTTCTAAAACTGGTTTTCATTAGAGGTTCACATATCTTGCTTGCAGTCCGTGAACCCACGGGGAATCCAAACAGGTGATGAAGAATCTATGACTGAAACCAGTGAGGGACATTTACTGCAAATATCTTTCAGTTTTATTTAGTCCCAACTAACCATTGCCAATGAGGGGCCACAGTAGCTCAGAGGTTAAGACGCTGAGCTGCAGACTGGAAGGTCTGTAGTTCGGCAGTTTGAGACACGAGTGCCGTGTGATAGAGTGAGCTCTCATCTCTGGCCCCAGCTCCTGCCAACCTAGCAGTTAGAAAGCAAGAAATTGCAAGTAGATAAATAGGTTCCACTTTGGTAGGAAGGTAACAGCGTTCCGTGCGCCTTGGTGTTTAGTCATGCCAGCCACATGACCACGGAAACTTCATTGGACAGCGCTGGCTCTTCGGCTTGGAAACGGAGAGCAGCACTGCTGCCTAGAGTCAGATTTGACTGGCTTTCCAGAAATGGAAACCTTTACCTTTAACCACTGCGAAACTGATTGGGGCCTAATGGACAAAGTGTTGTGTAGTAACCTTATAACAGAAATGGTTAGGTAATCATGGTGGTCGTGGAAAGTGCCATCAGGTCATGTTTGATTTCTGGCAACTCTATAAGGTTTTCAATGCAAGAGACCTTCAGAGGAGGTTTGCCATTGCCTGACCTCACATTACACCCGTGATATTCCTTGGAGGTCTCCCATCCAAATACTGTCCCTGCTTATCTTCTGAGATCTGATGGGATTGGGCTAGCCTGGGCTAGCCAGGCCAGGGCTATGTAACCATAAACCTCTGATATTTGCTGTGATGGACAGCTGTACTGTAGAAATGTAATCAGCACTTTAGGGAAGATGTTATTACATAAGAACATAAGAGAACATAAGAGAAGCCAATGTTGAATCAGGCCAATGGCCCATCTAGTCCAACACTCTGTCACACAGCGGCCAAAATATACCAGGTGCCATCAGGAGGTCCAACAGTGGGGCCAGGACACTAGAAGCCCTCCCACTGCTGCCCCCTCCAGCACCAAGAAGAGACTGCATCACCTGCCCCAGACTGAGAGTTCCCATCTATACCCTGTGGCTAATAGCCACTGATGGACTTCTGCTCCATATATTTATCTAATTCCCTCTTGAAACTATCCATGCTTGTAGCTGCCACCACATCCCGTGGCAGTGAATTCCATGTGTTAATCACTCTTTGGGTGAAGAAGTATTATACATGACTTTCACATATGGCTACTCTTACAGCTCTTTATTCATTGGTTCTTACGTTAGCCCTATGAAACTGATCGCTGTTGTTTCAGAGGTGGGGACCAAGCAGTCTCGATGGAGCTGACGGAGTATCAAGGATCTTAATCCAGATTCAGCTGTAGCGCTCTAGCCTGCTGCATCGCACTTGATCTCTCTGAAGTATGCCTTCTCTTCTCTTCTCTTCTCTTCTCTTCTCTTCTCTTCTCTCTCTCTCTTCTCTCTCTTCTCTTCTCTTCTCTTCTTCTCTCTTCTCTTCTCTTCTCTTCTCTTCTCTTCTCTTCTCTTCTCTTCTCTTCTCTTCTCCATAAGCAGAATAACTTTCCCACAAAGACAGATTACACTTCTGAGTTCTGATCTGACAGCTTCAAGTAGAATGATTGCTTACCTGCCCAGGAACAAATTGCCACAATCGGGCCCTTAAATTACGTTACATCTGCACAAGTAAACAATGAAGATATTTTTATTTAGGGCAGCTTGTCAACTTGTAAAAGCAATTCTGAAATCCTGGGTTTAACCTCATTTTTTAGTTGTCACATTGATCCACTTATGTCTAATGTGAAATGACATTTTTGTGTGTGTGGGCCATGCTGCTGGGAAAAAAGACATAGTTCAGCACAAGCGGATTATCAGGAATGCCAAGTACCCATGGCCGCATACAAGAAATCAGTAATGGAAACAGCCACCTTCTTGTTGAACTGCTTTGCACGCAAGGAAGAAACAACAGGCCCCAAACAATAACAGACTGGTTGTAACATCTACCCTGTGCCTTTAAATATCCAAAGTCAGCTGGGCTCTGAGAAGGAGTAGGGCAGAGAGCTGCTGAAGTGCTTTCAGCTGTTTTGCCGCGAGATGACTGCTGGCCTCGCCCTCTACTGGGTGAACCTTGAATTGTGTAAGGCTTCTCCTTGCCAGAGGCAAGCCGAAGTCAGGTGGGCTCTGAGAAGGAGTAGGGAAGAGAGCTGCTGAAATGGTTGGTGTTTGTTCCTTTGCCTTTCCTTAGCTGCTAAGGAGAATTAGCTGAAATTCTTATGTGGGAGGACAGTGTTTGAGGGTGTGTAAAGTGCACAGCAGAGTGGTGCCTGTTTGAGTAATTGTGGTTTCATTTTGTCTCTTTTTGCCTGGGTTGTAACTGATAGTAGCTTTTAGCTGTTTTGCCTGGTGGTGACTACAGGCCCCCACACTCTGCTGGGTGAGCCTTGAATTGTGTAAGGCTTCTTTTTTCTGGAGGTGTGAGCCAAACAGCTTTTGCCCTGTTGCTCTTAGCCTGGGGGGGGTCACATCTGGGGGCTCTATAAGAACCTGAACCACTTCTGCAATGGCTCTTGGTCTGCTTTTCTTTAGGCATGTCAGTGTAGGCCTTTGATCCGAACACCTTTAGATGATTCAGGCTGGGTTTGTGCCCATACCACAATTCAAATGGTGTAGAAGAAGAGGATATGATTTTCAACAAATCCTGCCTCCTGCTGCAGATCTCTTATTCACCCCACAAACTATTTCTGGTGTTCTTTGTACACCAGGAGCAGCATTCTGGGGATAATTTAGGACTGATGCTGGAGAGGGAGTCAAGAAAGTTGCACTCTGCAGACAGGAATCCCTTTCATCCATAGAAATCTTTCATGAGATCCTACCAAGAGACAGTGTGATGTGATGGCTGTCAGGCTAAGACCTTGGAGACCCCAGTTCAAATCCTCACTCTGCTTTAGAAGCTCACTGGGTGACTTTGGGTTACTCAGCCCCACCATAGGGTGGTTGTTACAAGGATAAAATGCAGGAGGGGAGAATGATAATTTAATAATAACCACACCTCAAAAAGGATATTATAGCACTGGAAAAAGTGCAGAAAAGGGCAACTAAAATGATAAAAGGGTTGGAACACTTTCCCTATGAACAAAGGTTAAAATGCTTGGGGCTCTTTAGCTTGGAGAAACAATGGCTGAGGGGTGACATGATCGAGGTTTATAAGATTATGCCTGGGATAGAACAGGTAGAGAAAGAAGTACTTTTCTCCCTTTCTCACAATACAAGAACTCGTGGGCACTCAATGAAATTGCTGAGCAGTCAGGTTAGAACAGATAAAAGGAAGTACTTCTTCCCCCCAAGAGTGATTAACACATGGAATTCACTGCCACAGGTGGTGATGGCGGCTATAAGCATGGACAGCTTCAAGAGAGAATTAGATAAGCATACGGAGCAGAGGTCCATCTGTGGCTATTAGCCAGAAGGTACGGATAGGAACTCTCAGTCTGGGGCAAGTGATGCTCTGTATTCTTGGTGCTTGGGAGGGGGCAACAGTGGGAGGGCTTCTAGTGTCCTGGCCCCACTGGTGGACCTCCTGACGGCACCTGGTATTTTTGGCCACTGTGTGACAGAGTGTTGGACTAGATGGGCCATTGGCCTGATCCAACATTGGCTTCTCTCATGTTCTTATGTTCTTTAAGCTCCTTTGGGGGAAAGAAGGATATAAAAAGAAGGCCCTTAGTGGTCGGGGACCCACATGCCTTTGGGACCGCCTCTCTCAGGATGCCCCCAGCAGAACATTATGCTCCAGTAGTAAAAATCTCCTGGGGATCTCCGGCCCATGAGAGGTCAGGCTGTCCTCAACTAGGGCCAGGGCTTTTTCAGCTCTGGCCCCCATCTGCTGGAACTCTCTGCCGGAGAACATCCATGCCCTGCAAGATCTACTACCTTTCCACAGGGCTTGTAAGGCAGAGATGCTCTGCCAGGCTTTGGTTGAGGACAGCGATTGGACAGCAACTAATCTGGCACTCTTATACATCCCACCTCCTCTCCCCTACACCTTTACGAGGCTACAGGGAAGCAGCAATTCCCCCCCCCCCAATTTTTTTTTGCCATCTAGGAACAGACAGTTTTTTTGTCTTTTGATTTGTTATTTTATGATGGTTTTAACTTAATCTAATTTATCTATTGTTCTTATCCTGTTGTAAACTGCCCTGAGCTCTGCCCGCAGGGAAGGGCAGTCTGAAAGTCTAAACACACACACATATACACACGCAAATGAAATAAATGAAATTGGTATTTTAAGGCATCCTCCTCCAAGTGGTAAATTTGGGACAACCGTTAAAGGATATTAAACTGGCAGTGTTTTAGTTCATTATGGCTGCGGTCACACGCACCAGTTGAAGCAGAGGGGAAGCAAGGCTATTTCCTCTGGAGGAATTTGACACGCACTTGCAAGATCACAACTCCCTTTGTAGGTGCCGGGGCAGCCCATCGCTGTGTAATCAGACGCAACTGCAGGTGGGTCTCTCTTTTTCTTGCTGTTTGTTTCCCATGCACTTAAATATGGAATCGAGGAATCACACCTCCACATCAAAGGCTCCCTATGGAGGATGTAATGATGCTCATACTGTGAAGGGGGGAGAAAACGGCACCGAGCCAGGATGGCCTGATCAGACCATCCCAATGGCTTGAGAATGTGCTTGAGCAATTGGACAGGGGAAAGTCTGTCCATGGCTCGTTGGAACTCATTTACTACTGGACTTTCCCTGGTGTCTTTTAACTCCGCTTCTGAGGCAGAGCAGCATGGGTTGCTGATGACTGCGGGATACTTCCCAGATGTTGCTGTCTGATCGCTCCCTTTAGATCCTTCAGGCATTTGCACCTATGTTGAATCTAAAGGTGCACGTGTGATCGCAGCCTATGATTCTTTCTTACCATCACAGGGGTATGGTTCCAACCTCAAGGTGGAGCCTGAGGTTCTCCCAGAATTACAACTGATGTCCAGAATACAGAGATGAGTTGCCCAGGAGGAAGGGGCAGCCTGGGAGGCTGAACTCTATGGCATCATATCTCTGCGGAGTTCCCCAAACTCTCCCTGCCTCAGGCACCACCCCCAAATTTCCAGGAGTTCCCCAAGCTGGAGTTGGCTCCCTACACAGAGGAGATGGGCCCCATCTGGATTTTCAACATTAGGCACTCAACATAGTTTAGTTTCTAAATGAACATGTTCCATTATGTCCCCAGAATCAATCAAGTGCCTGCCAAAGAGAAGCAAACAAAAGAAGAGGACCGCAAACTCCAGTTAACAGCCAGCCACTGACATAAAAGGCTTGCTTAAATAAATGCATTCTGACTCGCCTTTTGAAAGGGAGCAATAAGTGGGTGAGCTCATTTTGGAGGAAGAAAACGGTGAGTGAGTCATCATTCACACTTCTGCGCCATCCCGAAATGGGAAATACAAACAGAACCTAAGGCTAGAAAGGTCTTGTTTTCTTCCAGTTATATATAATTTAGGATCCGCCTTCAATTCCCAAGTCCCTCAGAACATATTTATTTAGCTTCCCCCAAGCTAGGCTGGTAGGTAATAAACAGTGCAGTTCAAGTTTGCGAACTCTGCATGTCAGGGGCTTGGATCTAAGCATAAAGAAGCCTTCCTCTTGTGATTAAACTCTTCACGAGTCAGTTTACCTTCCTGCCCATCCTGAAAAGTAGCTTGACTTGACTTTTGTCACACTTGATTTCTTTTTAAAGAACAACCTTTTGATCTCGCTGGCATTTAATGGGCTATTAAAGATAAGTCCCTGCGTAAAGGGGAGGGGGAAGGATCACAGAACTCAAATGATAACGCATTTTTGGAAGCCTTTGGTTCACAGCCCTTCACATTTCTTGTCCACAAGATCCAGGAGCAAGAACTGTGGCTGGCCTAAGGTCACCCACCAGGCTTCATGTGGAGGAGTGGGGATCAAACCCGGTTCTCCAGATTAGAGTTCTTCACTCTTAACCACTACACCATGAGTCAACATCTTCTTTGAGGGCTTAATTAGGCAAGGGTAGAAGAATGTGGGTTGGATCTTTTAAAAAGTAAATGGTAGCTGTGGATGATGTTCCAGAATGAGATCAGGACCACGATGCAGGAGAAAAGAGGGAGGGGGTTAACCAGTGGTTCATCAAAGTCTCAAGTCAAGGACTTCCATATTACCTTCTGCCCCAACCTTTTAACTGGTGCCTGCAATTGAACCTGGGACCTTCTGCATTCAAAGCAGATGCTGTCCCACAGAAGGAGGAGGAGGAGGAGGAGGAGGAGGAGGAGATTGGATTTATACCCACCTTTTACTTGGAGTCTCAGAGCAGCTTACAAACTCATTTTCCCTTCCCCTCCCCACAACAGACACCCTGTGTTGAGTTAGGCAGGGCTAAGAAAACTCTGACAGAAACTGCTCTTTTTCAAGAACAGCTGTGCCAGAATTTGTGAGTGACCTAAGGTCACATCAGCAGGTGCAAGTGGAGGAGTGGGGAATCAAACCCGGTTCTCCCAGATTAGAGTCCACGCACTTAACCACTACACCAAGCCACCACACCTACTTTAGAATAGAGTTGCCAACTCTAGGTTGGGAAATAATTGTAGATTTAGGGGGTGGAGGTTGGGGGGGGTGGGGCTTAGGAAGGAGAGGGACCTCTTTGGTATATAACGTCATACAGTCCACCCTCCAAAAGTGACTATTTTCTCAAGGGGAACTGAACTCTTTTGCCTGGAGATAAGGCGTAATTCTGGGAAATCTCCAGGCCCTATCAACTTTAGAAAGGTATGGAAAAACTATTACAAGGGTTTTTGTTGTTATTGTTATTTCGTTTTGTTTCTGCAGTAAGAGCCAGGATGAGGGACCAATTTCTATTAAGACAAATGTTTGAGGTGAAAGTGTTTAACTCCCTTTCCCCTCACGTCACCTCCTCAGTCCTGATGGACATCTCCACAAGGCTATGATTTGCCTTTAAAAAAAGTAGGACAATCCATTCTCAGACCTTGTCCCATCAGGCCCTTCAGTAGTTGACTTTTCAAAGAAAAGAAACTAACTACAACGAAGTATGCCTTTTTCCCCCTCTCTGAAATGATTCTCTTGCCCAAGGACAGAGTTTTCCTCCAGCTGTATTCACGCTGAATTCATTATCGCCCTGCTAGCTCCTCAAGCATTTCAGCAGCCATTGTACTCTTCTCATTAAATCTTTGTAGAAAAGAATATTATGTTTACCTCCCACTATTATGGCCACTTTAGGGTCTATAATTTTGGCTGTCGCCTTTGGCTTATATAGGGCAGTGCTGCCTCCATAAACTTCTTTCGCTCCTTGTAGAAATAAGATGGACTCCGGATCTTATACCTCCAGGTTTAAAAATCTTCTTCAGGTTAGGCTTGCCAACTTCCAAGTGGGGCCTGGAGATCTCTTGAAATGACAACTGAGCTCCAAACTACAGAGATCAGTCCCACCCCCCGGAGAAATTGGCTTCTTTAGAGGGTGGGCTCTATGGCATTATTACCTGCTGAGCTCCTCCAACCCCCTCCCCAGGCTCCACCCCCAAAATCTCCAGGAATTTTCCACCCCAGAGTTGGCAATCTTAGTGTCAAGCCTTGCTTTGCTTTGCTTTGCTTGACTTTGTATGTCATGGACGCTGGGGTGAGGGGAATTCCTTAGGAGGGGGTGTTAGTGTGGAGTATGTGACTGCACTGTCGTAGGAGCCTAACTCTTAAGAAGAGCCTTTCTCTGGTTCACAGAGGAACGTCCTTGAATCTTCCAGTGCCAGCTAGCTTGGTAGATAATAGACTCATATATTTCCCATGTGAAAAGGGGGTTAGGGACGCTGGAGCTAGGCTCGGTGAATGTGACGTATGCATGGGGCTTAGAAGAAGAAGAAGAGAAGAGATTGGATTTACATTCCGCCGCCCACCCTTCAGTACCCAAAGGAGTCTCAGAATGATTTACAATCCCTTTCCCTTCCCCTCCCCACAAGAGACAACCTGTGAGGTAGGTGGGCCTGAGAGAGCTCTGACAGAAACTGCTCTTTTTCAAGAACAGCTCTTACAGAACTATGGCTTGCTCAAGGTCATCCAGCAGCTGTGAGTGGAGGAGTGGGGAATCAAACCCGGTTCTCCCAGATTAGAGTCTGCGCACTTAACCACTCCACCAAATGGGCTGGGGTTACATTTGAATTACCTATATCTTTGCATGTACCCATCAAAATCTTTAGAACTGCCACAGTACTGTGAAGGGCTGGATCTTGTTTATGTCTCAATAAAGCCTTTCACTACCAAAGACAGTGTGGTTAACTTGCCCAGGAGTCTGACACTTAGGCACAGAAAGGTGTAACGGGATGCCTCACTGGCCGATTTGGTTGGCAGGTGGTCAGAAGTTTCCAGATTCACTAGAGTTGCTAGACAACCTTTCCTAGCTGACTACCTTTCCTTGTCCAACAGAGTAGAACTTTCTGATATTGGTATTCTAGCCTTCAGCTCCAGCAGGCGACCCCGGTGATCACAGGTCAGACAACACTCCAGGTTTAAATTCTGGAACGGCTAATCACAGCCATAGCCTGGATGTTACCTCATCTGCTTTCTTACGGTGAAGCTAATATATATTTTAAGCTTACCTCCTCAGCTAAGCTGCTATGTGGAACTCACACAAATTCTGGGCTAAGAAAAACTAGTTTCTGCAACCTGTAGGCATTTTGCTAGAGGTGAAGTGATGGAACTACAAAGCAGGAAGTCCCTGGTTAAAATCTCGTCCCTGCCAGAAGCACCCTAGATGGCTGTAATCATCTCACACCCTCTGCTTTTACCACCACCCCTTCTACACTATGGTGGTAATCACAATCTCCTAATTACAAGATGCTGAACGGCAGACCAGAAGGTCAGTAGCTTGGCAGTTTGAGACCCTGGTGCCATGTGACAGAGTGAGCTCCCCAGCTCCTGCCAGCCTAGCAGTTCGAAAGCAAGAAATTGCAAGTAGATAAATAGGTACCACTGCAATGGGAAGGTAACAGCATTCCGTGCACCTTGGTGTTTAGTCATGCTGGCCACATGACCATGGAAATGTCTTCGGACAGCACTGGCTATTCAGCTTTGAAATGGAGATGAGCACCACAACCCTAGAGTCAGATTCGACTGGCTTTTGAGCAAAGGAAAACCTTTACCTTTACTTGTCGGATTAATAGCTTGTGTATGTGGTGTTCTTTGGACTGTTGGAAAGCACTGCTAAGTATTTTACAAATTTGCATATATGTATGTAAATTGCACACTTTACCCCTTTTATTTAGTTTCCCTCCTCTTCTCTGTGGCCCCTGTCTTGCATGATGCTGGAGCTGTGGGATTCACTGCAACACACCTGCTTCCCATGTAGGGTTGACTTCTGGGAGGGGGGGACTGAACTAAACAGCATCCTGCAATGCCAGAACATCACTTCCAGCTCTGCAACTAGAAGTGAAATCACTTCATCACAGTGCATTCTAGGATTTGCCCCAAGCCTCTATGGTAAAAACCATAGTCTTCCAGGAGAATCTCAGAGTGTCTTGCAATGCTGCGACATCACTTCTGCTTGAGCAGCCAGAAGGGAAGTCAAAGCATTGTGGGACAACATTTCACTCCCCTGTTTTCCCCACTGCCTTATTAAGTGATGGTGTGGGACCACGGAAGTGGGTGGCCACCCTAGTCTAATGTGGTAGGTGCTCGTCCCACGTGGGCCAGGACTTCTCACATTCCCCAGTGGCTTTAGAAAGTGCCACAACAAGATATCTTCCATCACTCGCCTAACAGAAGAAGAACAGTGTTAAGGTTCTGAAAAGAAAAGAAAACACTTTCACTCTTCTCATGCCCTCTCCAGTCTCTCTGATCCTATCCAAATGTTTTTCTTTGCTTATCTTCTGGAGCTCTTTATACCTGTCATTCATAGCTGTGCCGATTTCTCTGTTTAACAGCCTCATGCTGTGGGCCTTCCTTGGGTCAATAAGAAAGCCTCTGATCTTTGGAATGCCACTGAGAACGAGATTTGAATACAGCAACCAGCAGAGCAGATGCTGGCAGAACCGGGGAGATCCTGTTATAGATGTTATTTGCCGCAGAGATGAAAAGGTTTCTGGTGTGCCTCCCCCATGCAATGTGCAGCAGAAGCACTGGATTGGGCAATAATGAAAGGAAGCCTGGATGTGACCATGGTCTAGCACACCTTCTTTAGCCTTCTAGTTCTCTTTACTCTGACCTGGGAAGACTCCACCCTCTGATCCTCACGGTCAACATGAAAGACCGTCTAAAAACCTGGCATAATTTGCTATAATTCTTGTTGTATGTCAGAGCAAAGGAAAAATATAAGAGCAAGTTCATACTTGCAACTTGTGTTGAAAACCCCTTAATGTGGTCACTATGAATCGGCTGCAACTTGAGGGCACTTTACACATGCACACACACTTGCAACAGCTGCACATGAGTCAATTGGATGGTGGAGGTGGTCAAGGGTCATATCAAAACTAAGCAGTCCCCACCCAACTTGTAATCAACATGTGGAATTCACTGCTGCAGGAAGTGGTGGCGGGCAGCTACAAGCGTAGACAGCTTCAAGAGGGGCTTGAATAAACATATGGTTCAGAGGTCCATCAGTGGCTATTAGCCACGAGGTATAGATGGAACACTATGCTTGGGGCAGTGATGTTCTGTATTCTTGATGCTTGGGGAGCAACAGTGGGAGGGCTTCTGGAGTTCTGGCCGCACTGGTGGACCTCCTGATGGCACCTGGTTTTTGGCCATTGTGTGACACAAGATGTTGGACTGGATGGGCCGTTGGCCTAATCGAACATGGCTTCTCTTACATTCTTACGTTCTCACCCACAACCACTACTTTTGACAACCAGTGCTGCAGTAATGCAAATCACAGGGTATAGGAAAGTGAAGTTATATATCAAAAATCAACAAACAGCTTGTCCTTCTCAGAATCCATTCAAGCTTGAGAAAACTCAGAAGAGTCATACCTCTCCTTTTCATCTTCATCCCTTTCCCAACAGGTGAACTGGAAAAGAGTCTCTCTCCCTCCTTCTCTCTCTCCCCTCCTTTCTTCTGGCTTACTCTACTTTGTTTCTTCTATTTGGGGGAAAGTAGTTCTAGATCTTCTGTGGGTGGGGTCAACACCAGAGCCCCTTCTTTCTTAGCACCCAACAATGTCAAACCAGGAACCCACCAGGCCTAGTGGGTTTGTGGAGGTACCCCAAATCAGCTGCCTCTTTAACATCCAGTTTTCTGTCAGTTGCCTATCTGGAAGCTCCACCGTGGGGATGCTAAAGGGGAGAAGCAAGGGAGAGGTTGCTCAGAAGATGCTCTTTGACTTGCACAGGTTTGGCCGTGCCCTTCTAGGGCTCCTAGGTGGAAGGAGGCCACTGAGCATGCTGCAGGCCTTGCTGAGGCCTTTAAAAGGAGAGAGGGAAGAGGTCAAGGAGGATGTGCCCACTCTAGCTCCCAGCTCTGAAGGGAGTAGAGCTAAGAGAGAAGAGCTGTGATGGGCCAGTCCAGAAATCTGGCAGCCATTTTCATACCTTTTCCCACTAGGTAGAGTGGATGGCTGGGGGCACATTAATAAAGAGGCAGTAAAATCAGACCCCTCTGTCCAATTCTCTTGAAACTTGAAGAGTCTTTAAGAGAGAACATGGACTAGCCTCCCTAATATTTTAATGCAATTTGCTAAAAAAAATCCCACTCAGGAAAATCTACCATTTTCCTCACATGGAAAGCAATGGCCAGATATCCAATCTGACCTTAGGCCGCTTCTGCACTGTGATTTTTATCAGTCATTTGTCCCTATTGCTTTGGGTCCCCCGTTCCCCCTTTTCCATGTGTGTTTTGCTCCCTCTGGGACTACCCTGAAGCAATAGGGGCCATGGAGTGACAAAAATCACCGTGCAGAAGTGGCCCTAATAAAAATACGAATGGAACTTGACAGATCATGAGAGGGAAGGGCAGGAAGGGTTGCCTCAGTGCTTAGTTGTTGTGGCCCTTTCTTACACGCCCAGAGAAATGCTGATTGCCACTTTGGGGTCAGGAAGCAATTTCTGTCCAGGCCAGTTTGGCTGGAGATCCTGGAGGGGGTTGTTTCTTTGTTTTTTGGTCATCTTCTGGGCATGAAACAGGGGTCACCGGGGGTGTAGAGGGGAAGATATTTGTCCAGTCTTGGTGGGCAAACCCCCACTGGTGCTCCTTTGTTACCTTCTGGCACTCACCTGAGTGGAATGGGAGTGTCACATAATGTAGTGATGTCACTTCCGGGTGGAGATTCTGTCGCCACATCAAGTGATGCAAATTTGGTCAGCCTCTCTGGCCCCCCCACCCCATGTTGGTTGCCAGTGAAGGACTTTCAAGCCTACATGAGGACAATGATGTTACTACCTGCATGAGCATAGCATGAAGAATGAAATCTTCAATTATTTGTTTTAAATCTGTACGAAGCAGGGGAACGAATGCTGCCAAGGACACTTCCTTAGGGCTTGCTGAGGGGTCTTGCTTTCTTCCCCTCTCTTTCTTTAATTTTAAACTGTCAATTCCCAAAGAACCTCATTAAGAAGCTTGAGACTGAAAGTACAAATTAATTCAGAAAAAAGAACCCTCAGATACTAGCTCTGATGCACTTGAGGAAATCATATTGCAGATAGCAAGGAAATAAGCACAAGTCGAACTCGGGGACAGACCATCCATACAAATCATAAAGGGTGAAGGCATCTTATCCATGATGAACTCAATCCAATTAGCAGCTGGATAATCAAAGATCAGGCAGATGATCTTTCTGCTATGTAGATAAAGTCCTTCATTTTGTAGATAATTGATAAAGGCTGCAATCACACACAGTTCACACAGTAAAATGCAGTTGGAAAGTGCATTGAAACTGGATTGAAAGTGGATTATTTAGTGTGTGTGATCGCAGCCAAAGATTGTCAGAGTCGGTAGTAGCCTTTCTGGAGGGGGGCAAAGGCAGGTGATAGAATAGGGGCAGGCTTTTCCCTGACCTCTCCCATTCAGGAGACTATCAGTTTAATGCCTTTCAATCAATGCATCACCCAGGAATGCTTGTCTGCATTCTTTGCGTTAACTGCCAGGGCAGGGAGTCATCCAGAGCCATCTCATTTCTCACACCCCACATTTGTTCTGGGCTTCCTTGGCCTTTAGATCAAAACGTGTGGCTCCATCCATGTGGAAGGAGAATGTTCTAGAATTGCAGGCAGGTTTATCAAAAACTGCAAGGTTTTGGGTTTTTTTGGTCAAATCAGCTAAACGTCCATCCAGGAAACATTAAGCTTCTCCATGACGCAGCCATGGTCATATTGACTGATCGATTGAATGAAGCAGTCCCCCAGGCTGTTAGCAAGTAATCAATACAACAGTTAACCCCCCCCCCAGTTATAAAACTCCAAAAGTATAAATATCAGCAGAGATCCAACATAAATATTTATGTATTATATTTATACCCAATGGGGACCCAGAGCAACTCACAGCATTCTCCTCTCCTCCATTTTATTCTCACAACGACTCTGTGAGGTAGGACAGACTGTGCGGGTGGGCCTGGCCCCAAGTCATCCAGAGAACTTCCATAGGGAGAGAGAGGTACTTTTTTCGTGTTCGTATTTCTTTATTCATATTCCTTTATTCCTCAAGGACAATATGATCAATTATTCCCCAGTGTTTCAGGGCCTCCATCTTTGCTGGATTTAATTTCCGTCGACTCTGATGAAGCCAACCAGTCAGAGCCTGTATTTCCCTATCCAGTACCTCTGAGGCAGAGTCTGTCTGTCCATCCAAGAACAGACAGAACAGAGTATACTGATGAGAACCTCTAGACCAACTAGGTGAGAGGGAGCATATAGATGTTAAACAACACTGAGGAGAGAACAGGCCCCTGTGGCACACCACATTCTACTTTTATCCATCCATCCATCCATCCACCCACCCACCCACCCACCCATCTCTCTCTCTCTCTCTCTCTCTCTCTCTCTCTCTATCTATCTATCATCTATCTATCATCTCCCATCTCCTATCTACCATCTCCCATCTACCTATCTCCCATCTACCTATCTATCTACCTATCTACCATCTACCTATCTATCTACCTATCTATCTATCTATCTATCTATCATCTATCATCTATCTATCATCTATCTATCATCTATCTTATACCCCACCCTCCCTGCATAGCAGGCTCAGGGTGGCTTCCAACAAGTATAAATACAATTAAAATCATACAATTATTTAAAAACACAGCATATAAAACAAATACAAAACACGAAGTGCAGCCATAAAGCGCTGGCGGCAGTTAAGACTCACTTTTAGGTAGTGCATTTACAAACAAGGTTTCCACTTCCCAGTTGTTCTGGGATATCTATCTGCTCAAGGTTTCATACGGCATCAGTCTGATGTTGAAAACCACTGGCCGGGTTCTACAACAGCGGTGGCCTCTAATTGAATGCCTGGCAGAAGAGCTCCATCTTGTAGGCCATGTGGAACTGTAAGAGGTCCCGCAGGGCCCTGATCTCCTCCGGGAGCTCATTCCACCAGGTAGGGACCACCACTGAAAAGGCCCTGGCCCTGGTGGTAGCTTTAGTTGGTGTTGCTGTAGCTTTAGTTGGTGTTGTAGTCCCCCCCCCAGCACCACCCTCTGTCCCTGACTGCGAAGGAAGGAGGAAAGGCATTGTGAAGCAGTCCCCAGTATCCCAATGTCAGCAAGTTGGTGGGTCAAGAGATCGTAGTTGACCATGTCAAATGCTGCCATTAGATCAAGAAGCAAAAGCAGTGCCAACACACCTCGATCCAGATGTCTCCGGAGATCATCCATAAGGGTGACTGACCAGCACGGTCTCCGTCCTGTGGCCAGGGCGAAAGCCGGACTGCAATAGATCCAGGATTGCAGCATCAACCAAGAAGACCTGGAGCTTTTATTTTTATATAGCAATCGACCTAGTCATAGCGCGATGCCCCAATACTGTTTTTTCATTGTTCTTCTTTTTTTTTTTTTAACAAAAAGTGCTGAATGTTGCGGGGGGGTGGGGGGGATCCATTTGCCGGAAGTAGTGATTTCAACCCCCTCTGTTTCTCACCATGAGTGTATGTAGCCGCTACGGCATTGCATTTAGTTTCTCTTACTGCAAGCTGAATTGGCCTTGCAAAGAGCTAACTGCTATTGACAACCCTCGTATGCCCACAAGCACAGCCTTCCAGGCGTTCGCAGGTCTATCCCTCACATGGAAACATGACTAGAGCTAGTGCATAGCTAAATGGAAGCTCTGCTGCTTGTGGTCCTCCAGTTCGGTGTCATGGTTAGGAGCGCAGACTCTGATCTGGGAGAACCAGGTTTGATTCCCTGCTCCTCCACATGCAGCTGCTGGTGTGACCTGGGGTCAGTCACAAGTTCTCTCAGAGCTGTTCTCTCAAGAGCGGTCCTTGAAAGAGCTCTCTCAGTCCCACCTACCTCACAGGGTGCAGCTTACAATCTCCTTTCCCTTCCCCTCCCAACAACAGATGCCCTGTGAGGTAGGTGGGGCTCAGAGAGCTCTTTCAAGAACTGTCCTTTTAAGGACAGCTCTTGTCAGAACTATGGCTTGCCCAAGGTCATCCAGCAGCTGCAAGTGGAGGACTGGGGAATCAAACCCAGTTCTCCCAGATTAGAGTCTGCACAGTTAACCACTACACCGACCTGGCTGTAGGATGGGAGACCGACAAGGAAGTTCTGGGGCACTATGCTGGCAATGGCCTCTGAATGTCTCTTGCCTTGAAAACCCTCCAGGGTTTCCTTAAGTCGGCTGTGACTTGATGGCACGTTCTACCCACAACCAGTAGTGAAGCATATTAAACCAGGTGCTACTTGTAGTGAGCATATGTGGCTGTGATTGCCTGCAAGTCAAGAATACACACATGTGCTAGGACCCCATAAGGTGGGAGGGAAGGGGGACAGACCCCCAGCTGTCTGCTGCTGCACCTCAACAAGTCATCCTCTGCCAGGTTCTTTTTTACAAAAAGCTACGCCTCTGCTCCTTGATCAGGCTGGGGAGTCAAATGAATACTGCCCATGAGGAAGAGTTCAGTGTAAGAACTGGTTTGGTGTAGTGGTTAGGAGTACAGACTCTAATCCGGGAGAACTGGATTTGATTCCCCACTCCTCCACATGCAGCTGCTGGTGTGATCTTGGGTCAGTCACGAGTTCTTTCAGAGCTGTTCTCTCAAGGGCAGTTCTCAAAAGAGGTCTCTCAGCCTGGGGTCATTTAGTAGAAAAAGAGGTGCAGGAGCTCATTAGCATAACTCACTAGCATAACTTATTTGCATATGCCACACCCCCTGACATCACCGGAAGTGTGTCAGAAGGCAACACCCACCACTCAGGCTACACTGGACTGTTTTGGATTGCTAGCTATGGTGGGGGGAGCGCGCAGATCTGCCCTCGGAGAGGAGGGAGAGCTTGTACCTGAATAAAACTTGGTCTTAAAGGTGCCACTGGACTCTTTTGGATGACCAGTACGCGCAGGAAAGTGTGTGGCTGCTTGTGGGTCGAGGAGGGCAGTGTGGAGGATGCGCATGGCCTCGAGCAGGTAGGGGGCCAGGGCAGTGGTGGGGCAGAGGCACAGGAGGAGGCTGAGTAGGTGCAGGAGGCTGGGGCGGAGCTCCTTGCAGGCCTCGCAGGAGTTGCCAGGGCCTGCCTTGCAGAGGCGCTCGGCGAGGGCCGGCATGAAGACTGGCAGAGCTTGGGCGGGCTGGATGCCGTGGCCCAGGCAGTGGCAGAGCAGCTTGAGGGCCTGCTTGTGGCAGCGCTCCCCTGGGTAGGCCAGCAGGCCGGGAAAGGTGAGGGGGGGCTGCTGGGAGCAGGGGCGGGGCTTGCTGCATGTGCCCGCCCCCTGGGCTCCTTACTGCCGGAGCTTCACTCCTGTGCGCTCCTGCAGGAAATGAGCTCTGCTCTCAGCCCCACCTACCTCACAGGGTGTCTGTTGTGGGGAGGGGAAGGGAAAAGAGATTATAAGCTGCTCTGAGACTCCTTCAGGTAGTGAAGAGCAGGGTATAAATCCAATTTCCTCCTCTTCCTCCTCCTTCTTTCCAGTGATGGATATGGGCGCTGAAGTACAAATGTGGTCCTCAGTCGTATCACAGGGAACCTGTGTATTTTGTGAGAGTTTGTTTCATTCATTTCAAAAAGTACCAAGTCCTACGCAAGGCCCCTGTGCAAGTGTCCATGATTTTAGGAGATCCTGGTATGCGATCTGATATTAAAATAGTATTGTCTGGGAAGGGAATCCAGAGTGGACAAAGAAAAATGGTTCGGAATAAGCAATAGATTTCTAATGAATAATGAAAAAATATTTGTCATCATGAAAGCGGGGCACTGGGATGCAAATAGGACAGCTGTATCCTTTAATTGCAGCTGGATTAATAAAATGTAATTTTTACAACCCATTTGCAACAGGCCGCTGGGGAATACATTTTATTACCACTCTGGGTGCCTTCTAGTTAATAAATTCATGTCTTTTGAGCATAAGCGTTTGGCTTCAAATCCCAGATACAAGTTTATTAAAATTGTAATAGTTCTTGGAGACTATAAAATGAAATGAAGTGCACAAAATGTGCGTTTCCAGTGCATGGCTTTCAAGTCATTTCTACATGACTAATTTCCACATTTTCAACTTAGGCAGAGTGGGCTTGGATTTAAATAATAAATATTTAACCAGCTGCAGATCTGAGTCGGAAGACATTCAAGAAGTTGGGGAGGGGTGGCCCCCCATCTTATTTACATTTGTTAGTTTAAATAGAGACATTATGGCATTTTTAAAAATATTAACTGGAATTAATATAAATATCTGAGTGATGTTTCCAATGCAGGACTAGACTGTTTTGGTAAACTAGGAGACACGTGGCCTAGATCAAGTAGATCTCTATGTGGCCCAGAGACTTAGCGACACCTAGAAGATCTATTCTCTCTTGCTCCAGATTGCAAGATTAGATCTAATGGGTGGAAATTACAAGGGAGTCAATATCGGCTAAATATCAGGAGAAACTTCCTAATTGTAAGAGTGGTTGAGCAGTGGAACAGACTGCCTTGGGAGGTGGTGGATGCTCCTTCGCTGGACATTTTCAGGTGGAGGCTGGACAACCATTTTTCGGGTATGTTGTAGGGCTATCTTTTGGCTATGCTCCCGCAGAGTGCAGGGGGTTGAACTAGATGACCTACAAGGTCCCTTCTAACTCTAACATTCTATGGTTCTATGCAGGGCCTTTTTTTTGTAGAAAAAAGCCCAGCAGGAACTTATTAGCATAACAGGCCACACCCACTAGCAGGAACTCATTAGCATATTAGGCCACACCCCTGACAGCACAGCTCAGCAGCATATTAGGCCACATCCCCATATTACCAGAAGTGTGGTCATCCTTTTGCTTCTTATTCTGTTTACCTTGTTTGTTGTCAAAACCCAGGGCTTTTTTTTTAGCAGGAACTCCTTTGCATGTTAGGCCACACACCTCTAATGTAGCCAATCCTAATAAATTTCTGCTGTTGGGTGTGGCCTATTATGCTAATGAGTTCCTGCTGGGTGTGGCCAACTCAGGAGCCAGCTGGAACTCCATTCCTGTGCGTTCCTGCCCCAAAACATTCCTGGTTCTATTACACCAGCTCTAGAAATTGTAGGTACAACAAACGTGCAATCTGTTTTCAATTATTGTTCTTAACTGTTTTAATCTGACTATTAATGTATTTCTATTGTATTAAGGTATTTATATACTGTGATGCTGAATGGCCCTGTGATCCGCCCTGAGCCCATTTGTGGGGAGGGCAGAATATAAATCCGGGAAATAAATAAACAAATAAATAAAGGTCATCATAAAGTGATGGGAAGATCCAGGAGATTTTGTAAAATTACAGTGATTAGCAGGATGTGTTCGAGTAAACTGATTTCAGACTTGATTGTGATGCCTCGCATTCAAGGAATCTGGGAAATACTCTTCCACAGAGTAATTATGAATGATTGCAATTCAGTTTTCACCATCTTTGCGAACCTATACACTGCATTAAAATACAACATTCCTGTATGTCATAATCTTGCATACCAGGATCGGACCTTGAGTGGCTAGCTTGTGTATATCTGTAAAGTACCATTAAGTCACAGCCAATGTATAGTGACTTATGTCTTACTGTAAACCATGCCTATTCTTTCTTATGTTAAGCTTGATTCTAGACAAGGATCGTGAGCTGATACATTCCTATTGGTGGTTTCAATGAAACTCTGTAAACAGACCAATCAAAAGTGTATATATGTTTGTGGAGGAACAGACCTTATTGGTCTTTATCTCTGTTATTCTGTTGGTTCTTAACTTATCTGTGGGCATGGCTTTGACAGCCCGGACTGTACCCCCTGCACTATTTAATTCCCCTTCACAACCATCCATAAACCTGGTGGAAAACCAAGTGTACCTCCAATGCAGCCATTTCCCCCCCACACCCGGGGAACTGATCTCTGTCAGTGGGAGATCAGCTGTAACTTTGGGAGATCTCCTACAACCCTATGCTCTTAGGTTTTGTATATGAGGAAGGAAAGACATTTTTCTCCTTCTCCCAAAATACTAGAACTCAAGAGCATCCAATGAAGCTGACAGGGAATAAATTCAGGATGGACAAAAGGAAATACTACTTTATGGAGAGAGTGGTTAAAATGTGGAATTTGTACCTACTGTACCTACTGTGCAAATGCAACAGCTCCCACAAGGCAGAAGAAAATAAAACTCAGCAGCTGTGCAAATCAGGCGGTAGTGAAAGTGAGAGATAATCTGGGGCTTGGATCACAGGTGATTGCTGCTGTAGAAAATGGTATGTCTGCTTGCTGGACATCTTTACTGTGAATTTTGCTACTCCTCTAGCTGTGGTGGCCACTAAAAGTATAGTGTGTCATCAAGTTGCACCCAGCTCATGGTGACCTTAAGAAGTTTCATTTTATGGGGTTTACAAGGCGATAGATGAACAGAGGTGGTTGGCCTTTGCCTTCTGCTGCATAAGAAGCCTGGTCTGCCTTGGTGGTTTCCCATCAAAAGACCGACCGTGGTCAATACTGTTTAGCTTCCACAAAATCAGTCTAGCCTGGGCTATTAAGAGCTGCTAGATGACAGCCGCCAGCATGGAAGTAATCCAGGACGGTAGGTTGTATAACCACATAGCAGACGGGTCTGTTGGTGTCAAGGATATGTGGTACAGACATTAACTAATCAAATTCAGACTGAAATCACCCCTTCATTTGATACTATGGTTATAATTTATTTATTTATTTTATTTATCATTTGATTTCTAGGCTGCCCTCCCCGGGCTCAGGGCGGCTAACATCCAGGCACGCGTGCCAAATACATAAAAACAAGATAAAATACATGAATTACAATCATTACAAATAAAGTGCTTCAAGATGGTTGCAGATGGTAGTCTTCCAATTAAAGGTGGTATCCAAAGGATATTCAGTCAGATCTCAGCTCAGTGGTGTTCACATGCCATAGTGCTGCAGTTCGATCATCACAGGGCCACTCCCATACCCTGCTGTTTCCAACTCATTGGTGGTGGTGGTAGTGGTGGTGGTAGTGGCGGCTCCTACTCGAAAGCCTGGCAGAAGAGCTCCGTCTTGCAGGCCCTCTGGAACTGTACAAGGGTCCTGATCTCCTCCGGGAGCTCATTCCACCAGATAGGAGCTGCCACCGAAAAGGCCCTGGCCCTAGTAACAGCAAGCCTAGCTTCCTTAGGGCCTGGGGTCACCAGCAGATGTTGTGTCCCTGACCGTAGTGCCATTTGGGGCATATATGGGGAAAGGCGGTCCCTCAGGTATGTCGGTCCCTGGCCGTATAGGGCTTTAAAGGTAAGAACCAGCACTTCGAAGCGAATCTGGTATGCTATTGGCAGCCAGTGCAGTGCTTTCAGCACAGGATGGATGTGCTCCCGCCTAGGGAGACACATCAGAAGCCTTGCTGCAGCATTCTGCACTAGCTGCAGCTTCTGGATTTGCGACAAAGGCAGCCCCACGTAGAGAGCATTACAGTAGTCTAGCCTCGAGGTGACCGTCGCATGGATCACTGTGACCAGGTCATCGTGGTCAAGGAAAGGAACCAGCTGCCAAGCCAGCCTAAGGTGGTGAAAGGCCGACCTGGCAGCGGCTGCCACCTGGGCCTCCATAGTTAGAGAGGAGTCCAGGAGCACTCCCAAACTTCTAACCTCCGACACTGGCACCAACGGTGCCCCATTGAAGGTCGGGTGAGGGACCCCCAACCCCAGACCAGCACGACTTAGGCTCAGGACCTCCCTCTTCACCAGGTTCAACTTCAGCCGGCTCAACCTGAGCCACCCAGCCATGGCTTGCAGTGCCCGGTGCAGATCTTCAGGGGTGGAGTCTGACTGGCTGCCCAACATCAGATAGAGCTGGGTGTCATCTGCATATTGATGGCACCCAAGCCCATACCTCCGGGCAATCTGGGCAAGGGAGTGCATATAGATATTAAACAACATCGGGGAGAGCACCGCCCCCTGAGGCTCCCTGCATTCAAGCAGGTGTCTCCGGGACTGCTGTTCCCCTAGCTCCACCTTTTGTCCCTGACCCTGGAGAAAAGAGACGAGCCATTGAAGGGCAAGCCCCTGTATCCCCACGACGGCGAGGCGGCAGGTCAGCAACTGGTGGTCGAGGGTAATTAACCCTCGATGGAAAAATAAGAGTTGATAACTTTCAGAAACTGTCAGATTCAGCATGTGCTGATCCTAACGACATCATGAGGGGTGCAATGAAGCCCAAAATTCAGCATGGGATGCTGTGGAAAGTATTTTCATATTTAAATTTGCTTTACTCTAGTTTATTTCACATTGAGTTAGGAATGGGCAGGAGCTTGACCATTGCTTGGGACTACTTTTCCTTGGGGGCAAATATGGCTTATGTGAGGAACAATGCAGAGATACATTGCAGCCCCTTTCCCCAAAAGGACTTTTTGACAGATGTGTTGTCACCACACGTCCCTTATCTGTCATAATGATCAGCATTCTCCCTCCCAATGGGCACTCCAGTCCTGTTCGATAATTACAGAGCTTTAGACTCTAAAAATACACCCCAGTATACAAACATAATTAGTGCATCCCTACCAATGGAGGGGGAAAGATAGCTACACTCTGCTAATTTCTTCAGGATGAGTCAGTCGATAGTTTCTTCATATCGACTGACACATTTCTTTGGTAACCTTTACTTGGGGGCTGGCTTCAATTGATTTCAGCATCTTATTTTGTCTTCTGTGATATACTTGCCAAAGACTGTGCATGAAAACACTTTCATGTACAATTTGATCCAGATATTTACTGGCATTCTTCTTCGTTAGGTTCGTGTTCTGGGTTCCAACTTCAACCCACTTGTTTTGCAGCTTTAGTGCTGGTACACTAACAATGCTGTCCTAAGAGAGAGAGACTCAAATCTGGAGAGTCAGGTTTGATTCCCCCTCTTAAGAACATAAGAACATAAGAGAAGCCAATGTTGAATCAGGCCAATGGCCCATCTAGTCCAACACTCTGTCACACAGCGGCCAAAATATACCAGGTGCCATCAGGAGGTCCAGCAGTGGGGCCAGGGCACCAGAAGCCCTCCCACTGCTGCCCCCTCCAGCACCAAGCATAGAGTGCATCACCTGCCCCAGACTGAGAGTTCCCATCTATACCCTGTGGCTAATAGCCACTGGTGGACTTCTGCTCCATATGTTTATCTAATTCCCTCTTGAAACTGTCCATGCTTGCAGCTGCCACGATTTCCTGTGGCAGTGAATTCCATATGTTAATCACTCTTTGGGTGAAGAAGTATTTCCTTTTATCTGTTCTAACCCGACTGCTCAGCAATTTCATAGAGTGCCCACAAGTTCTTGTATTGTGAGAAAGGGAGAAAAGTACTTCTTTCTCAACCTGCTCAATCCCATTCATAATCTTATAAACCTCAATCATGTCACCTCTCAGCCGTCGTTTCTCCAAGCTAAAGAGCCCCAAGCATTTTAACCTTTCTTCATAGGGAAGGTGTTCCAACCCTTTTATCATTCTAGTTGCCCTTCTCTGCACTTTTTCCAATGCTATAATATCCTTTTTGAGATGTGGTGACCAGAACTGTACACAGTATTCCAAATGAGGTCGCACCAATGATTTATACAGGGGCATGATGATACTGGCTGATTTGTTATCAATTCCCTTCCTAATAATCCCCAGCATAGTGTTGGCCTTCTTTATTGCAGCTACACACTGTCTAGACATTTTCAGCGAGTTATCCACTACGACTCCAAGATCTCTCTCTTGGTCCGTCTCTGCCAGTTCAGACCCCATCAACGTGTATTTATATTTAGGATTTTTGGCTCCAATGTGCATCACTTTGCACTTGGCCACATTGAACCCCATTTGCCACGTTGATGCCCACTCACTCATCCTCAACAGATCCCTTTGGAGTGCCTCACACTCCTCCCTGGTTTTCACCACCCTGAACAACTTCGTGTCATCTGCAAATTTAGCCACATCACTGCTTACTCCCAATTCCAAATCGTTAATAAACAAGTTAAAAAGCATCGGACCGAGTACTGATCCCTGTAGTACCCCACTGCTTACCACCCTCCACTGAGAAAGTTTCCCATTTATACTCACTCTCTGTTTCCTATTTATAAGCCAGTTTTTGATCCACAAGAGGACTTGTCCTTTTATCCCATGACTATTGAGCTTACTTAGGAGCCTTTGATGAGGAACTGTATCAAAAGCTTTCCGGAACTCAAGGTAAATAATATCTATTGGGTCCCCCTTGTCCATATGTTTGTTCACTCCCTCAAAAAACACTAACAGGTTAGTGAGACAAGATCTTCCCTTACAGAACCCATGCTGAGTCTGCCTCCATAGTTTTTGTTCATCAGTGTGCCTACTAATTCTTTCCTTAATAACAGTTTCCACCAACTTACCCGGTATCGATGTCAGACTGACTGGCCTGTAATTTCCCGGATCTCCCCTGGAGCCCTTTTTAAAGATGGGAGTGACATTAGCTACCTTCCAGTCCTCAGGAATGGAGGCAGATTTTAAAGAAAGATTACATATTTTTGTCAGGAGATCCACAAGTTCACATTTGAGTTCTTTCAGAACTCTCGGATGAATGCCATCCGGGCCTGGTGATTTATTAGTTTTTAAATTGTCCATCAGTCAGAGGACTTCCTCTCTTGTTACTGCAATCTGATTCAGGTCTTTCAAACCCCCTCCCGAAATCGGTGCTTCTGGAGTGGGCAAACACTTCTCCTCTTCCACAGTGAAGACAGAGGCAAAAAATGCATTCAGCTTCTCAGCCATTTCCCTATCATCCTTCACTACTCCTTTTACCCCTTGGTCATCCAAGGGCTCCACTGCCTCCCTGGCTGGCTTCCTACTTCTAATGTATTTGAAGAAAGTTTTATTGTTGGCCTTTATGTTTTTTGCGATATGCTCCTCATATTCCCTTTTTGCTTGCCTGATCAGAGACTTGCATTTTATTTGCCATAGTCTGTGTTCCCTTTTATCAACCTCACTAAGACTAGCTTTCCACCACTTAAAGGAATCCTTCTTACCTTTTACAGCTTCCATTACTTTATTTGTTAACCATGCAGGCTTTTTTCTATACCTATTTGTACCTTTCCTAACCTGCGGTATATATTTTTTCTGAGCTTCTAGGATTGTCTTTTTAAATAGTCTCCAAGCTTCCCCAATGGTTTTGACCTTCTCCACTCTTCCTTTCAATTTCTTCCTCACATGTCCCCTCATACCAGAGAAGTTACCCCTTTTAAAGTTAAAAGTGGTTGCGTCAGTCTTTTTGGGCAACTCCCTATTTGTACAAATGTTAAACTCAATGACATTATGGTCACTGTTCCCAAGTGGTGCAATCACTTTTACATCTCTCACCAGGTCTTGGGTGTTACTTAGGACCAAATCCAGGATTGCCTCTCCCCTGGTAGGATCTGTGACCATCTGTTCCACAGCACAGTCATTGAGAGTGTCTAAGAACGCAATCTCTTTTTCTCTTCCACATGAAGCCTTCTGGGTGGCCTTGGGTCACTCTCTGTTCTTTCAGAACCCTCTCAGCCCCACCTGCCTCACAAGGCTCCTGTCATGGGGAGAGGAAGGGAAGGTGATTGTAAGCCGCTTTGAGACTCCTTAAGGTAGAGAAAAGTGGGATATAAAACGTTCTCCTCCTCCTCCTCCTCCTCCTCCACCACCACCACCACCACCAGTTCACTTCCATGGACTTAGAAGGGTGTAATTCTGCTCAGGATGACACCATAAATATATTCCTTGTGACGGAGAGGAGTGCCCTTGCTACTAAAATAATAGAGCCAACCCCCTGCATAACACACAAAATTCACAAGTATCTGCCCCCCACACACATCCCCAGTGACTGCTGTTCCATGCCCAGAAGATGACACACACAAAAAAACCTGTCCAGGATCTCCAGGCCAGTTTGCTTCCTGGCCCCAACATGGCAATCACTGTGGAAGACTATTGATTTCAATGGACTTAGAAAGGAGTAATTCTGTTTAGGACTGGTAGCATTGCACAGGGTGGGCACTAAAGTTCCCTCTAAGCTGTGGAATCTTCTGAGCAAAAAATTCTACTTTGGGAGATCCTGGCATTAAAGTTGTGAGTGAGCGATTTGGCTACTGCACAGGGGTCATTTCCTGCTGGAGCGTGGTGGAGTGGCACTCCGGCAGTAAGGAGCCCAGGGTGGGTGGGCCCCCCGGGGGGCCCGCCGCGCAGGCAGACAGGCCAGGGAAGGCCTGCAGAGCCCTCGCCACCTGGAAGGATTTAAATGCCTTTCTTTCCCTTCCCCATTCTAAACATGCCTGCCCTTTGTCAGTGGGTGTGGCATATGCAAAGGAGTCATGCAAATGAGCTCCTGCACCTCTTTTTCTATGAAATGACCCCTGCTACTGCATCAACTAGTTTGCTCTGGAGCCATCCTTCCTGAGCTAAGGCAAAAATGTGTGAGCTGGAGACTCAAAAACTGTGAGCTAGCTCACACTGACTCAACTTAGAGGGAACCCTGGTGGGCACCATGCTTGGGCAGTTTCTAGCAGAGACCAGCAGAGATGATGTCATTGGTCTGCATCACCGAGAGGAGCAGCTAGACACCGTTTGGAAAGTGCATCAGCACGGGCTGCCGCGGCACTGCCTCTGCTGTCATTAAATGCCACAGTCTAGTAATGGCAAAGCACCCTTCTCCATCAGAAGAAAAAATAGGAAGAAGAACGGGTGTGTCCTTCACGAAGTTCTCCTTCAACAACTCTATTCAAATGAATGGAGCTTCCATGGGGAGCATCCTGGTGGCTTGTGTCCTGATTTCAAGGAAGTTAACAGTGGATGCTAGTAATGTATACAACTACCAGAAATTGCTGCATATGCTACATGAACCACAACTAACAGTGTTTTGATAAAAGGAAAGCTGTGAGGAGGTAGTCCAGCAGCCCCCAAGCAGTCAGTCCTATATTTTGCATCATGCTTACAAGATACGCAGTTTAACCCAAGAATCGGCTGTACACTTTGGCTGAATCCTAAACCCCTTTGACATTAACAGGAATTACTTAGTAGACTTCCTTAGGATGGCTCTCTTCAGTGTACACCTCTTCCAGCTGCTCTGCAAAATTCAGGGAGTTTGATTCTGAATCAAAAGCAGCCACACCAAGAGTTGTGCATACAGGTGCATGTAGATTGCAAGATTGTGAAAGAGACCGCAGCCGGCTAGAATGTCTTGATCTGAGAACGTTTGTGTGCAGGGCATTGGATGAAAACGTAACTCATGCATCCCCTCTGATGCTGTCAGGGGCGGCATTTTCACATTTACCATTGCAGAAAGGAGGAAGGGAGGCCATCTTTTGGATCTTTTTCTAAACACATTATTATTTTATTCCTTACTCAACTAGGCAGAGTTACGATTGACGTACATATCAATATTTATTTATTCATTTATGAAAGGTGTAGGTTGTGTCTCCAGACCAGCACGGGGCAGTTCGCGACTAAAACCGTGAAACAAAAACCAGTCCATACAAGAATACAACTCAGTCAAAAAGGCATCCATCAGTCTACTTACGGGGGAGCTCCACTGCTTGAGTTGAAATCTGGTAATCCCTCCAGACCTTTTTATCTGGCTCTTGTTATTGCAGCAAAGGGCAAGAGAAGAAGGACTCCGTTTTCTCTCCTGCCACCAGATAATTGTTTTCATACTAAGGACATCTGGGGCCCTAGGAAAACCGCATTCCGTAGGATCCCTGTGGTCTGGAATGCTGCCGTAAAAGCATTCCAGTCATACGGGAGGGAGGGAAGTAGACCCCCTTCCTTTCGTCTTCTCCAGTGGTGGCGGAAAGTGCTGTCAATTCACAGTCAACTTATGTGACCCTGTAGGGCTTTCCAGGCAAGAGATGGACAGAAATTGCATCGCCATTGCTTGCCTCTGGACTTCCTTGGTGATCTTCCATTCAAATACTAACCAGAGCTGAACGTGTTTAACTCCCATGATCTGACAAGATCAGGCTAGGTTGGGCCATCCAACCTGGGGCTGTCCTACAGTACCACCAGAGTACTGGACATCACAGCCCGTGCAGAAGAAGAACTTCCAGATCAGAGGTGAGCCCAGGTTCCTAGTCGGCCAAGGTTTATATTCCAAAGCAGGCAATGATCAGTAACGCCTCCACTTGTAATTGCACAGTTGCATTTGTTCCTATGGCTTCCTTTTTTAGGGAACGGATATGCTGCCTCTTCAGAGCCCTGATCCTAAGTATTCTTGTCCCTTCATCAGGATGAGGTTCCGTGCCCTCTCCATCTCGTGGGACATGGGATAGTGGATGCATCCAATGTGGCGGCTTCATTTTTCAAGACATTGTTCAGCTCCTTTTCATAATATGCCTGTGTGAGAGGGAAATACTGGGGGACTGCTTGTATTTTTAAAATGTCTTTATTTATTTGATTAAATTTCTATCCCACCCTTCCTGCATACGGGATCGGGGCAGGTTACAACATGTAAAATTCACAATAGTAAAGCCAACTCTGATACTATAAAATCACTAACCCTTAATACAAGATGATGTTCTAAAAGCCATTCTCAGTGTTCCGGCACGATATAACAGGAGGGAGAAGTGAGGCCAGAGCCTATAAGAAATTTCTTTCCTGATGGTAGAGTTCATCGCTCTCAGATACTTCCAGAGCCAACATTATAGTCCACTGATGCACCAATTTACAACAAATTATGGGAGGAGGGGGTCAGATAGTATTTGATGTCCATTGCCTCAATTACAAGCCTGGTGGAACAGCTCTGTTTAACAGGCCCTCGGAACTGTAAGAGATCCCATAGGGCCCTGATCTCTCTTGGGAGCTTGTTCCACCACGTTGGGGTGACTGAATATGCCCTGGCCCTGGTTAAGGCTAGATGGACATCTTTTGGGCCAGGAACTTCCAGTAAATGCTGATCTAATGAGTGCAAGGTCCGTCAGGGCACATCTGGGGAGAAGTGGTCCCGCAGGTGTGTTGGTCCCCAGCCACTAAGGGCCTTAAAGGTTAAAACCAACACCTTGAAATAGATCCAGGATTCAATCGGCAGTTGAAACAGCACCAGCTGAATGTGCGGCCACAGAGACATCACATGTGTCATTTTGCTGCATATTGACAAAGCTGGAAGAGGCACCATGTGCTGAATAATTGTTTTCTCACCCAAATTTCAGCCTGGATTTTGGATCGATCAGTTTGGCTTATGTGAGCAAAATTGCGATAGGGATATTGGAGTCGAAATGCAAGAGATTCAGAATGTTCCCTGTTGGGGGGCCGTCACTTACTTCCCCTGTCTTTTCTTTCACCAGGTAACGCAGGTGAGTTCTTGACATGCTTTGGGACTGTGGATCAAGCTGATTTCATGCTGCAGAAGCGGCCTGTAAACAAGGTAGTGGTACAGATGTTGCTTATTTTATATCAAGAGAGACAGCTTGGTCTCGATTCTACTTGGAGTCAATGCTGCCAGGTTGCTTCCTAATCCTAGATGTGTGATGGTGGCCAGTGGTTGCTCGTTAGTGAGTGTAATGAGCTCTGCACGTGCTCAGGAGTATTTTCCCACTTTTCCTGGCGCCATCCAGGATCACACACTCTTTTCAAGCGGGCTTTCACGCGGCCAGACAAAAAATGACCCACAAGTAACCAGAGAGATGGACTGAGCCTTTCTTCATGGGAAGCTACTCTGGAACATTTTAAGTAGGAGCCTTTCAAACTATGATGGTTCACTACAGTGCAGTGTTTGTCATTGTAAAGACCGGGATCTCTCTCTTTAGCTTAGTATCATAGGATTTCTTAATTCTATTTGCTGGTGTTTGTAGAAGGTCAGATCCTAGTCTCACTACAATAATTTCATGCCCATGTTCATTTGCACCTGCATTTTTGTGCATGCATGCGGGAGGGCATGTGCATGTTGAACTGTGAAGGACTGCTAGCTGCAAGTTGTACCTCATTGTGTTTATTGCATTTATTTTTTCCAAATTTATTGTTATTAATTTTTTATTAATTTATTAATCCAAATTTATTTTTATTAATTTTTAATTAATTTGAATAGTAATATTCAATAATGATACACATACAGAACAGTATAAACAGTATGAAAAAGCAGTATAATATTATCAGTTTTACTATATTGCTGACTAAAGTAGTTTAGTAGCTCTAACCATATGGTAACCCATATATTTAGGAAGATATAAGTTGAACTAATGCAAAGAAGTAGCATTGTGCGTCCCATATAATTATATCATAACAATATCACAACTAGGCATTGCGGAAGAGATGAAGAAGTAGAGGTTAGTGGTCTAATCACTCGAAGTATAGAGGATTTCGAGGCTGGGAATCTGATGCTGAGATATGTTCCATAAATGGGGACCATTTCCCCACGAAACTGGATGTTCTAGGGTAGATGTCTGACAGAAGTAAATAATCTGTGATTTTTTCCTAGAATAAGGTGGTCCCAAACTTTGTTTAGCCAGCTGATACGTGATGGGGCCTTGTCTGATTTCCACTTAGAGGTTATCGATGCTTTAGCAGCCACTATGAGGCTGGTGATCAGATCGCGACTGGGCGTTGTTATGTCGTTTGATCTCCAGCTGTCCAAAAATAGCAGGATTGGGTCGAATGGTATAACATCACCTGTGATAAGTTTTATTTGGTTTGGAACGTCTTGCCAGAAAGATCTGATGTGTCGACACTGCCACCAGCAATGGGCAAATAAATGCTTTTCTTTTTATTTCATTTACGTTATTTAGAGCCCACCTTTCTCATGGGGCCTCAAGGCAGAGTACGCATAGTAAGTCAGCACAATCAACAAAACAGGACAGTCAATAACTAGTGCATTCGGAGATTAGAAGTCTGGAGCCACCAGAAAGAAACAGAAGCCTAGCATAAGTATTCACAGGACACATTAAGTGTTACAGAAATTACAAAAATAGCATCCTACTTACATAGATTCATAGAGTTGGAAGGGACCTCCAGGGTCATCTAGTCCAATCCCCTGCACAATACAGGAAATTCGCAAATATTTCCCCCTCCACACCCCCAGTGACCCCTGTTCCACACCCAGAAGATGACAAAAAACCCCTCCCTGGGCATGTAAGAAAGGGCCACAAGAACTAAGCACTGAGGCAACCCTTCCTGCCCTCCGTCTCATGATCTGCCTAAGTTCACACAATCTGCATTGCTGTCAGATGGCCATCTAGCCTCTGTTTGAAAATCTCCAAAGAAGGAGAGCCCATCACCTCCTGAGGAAGCCTGTTCCGCTGAGGAACCGCTCTGTCAGGAAGTTCTTCCTAATGTTTAGCCGAAAACTCTTCTGATTTAATTTTAACCCGTTGGTTCTGGTCCAAGCTTCTGGGGCAACACAAAACAACTGTGCACTCTCCTGCACACTATATAGAACAGTACAATATATAGAGTGCAAGTCCTAAAAAATTATCTAAGTACATTTGTGAAGCATTTTGTACCATGCAGCCTTATTACCTGCGCAGAAAAGCCCTCTTGGATAGTTCAGTTCAGCATAGTTTATGGAAGGCCAGGAGAGTAGGAGCCCTCCTGACCTCCTCAGGCAAGCTGTTCTACAAGGTGGGGGCCACCACGGAGAAGGCACATGTTTGGTCAATTGTTAAAGAAACCTTTGGGACATGTTGTCTTTGCTGATAATACAGCCTACTCAATTTGAGGGTGGCATGCTCCAAACTTGTAAGTCAACTGACACACAACCATCACAACAATTCTTCTGCCACCACTTTCTTCTGAATCACTATAGTTACTTGACAGTGGAGAGCCAGCTTGGTGTAGTGGTTAAGAGCGGTAGGCTCTAATCTGACAAACCAGGTTCGATTCCTCACTTCCCCACTTGAAGCCGGCTGGATAGCCTTGGGGAAGTCACAGCCCTCTCAGTCCAAAAATAAGCATAGCTTGCCACCTAGTGGTGCCAAAAAGAGCTACAGCTTTCAGGCAGCCAAACAATCTTCCAGGATCTCCTAGCTATTCCACACACAATGCCTTATGATAATAATTATTAATTATTATATTTGATGATATTCTAGCCCAAACAGTTTGGGAGAGGGGCTCAGATGTGTTTGTATCAAGTCCCTGTGCACATGCATGGTACTGATGCTGCACATGTATGATCAGATCAAAAGGATTTACATGTGGTGATTATAATCTTGCTAAGAAGCAAATGTGACCATGTGCAGCAATCTCATCTTCTAATTAGGAAGCAAAAGGGCTCCATGGATCTCAATCTGCTCTTGGGGTACTTCTTAGATTTGTACATGTCCACAGCAAAAGATCTTCCTCATGTTGACCTGTGAAGCACCTTTTACATCATTAAGTCTATATGAATGAAAACTATAACTGGCCACAGAGAACAGAACCATGAGCACTGAGCAAAGATTTCCTCAGGCTGCAATACAATTGACAAGCCATTCCTGGCATGCTGGTGCTCATATATCTTCTCTAAGCTGAGTATATGGTGTGGGAATTTTCTATCAACCTTTCTGTATACCAGTGTAGTGCCCTCGGGGGGCAGGGGAACATTGTACCTGGAGTCCATGGGGTCTTGAGATCATGAGCCCAGTCACTGATTCCTTATGCAGGTTGCTTTTTTATCAGTCCAGATCCCAAAGGTGTGATTCACTTCACCCACCTCAAGAGTTACACTGCATTACACAGGAGAAGAGCCACAATGCTGCAACCTGCCTCCTACTTTTGTCTTCTTCTTATCCTGCCGGCCTTCTCCCATTTCACCTCCCTCCCTTTTTATAGCCCCAGCTTCACACCTAGCCCTTGAGTTAAGCTCTGCCCTCCTCACCTCTGTTCCCTGCTTTGCCTCAGAACACCTGTGCCCAGATAGCCATTGGCCCCGGTCACACGGGCCAGAAAACGCGCGGGGGAGGCATGGCAGTTTGCCCCGGAGCTAAATAAGGCGCGGTAGCCCGATCTCACAGGCCACCGAGTTGCCACGCGCCAGCTCCGCGCCGTGATCACACTGCACTGCTGCAGCGTGGCAAAACAGCAGCACAGCAGACCACGCAAGTGCGAAGTGCGCATGCACCGTTGGGGGGGGCGGGCCGCTGTCGGTGACTTGTATGTGCGCATACTCTGTCCAGCGTTGGTGCGCATCCCAGGGAAACTTACAACATCCGGAAACCCCGAGGACATGAGCGGGCGTCGGAAGCCGCGGGATACCGGCGCTCCCGCGATCAGACGCCAGCCTTTGCCCCGGGGTTTCCAGAAACTAGTACCTCGGACCTACTAGTTTTTTACCCCGCGTTTTCGGAGGGAAGCCGCGGGTTGGCCACGGGAGCCCTACGCCTCCCAGATGTGCTCGTATGAACGCGCACGGAAAGTCCGCAGGGCTCCCGTGACTTCAGCGGGGCAAATGCTCCGTGTGGACGGGGCCATTGTTCTTTAATCCAGGCTTGTTCATGGCCTCTGTACCCTTTGAGCTTCCCTGGGCTGGACTGCAAAGGTTGTCTTGTTGCTGAGTCTTTTGCACCTTTCTGCCCTTAGTCCCACCCTGCTCCACCCAGGTGACTCATGTTACTGGGCCTAAGGAGTTGTCGTGCCCTACCAGGCAGTTTGTTTCTGGGCAGTCCACTACGACCAGGTTATCTCTCTTCCTGGCTTTGAAGAGGCTACTTTGGAGGGGATCAGCTACTTGATACCAGCGATCTGTATGTTTTTTATCCATGGTTTTGAATGGCTTTAATTGCCTGCTGTAGTTGGATGATTTTTAATAGCCTCGATAGCAGGTCTTAACTGAATGGCTTGAATAGTCGACTTGTACTTCATTAAGTAAACCTCCTTGGGGAACCTTCTGAACTGACAGCTGGGATAGAAATTAAGTAAGTGAATAGATTAATGCTATATTCTGGAAGTGACGTTGATACAGAGTGACAGGAAACAGCTTTCATTTCCTGTTCCTGCATAGGAAGTGTTATATCTGGACATAAGAAATCTTCCATCTAGAGGGAACATGGAGAGGCATGTCTGGGCCTGTCTGGACAGTCCATCTATTTGGAGCTTGAAACCCCAGAACAAAGGCAGGCAGGATCCTGGAACCTGCCTGTAGATTGGCCCCTGTGGACAGCCAATCTGGCTAGCCAATCTGGAGCCTGGAGGCCATTTGAACTCACCAATTGCATGGGGGGCTGGGAGTGGCTTAGGTGTATATCGTTAGGGCAGTCGCCCCATGTCAAGCATTCCTGTTGAGTTGCAATAAACGGCTGCTTGCTGAAATCACTCTGCCTTTGCCTCTGCTGTGTTAAACCCACTATTAAACAGGAAGGTTCCCCTAGCAGTAGAATTAAGGATCGACCTCTCTCTCTAACATCACACTACTAGAGCTTCCCAGTTGGTGACAATAGGTGTTACTTGATCTCTCAATTCTTGCTTTTTTTCTTAAAAAAAAAAAAGTGAGTCTTTATTCTCTTTCCTTGTAGAGATATAAGGGGAAGAGCGCATCTTTGCAAGAGAAGGAATTATTTTTAAAAAATGACAGTTGAGAATTCACAGACCTTTTCACACCGATTGCTATATATCTTAGTGCTGATTTTTTAAATAATAATAATAATAATCCAAAAGCCCTGGTGGCTCAGAAGCCGGGGGGGGGGGGCACTGCTGGGGAACTGGTGCAGAGAAACAGCAGGGAAACCCACCACAAAAAAGCCCCGTTGCTGTTGTGCTTTATCTGTAGCTACACCAGCAGTGGGGAAGCCACACATGCCCCCTCCCTATGTGGAATCCACCTGAAGCCTGTGGAAGCATCCCCCACTTGAGACAGACCTTTACAGTGTTTGTGTGTGTGGCATCATTCTCGCCAGGTCCTTTCCTTTCCCAAAAGAGTGGAAGGAAAATGCCACTGTGAAGCTTACATGTAATGTCATTCACAGCTTGTCAGAAGCATCGACGTCCTTGGGTCTACCAAGCCAAGAACGTTATCATGGGACCAAATGCCTGATCCAAGCCAAGATCTTCAGGCCAATGTGTGTGTGCGCGCATGGTACGATGCTGTCAGATCACTTCCAAGATGGGAACCCTAGGAATTAATGACCTTCAAAATATCCGGTCGTTAACAGCTTTGCTCAGGTCTTGCTAACTGAGAGCCACGGCTTCCTTGACGGAGTCCATCCATCCCACGTTGGCTCTTCCTCTTTTCCTGCTGACTACAGCTTCTCCTAGCATGATTGTCTCTTCCAGTTTCTCTTGTCTTCTCATAATGCGACCCAAGTACTATAGCCCCAGTTTAGCTTCGAAGGAGAGTCCAGGCTTGATCTGATCCAGAACACACTTATTTGTCTTTTGGTCAGTCCACAGTATCTGCAAAAGCTCTCCTCCAATACCACACTTCAAATAAATCAACTTTCTTCCTGTCAGCTTTCTACACTGTCCAACTTTTACCCCCATACATAGTGATGGGGAATACTAAAGCATGAACTCACTTGGTTGCCAGGGACATAGCCTTACACTTCAGAATCTTATCTGGCTCCTTCATGGCTGCCCTTCCCAGGCCAAAACGCTTAGCTCAACTGATAATGTTGAACCAAGACTGAGCACTGAATGATCATCTGTGAACTGCACATGAATTCATTCAAGTCCAATTCCTGTTCTGTCTTCTTGATTGTAATATTGACTCTAAGAGACTTGCTTTGATGGGGGGGGGGATTTCCTGTAACGTATATGTAATGTGTTTGCAGCCACTGTTAAATTCAAAGATGAGAAGTAAAACCCAGAAAACCCTTTGGTTATTGCCACATTTAGAGGGGGGGGGGGGAAGTATACATCACCAAGTGTTAAATCCAATCTGATTTTTGCTTTAAAACACTTAGGAAAGACATGACAATCTTTTTGCAAGCTTTAAATGACTGCTAACTAATCAACATCAGTTAGTCCCTCGCTAACACTGTGTGTGATTTCTAATTACTTTTGCACTTTATCATTGTTTAAACACAATCAAAACTAATTGACCATATCCATATATATACACACATACACACACACACACACACACACACACTGTTGTAGGTTGCAGTGGTGTTTTGCAGTGTTATTGTTCCACTTTTCTTTCAAAGCCTCCCAGCTCTCTCTGCATCATTAAAACTTAAATTGGACTTCAATGATAAGCATATTTTATTATAATTATCAAACAGAAGGGAATATTCACTACACGGTCAAAATGCACCGGAAGGATAATTGCCAGGGTCTTCATTTCATGCTTAGTGGTCTCTCTTCGCAGGTCAACACTTTTTAAAAGGGAGAGCTTTAATTTAAAATGAATCATTCCCCTCACGATACTGTGATTGTAAAAGTCAGGAGCAAGAGCAGGGCCTAGTGTTAGGTGGCACAAATGCTCATTTTAGTGAAAAGAATCGTGATGCCTGCATATGAATGATATGAGAACAATTGGGAGGTTACATTAGCATGGCTGGTGTGACTAATTTGTCAAAAAGGGGGGGGAGAATCCTTGAAAAACAAAAGAAAAGTACAAAAGAGTGTAATAGTTGAAAAAGATGTACATAAAATCACCTTGAACTAGGGTTGGCGGGTACTCCCTGGCAGGTACCCCTGGGTGGTATGAAGGGCTTACTGGCAGTAAACCGAGGCCTAAGCCTCTGTCACTGGCTATGCAATGATGTCACTTCTGGCACGCACCAGAAGTGACATTAACATGTCACTGGCAACACGGGGATGCTCTGGTATTTGGGCAAAAAATCATAGTAGAAACCGTTTCTACCACAGATGTTTTTGTCCAAATACCAGTGTCCCCATATAACTGGCAATGGGATGATGCACACCAGGAGTGATGTCACTGCATTGCCGATGACAGAGGCCTAGGCCTTAGTCTGCTGCTGGTATGTTCTCCTGCTGGCCAGCTCCTCGGTACTGGAGGGAGGTGCCCCAGAACAGAGGATTCCCTGCCCTTGGCGATCTGGGAACCCTACTTTGAACCCACTTGATTGAAAATGATAAATATATTCAAATAAGAAAATTTAAAATGTCGATTATTACCATTTTAACAGTGTGTTAAAGATTATAAGGCACATAAAAGAAGCATACAGAGATGAATAAATAACAGCTGAGAAGTGATTCAAATACAACTCCCCCAAACAAATTCCAAACAAACCTGCAACAAGGCTGCACAATAATATACTAGGGTGCCACACCCTTGGTGCGCGCAGGGGATCCCTTGCCCACAGATCACAGTAGTGGAAGGAGAAAAATTAAAAAGAAAAATAAAGCCTCATCTGCTTACAGGAAACTCTTGCCATAGAGTTCCTGGTGATTCCTAGGACTACGCAGAAATGACAAAGGGTAGCTCTAGGAGTTGCCAGAAACTCTAGGGTAAAACTGGAAGTTCTTACCACAGAGTTCTTTGCAATTCCTAAGTCTACCCAGAAGTGACAAAGGTAAGAACTTCCAGTTTTGCTATCTATTTTCCAGCAATTCCTAGAGCAACACTTTGTCACTTCTGAGTAGTTTTAGGAATTACCAGGAACTCTATGGTAAGAACTTCCTGTAAGGAAACAAGGCCTTATTTTTCTTGTTAATTTTTCTCTACAGACATTCCCACCCCCCCGCCCCCCACAACCTTCCCACCAGTTGCCACCAGGCACAGCCAAGCAACACTATGGTATCCTAGCAATTCCATTTTGACTCTTCTGCAGATACACATAATGATTCCTTTTAAAACACCAGTTTTGGATTCATTTTTGGATTGGACTTTTATAGATACTATTTTGTTGGGCTGGACTTTCTGTTTGTTATTAAGCATAGCACAAACTGATTATGCAGATACATAAATTTTCTTTTTTTTTGCCCCCCAAAGGGGATTTTTTTTATTGCTTTTTCTATAAACTGCAACAAAAAAAGGGGGGGGACTACAAACTAATGGTGAAAGTAAAGAAAACCCACTAAAACCCAAGAGATGGTGGTCATACATAATGCTTGTAGAATCATTAGCTCAAGGTTACAGTTAAAGTTCATTGAATATGTTCGTCTAATAGTCTATTTAAACTAGAAAATACAAAAATTGAAAAATCCCCCATGTCTGCCTTCATAAAGAGCAAAGTAAGAAATAGTTATACAAAATAAAAAACTTTAAGACATTCCAGAGTGCAGTAACTACTCACTTTTTGTCCTTTTTCTTTCTCAAGTGATAGCTTGTTTTGGGGGCTGCTGCCCCCAATGCTGAGTCAGAGCTCATCAGAAGATGCCACTGCTCCCTCTTCATCACTTGGTGCAGTTGTTTTCCTTTCCTTTTGCTGGACACCTATGAAGATGCAAAAACTCATGTGCCTTTTCAACAGAGTCATTTTTTTTTCTTTTTTGTCCATAAATTTGAAGATTATGCCTTCGGGGACAGTTCATCTGTAGGCGACATTGTTTTTCTGTAAAAATAGAACCAAGTCCCAATGTTTCCTTCTTTTCCTTCTTATTTCAAACAGACTATCCTTCAACACTTTTATTTCTTTGTCCTTGATTTTCAAGGTAGCTCCGTTTGTTGCTTTAAGTATTTGTCTTCTGGAGAATCTCACCGTAACTTCCCTGGGCAGATTATTTTTTCTTATGAATTCTGAATACAACCTAAAGACCGTATCAATTTCGCTTTGTAATATATCCATTTTAACATCCGCAATCAGGCCCAAAGCATCACACATAATCTGCTTCAGATTCTCTCCCTTCTCTTCCGGGACACCTTGAAATCTTAGGACATAGCTTGCCCTTTCCATTTGCAGCTGTAACAAATGGGATTAATTGGTTTGTTTCTTTATCTCCATCGTCTGCAGTTGTTTTTGAAGCTTCTTAGTATTGGCATCCATCTCTTTAAGCTCTTGCTCCATTTTTTCTGTTTTTTTAACTGTCTTGTTCAATTGAGTTTGCTGTGCATCAAACTTACGGTGTAATGCTGTAACTTGTTCCAGCAGGGGTTGCAGTGCTTCAGTCAACATCCTTTGCAGCTCTGTTGTTGAGTCCTGTCTAGGGACAGAACTTGCTGGGCTGGCATTTCCGGCCAGCAGCTTAGGTTTCGTTTGTTTATCTTTCTCATCCCTCCGTGGAGGCGCCACATTGAGAAATTGTTTACTTTTTGTAAAAGTTATCTCAGTCTCTAGAACTCTTTGCAAAGCCTGGTAAGTTCTTACAAGTTCTTTATTTTAGTCCATCTTGTTTCTATAGCCCACCCCCCCTTTAAGCCTCTGGTTGAAAATACGTTTGTTTTCTTCTTATCAGGGGAGAGTTCACTCCCCCCCTTCGCTTTTTAAGGGGAGGTTTTCAGCTAGATCTATGGTGTTTCTTGCTTTCACTTAGACTCACATTTCAATGATGTAGCCACTTTCATCCGCTTTTAGCTCATACACTTGGCCACCAAATGCTTTTTTCAGTGTGTGTTCTTAGTTCCTTTCATGGATGCTCTGCGGCAGGACCTTCGGGGCATGGAAGAGCCCCCCTTCACTGGCTAGTCACCGGAGGAAGAGCTCTCCTAGCGCCCCATGGCTGGGAGCCCAACACAAGGGCTCCGGGGGGGGGTGCGGACAGTCACACCCCCTCTCAGCCGCAGGCACTGGTGCTGGCTCCCGGGAGATTGGGAAGCTGTGGCCGCCATAGCAGATGCCAAAACCAGAAGTCCTGCAGATACATAGTTGATGATTTATATTTAGTATGTTTATATTTTTCTAATTAATTTCATTCTTACACAATAAGCAAAGAAAAAAGTTAATGACACATAAGTTGTTAATGGATAGAGTTTATTGAATTATTTTACAAATTGTTAATTGTTTGTGTGTGGCATCACAGTTTCTTGTTCTCATTATTCTGGTATTTTGGATTTTTTTGTATAGTGTGTGCGTGCGACTGTGTGCATGTCTGCCCCTGTAAGTCACGTCAACCTTTGGTGACTGATCCCTATTGGGGGCCTGGAGGATATTCAGAGAGGTAGCTAAATAAAGCCTGCCCACACCTCCCATCTGCTGGTATTCCAAGGAGGTCTCCTATCCAAGTACTAACCACAGTGGACCCGGCTTAACTTCCATGATCTGACAAGATTGGGTTTGTCTGGGCTATCCAGGTCAGGGATTATTCTGGTATTTTTGTAGCAGTGATTCCTCTATTTTGCTGTACTCTTTCAGCCTAACATTCCCTACTAGGTGGTTATGAGGGGGTGAAATGATGGAAATGCCAGGAGATTTGAGGGGCAGTGCCTCTGGAGGGTGCAGTTAGGAGAGTATATGATATCACTACCAGGTGATACTCTAGGCTGCCTCCTAGAATAGGTTTTCCAACCTCCAGGTGGCACCTACTGATCTCCTGTTATTACAACTGATCTCCAGACAACAGAGATCAGTTCCCCGGGAGAAAATAGCTGCTTTGGAGGGAGGACTCTATGGCATTATACCCTGGCTGAGGTCCATCTCCTGCCCAGGCTCCACCTCCAAAATCTCCAGTTATTTCCCAACCCAGACCTGGCAGCCCTGCTTCTGGAGTATCACTATGCACTTCTCAGTTCCTCAGAGTGGGAGGCAGAAGAGGCTAGAGGTGCCCTCCAGGCCTGTAGCCAGGATTTTTAAATTTGGAGGGCCTTTAATATGCCCCCCCCCCAAGGGAGTGCTAAAAATAAAATGAAAAAATGAAAGTTGAGGGGCCTGGGCTGGATGGGAAGTTGGGGAGCCTTGACAGTAAGTTGGGGGGCCAGGCCCCGAGATGCCCCACTGTAGCGACGGACCTGGTGCCCCACCCTCTGAGATTAGGCAGGTGGCAACCTGGGAGAGGGGCCTTCTCAGTCATGGCACCAAAACTCTGCAACTCTCTCCCCAGGGACATTTATCTGTCTCCATCTTCTGCCAGTCGGTGAAGACCCTTTTTGTCTCATTTGGTGTTCCCTCCTTCCTGCCCAATAATTTGCTATTTTTATGGTCTTGTGTGTGTGCTTGAGCTCTGGTATTAATTGTTTTAACAATGTGCTTTTGTTGGTTTTAATGTTTTTTTTAAAAAAATGTGATTCCCTGATATCTGTTTTTAATTGGTTAGCTGCCTTTCTATGGCCTTTGAGAGGGCAGAAAGGGAGGGTATAAATTTTGTAAATAAATGAATAAACTTTAGTGGCTGGAGGAAAGTCGGCAAAAATCCCTCTCCCTGCCCCTTCCAGCAAAAAAATCACTTAAGGTCTAAACCATTATTTTGTTATCACACACACAACACACTTATAATGTAGGTCAGTATTTATTTATTTAGATACTTATATACTGTTTTTTTCCACTCCCTATTGGGGATTCAAAGTGGTTTACAACATAATTCTTCCCTCCATCTTATCCTTACAACAACAACCCTGTGAGGTGAGTTGGGCTGAGAAGGAGAGAGAGAGAGAGAGAGAGAGAGAGAGAGAGAGATTGGTCCCAAGGTCACTAGGGTTGCCAACCTATGGGTCGTACCTGAAGATCTCCCACTATTACAATTGCTCTCCAGACAACAAAAACCAGTTCCCCTGGAGAAAATGGCTGCTTTGGAGGGTGGACTCTATGGTATTATAGCCTGCTGATGTCCCTCCTATCCGTAAACTCTCCTCTTCCCAGGCTCTACCCCCAAAATCTCCAAATATTTCCCAATCCAGAGCTGGCAACCTTAGTCACCTAGCCAACTTCCATGGTAGGGTAGAAATTCGAACCCTAGTCTCAGAGCTCTGCATCTGACACTGTCTACTACACCACACTCTCTTTCATATTATCCTATCCCCTATTGCAGTTAGCATCTGTGGCCAACTTGACTACATCCCCTTAATAAGTAACAGCAGCGACCAGGTTTGAACCAGTGGCCTTGTGGATTGCAGCTCATTAACTGAGCCACCATGCCTTGCTGTAATTGCTCACATTATCTTGTTGTGTAAGTGAGGCCAGTATGATTATCCTTGTAGTGCTGATGGTGGGGGTGGGACTGAAGCTGAGGCTGAGAGGTAGTGGATTGCACCTAGAGAGTTCACGGCTGAGGTGAGACTCACGCTAGGAAGTTAAGGGCTAGGGCCGTCACACCGGCGCCCTGGCTTCAAAGGCTTCTTTAGAAATGCCAGAGAGGAGGCTGAAGCAGAGGATCTTTTTTTCCTACAACAGCGACGCTCTCCAGTGGTTAGAACGTTCCGAACCACAAGGCCAAGGTCTCTACGGGTGTAAATTGTTGCCGCTTGACTGGGATCCATTTTACATCTTCAGAGAATCGGGCCAAAAGCCCTTTCAGGTTACTTGATTAATACTTTAGCAGAGCTGGAAAATTATTTGAACGTTCGGGGGCCTCTTCTGTCATTCCGTGAAGCCCTTGACATTTATTGTAATTAAAAATCAAAATGCCTACAAAACATCTCTCTTGTTTAGACGGTAAAAGAAGTGGCCTTGACCCTGAGCTTGGGACTTTAATTCATCTAAGAAAGTATGGTGCGGGGGAGGGGGGCCCCTCGGTCTGCAACTTACAAGCCCCCCCCCCCGGTTACTTTCCACTTCTATGTATATTTATGAAGCTGACATTCACAGAATTGGAGTGTTTTGCTCGGGGTCATACACACGTCTTTGTTGCATTCTGTCATAGTCTAATTAAATTCTGCCGAATGGCGGGAACTAAGTCTAACTTACTGAGACGGCACCAGCATGGAGTTCGAACGAAATTTCATTTTGGAAAATTCAGATTTAATCTGGTCATCTCCACCTGCCTCCATTTTTGCTCTCGCTGGAGTGAAGAGTGGCAGCTGGGGCCCGGAGTTGGAGGCAGGAGTCTCTTCCTACTCAGAGGATACTGCTGGGAGTATTTATTACAGAAAGTAGGGTAGCAACCTCCAGATGGGACCTGGAGAACTTCTGGAACTCCCTGGCTTCAGACCAGGCTTTGGTACAGAGATGGCTCTACTAACTTTAGCTGATGATACCCATCTGAGGGTAGACAAAGGCCAGGCCCCTTTGTTGCTCTGATATGACTTATCTGCAGCCTTTTGACACAAGTGGCGTGACTCCAGAAGTGAAGGGAAGGCGTTTTTAAATGACTTCACTCCCTATGTCACACCACTGCGATGGCACCCTTATGCAAGTGAAGGGAGAAGGCATTTAGCTTCTCTTCACTTGTGGAGGTGTGCCACTGCAGTACAAACCTGCGGGTGAAGGGAAGGCATTTTTAAATGACTTCTCTTCATTCCCCAAATTGCGCTGTGATGGGGGCATGCCTTTGCAAGTGAAGGCATCTTAAATGCCGAATAAATCTGGGTTTCCTGATTATTTACCCAAATCCCAATATCGGTATGATTTGGGAATATTGGGAAATACCAATATTTTTGGGTTGAATCTGGAAAAAGGCGATTTTTTTCACACACACCCCTAGTTACAACCACCCAACCTGCCATCTTAATTAGACAGTGTGTCTAATCTAGACAGTGTGTAGCTGCAATAAAGAAGGCCAACGCTATGCTGGGGATTATTAGGAAGGGAATTGAAAACAAATCAGCCAGTATCATAATGCCCCTGTATAAATCATTGGTGCAACCTCATTTGGAATATTGTGTACAGTTCTGGTCGCCACATCTCAAAAAGGATATTATAGCACTGGAAAAAGTGCAGAAAAGGGCAACTAGAATGATAAAAGGGTTGGAACACTTTCCCTATGAAGAAAGGTTAAAACGCTTGGGGCTCTTTAGCGTGGAGAAACGACGGCTGAGGGGTGACATGATCGAGGTTTATAAGATTATGAATGGGATTGAGCAGGTTGAGAAAGAAATACTTTTCTCCCTTTCTCACAATACAAGAACTCGTGGGCACTCCATGAAATTGCTGAGCAGTCGGGTTAGAACAGATAAAAGGAAATACTTCTTCACCCAAAGAGTGATTAACATATGGAATTCACTGCCATAGGAGGTGGTGGCAGCTACAAGCATGGACAGTTTCAAGAGGGAGTTAGATAAACATGTGGAGCAGAAGTCCATCAGTGGCTATTAGCCACAGGGTATAGATGGGAACTCTCAGTCTGGGGCAGGTGATGCACTCTATTCTTGTTGCTGGAGGTGGCAGCAGTGGGAGGGCTTCTAGTGTCCTGGCCCCACTGCTGGACCTCCTGATGGCACGTGGTATATTTTGGCTGCTGTGTGACAGAGTGTTGGACTAGATGGGCCATTGGCCTGATTCAACATTGGCTTCTCTTATGTTCTTATGACCTTACTAGTCTACTTTGGCCCTGACCTGGATAGCCCAGGCTAGACTGATTTCATCACATCTTGGAAACTAAGTAGGACTGGCCCTAGTTAGTATTTAGATGGGAGACCACCAAGTCTAAGGTCCTTATTCAGAGGCAGGCAATAGGAAATGCCTTGAAAATCCAGTGGGGTCACCATAAATTAGCTGTGACTTGATGGCAGTTTCCACCACTGGTCTACTTTGACCTAAATAAATCCGGCCCTGGTGGTGGAACTCCTGATGGCACCTGGTATTTTTGGCCACTGTGTGACACAGAGTGTTGGACTGGATGGGCCATTGGCCTGATCCAGCATTGGCTTCTCCTATGTTCTTATGTTCTAATCTTCAGCTCCCCAATGCAGCATGAAGCAGGTAATAAAAAAGGACACTCTCATGACCAGGCAGAGATCTCATACATTTATTTAGGTGCACAATGAACGACAGGGGTGACTACCCCTTTTTTCACCTGGAAGAGGAATGGGATCTAGAAACATCCATGCCCAGCCTCAGAGGCTAATTTACATGTCAAGAAAAGCAGCAAGTGAAGGTGCCCTCAGATAACAACCTTTAAAAGAACTATACATTTCACAGCATTTTTTGCCATCTCTGATTCACACCTCTGCAGGTTAAAATCCTTGCTGTTTCCAGAGAAGATGAGGAGGACATGAACTTGTAATGAAGACTTGTTACTCTTCCTTTTAACAAATGTTAGCGCTCTCTCTCCCTCTCTCTCTCTCTCTCTCTCTCTCTCTCTCTCTCTCTCTCTCTCTCTCTCTGATGAACATTTGTCCACTATGTTAGGAAGCGAAAGCATGATTAAAGGGAGACTCTTTTGTACATATAACATGCGGTTCGGTTAATCTTTGTGGCCGTGCGAATACTCTGGGGCAATTAATCTGGAACAACAGACAGAGTATTTAGGGAAGCAATATAAATGTTAATATAAATGAGAATTCTGTGTGCACAAGGCAGAAAGGTCAGGTTTCCTTGTGATCACCTGAGACGATGTGATAATGAACATTTAATAATGTCAAAATCATATTACTTATTAAGGAGAGACAGAATATCGTCAAAGTCTGTCACCCCTGATGAAATTGTCACCATAGCTGAAATGGAAGAAAGCCAGCAAGTCATTCCGGAAGATTTATGGAGATAACTTTTAGCACAAGAAAGAACAAGAGTGGTTTCCTGATTTAAAGCACCCAGGATGCCCTTTTGCGACTGTTTTGCTAAATTTTCCTTTGGAAGCACTAGAAAGCAGATCTGTTGGATTTGAGTCCGGTAGCACCTTAGGGACCAACAGGATTTCCAGGATATCACCTTTCGAAAATCAAAGCTCCCTTCCCCAGACTTGAAGCAGATCTGAACTGCAATTTAAACTATCCCTTACTTTAACATTTCAGGCTGCTTTGTCCCAAGTGTTCAGGATTCACACGGGAATAGTACAGTATCGAGTAAAAGAAACGCAAAATTAGTATTAAGTACATTCCTTACTGATCATTAAAAACAAAGGCAATTCAGTGTTCCACAAAGACTTCTGCGAGAGTAAGTCATGCAAAGTTTATAAATATTATTGTGCTTCTCTTTGTGCAATGTGTTGTATTTTTATTTATTTATTATATTCGATTTATCGGCCACCCTTTCCTGTGAGCAGGGCTCAGGCCGGCTTCTGTCGAAGGCAAATGCAATATAATTGAATTCAAACAGCAATAGAATACTTTAAAAAAAACAATTGTAAGAACAATGCTAAATCCAAGATGGCAGGAAAATTCTAATCCGCCAGCCCCCTGGGTGGAGGGGATATGAAGGAATAAAAGAGGAAGTTGGAGTATGCGAGTGTCAGATCATTGCTGTCCGCAACCAGATGCCTGGCGGAACATCTCTGCTTTACAAGCCCTATGGAAAAGTAGTAAACCCCATAGGGCTTGGATGTTTTCCAGCAGAGAGTTCCACCAGGTGGCAGCCATGGCCAAAAAGGCCCTGTCCCTAGTTGAGGACAGCTGGATCTCTCTTGGGCTGGGGACTGACAGGAGGTTCTTATGACTAGAGCATAATGCTCTTCCAGGGACATATTGAGAGAGGCGGTCACAAAGGTATGTGGGGTCCCTGGCTGCTCATGGCCTTAAAGGTCAAAACCAGACCTTGAACCAGAGCCAGTGCTTCACTGGAAGCCAGTGCAGCTCATAAAGCAGAGGTTGGATGTGTGCCACCCGAGGGGACCTCTTAAGCAAATAGAAGTACATCTTTGGGATTCGTTTTGAATTTTTCATGTAGCATCTCCTCAGGTAGTGGAAGGCACCTTCCATCTGCTCCAGCAGATGACCTCCCATCAGCAGGCTCCATCCCCCACTGCCGTTCACCAGGGTGACCAGGGAGAAATGTGGGGAAAGTGACATCACTCCATCATTGTGTCATTTTTGGTGAAAATCATAGAGTTTTGGGAACCCTAGAGTCACCCTGATGCAATGATGTCACTTCTGGGTTCACACTGGAAGTGATGTTGTGGCACTGGAACAACATCACTTTCCTCCCCACTTTTCCCTTGCCACCCTACTGTACAGTGGTGGGGAATGGAGGCTGCTGGTAAGAAATCTCTTGTCAAAGCAGAAGACCTAGCCACCGTATGTGGAAGTGTATCTTAGGATCCCACCCACGTGTTCTATAAGATATTCAGATGAATCTCCAGAGCAATAGAGCCTTCCTGTTTCCTGCTCATTTTATTCTGTTTTGTTTTTCTTTAAATCACTCTGCGAATGCTGCTGACCATATTAGTACTTTGGTTTTCACTTGTTTTGATTATTGGATTGTTTTTACATTTTAGCTGTATATTGCATTGAGCAGACTTCTGGAGGTGAAACTCAGAAATAAGCTAAATAAATGAGTGGCCAATAAGGCCTTGGGAGAAAAGGCTTCATGGTATAGCCTGATCTTGTTAGATGTCGGAAGCTAAGCAGGGTCATTACTTGGAAGGGAGAGCTCGGGTTGCCAGGTCCTTTCTGGCAACTGATGGGGAGTAGGGGGGGCATGAGGATAAATGGAAAGGCCTAGGCTTCATCGCCAGTGGTGCGCAGGAAGTGACATCATTACACCAGTGACATCTGGGTGATGCTCTGGTAATTGTGCAAAAACTCTATGGTAAACCGACTTCTAGCACAGAGTTTTTGCCCAAATACAAGAGTGTCACCAGGATGTCACTGGCACAATGATGTCACTTCCTGTACAATGCCAAGGACAAGGCCTAGGCTGTCTCCTTTCTCCTGGTAAGTCCCTCCACTGGTCAGCTGATTGGCGGTTGAGGGTAGAGTCTGGCAACATGGGACCCCCACCTCCACTGGAGGGTCTGGCAACCCTAAGGAGACCTCTGCTTCTGACTGGTCTTGAAAGCCCCTTGCTCGGGTCACTGTAAGTTGATGCCACTTTATGACGCCTTTCTCCATGTCCCTTCTCATATAACCAGGAACAGGACCTTCTCGGTAGATGTCTTGACACTGTGGAGCTCATTCCCCCAAGATGATCATTTGTTCTCCTGCCTTGACAGGGGCAAATGGACTGTACTGTTTTGCCAAATATTTGATCCTGAGTATCCTAGGTTAAACACTTTTAAGGGGAAAGGCTCACCTCATTCATTTAAATTGATCCTGCTACATAGGAAGTCCCGCCCGTGGCATCTCAGGTGACACCTTAGTCTTTAAAATACTGTAGCAAGAAAGGAAGGAGAAGCAAAGCTGTAAAGGTAACTAATAAATAATTAGTTATTCAGTGCATTTATTTAGAACATTATTTACTAAATAATGTACTAAATTATTTATTTAGTGCATTATTTAGCCTTCGACAACAAATTATTTTAATTATTTACTTAGTGCATTTTTATTCCACCCTTTCTTCAAGGAGCCCAAGGCAGCCTGCATCAGTTTCCCCTCCTCCATTTTACCCTCACAACAGCCTTATGGGGATGGCTAGGCTGGGAGAGTAGGAATAGTCTAGGGTCATCTGGCAAGCTTCATGACGAAGTGGGGATTTGAATGTGCATCTGTAAGATGCTCTTTACAGGCAGTCAACACTTCATCTAATGGCTGTTATGAGGCGTTGCTTGTCACCTGCCAGCATTCCAGATTCAATATGGGAACATTTATTCAATTCTGCTTATGAATTACTGCCAATGAGAGGTCCCCCCATATGTTAATATATATTCAGTTCCATAATTTTCTGTAGTGCTCTCGATCATCAGTGTGAAATGATTTGCTACTTTTCGGTGACTGATGTTGAACAGCAATTATTTTTAATGTGTTTTTAATATTTTAAGTAAATTGAAGTGTGAGTGAGCGTGTGGTTTGGAAACCGCATTTCCTTCTGCACTCGATTCTTTAATGGCCTTGCAAAATAATAGATTGTTTCACTTTACCTTACAGCTGTTTCTTAACAGGAGTTATTATTTATGGATTGCAGTCTGAGAGTACTCCAAGAACTGAATATATATATATATATATATATATATATATATATATATATATATAGTATAGGGGCTTTTACAGCCCTGACCTGGGTAACACAGGCTAGCCTGATCTCACCATATCTGGGAGGCTAAACAGGGTTGGCTGCTTAGTATTTGGATGGGAGACCTCCAAGAAATATTGTGGTCATGATGGAGATGCAAGCAATGGCAAACCGCCTCTAAACATCTCTTGCCAGTTTGTTGTATTGGCTAGAAGAAAACTGGGTATTACTCCAACCTCCTCCACCTCCACCTCCACCACCTCCACCACCAACTCCTCCTGCCCTCCTCCTCCTCCTCCTCCTCTTCCTCTTCTTCTTCTTCTTCTTCTTCTTCTTCTTCTTCTTCTTCTTCTTCTTCTTCTTCTTCTTCTTCTTCTTCTTCTTCTTCTTCCTCCTCCTCCTCCTCCTCCTCCTCCTCCTCCTCCTCCTCCTCCTCCTCCTCCTCCCCTCCTCCTCCTCCTCCTCCTCCTCCTCACAGGGTTTTCAGCGGTGAGTTGATGGCACTTTTCATCACCAGGGATTCCCCCTTCTTTTTATTCCCTCCGATATAAGGAAGACAGAAAAGCATTCAAACATTATATATAACATATAATATCTATTATATACTGTCCATATCAGAAATGGACGATTTCTCTACTAAAATAGAGCACAGTGTATCTGAAACTAAGCACTTCTAAGCCCTACTGAGTTCAGTGGCAGAGCTTTAAAACACACCTTTCATTCTCCAATAAGAAGCAATGGGACTTAAAAGTCCTTCATTTTGCGTTGGTTTTACCTACATTTTCCCCCCACTTCCTAAATTAATTCACCTCAGAGTGATGTTCCTGTTGTGCTCATTCCTTATTTTGTTCTCTGACTGAATACTAACTTTCCCCCCTGATATGGTAAATTCTCTATAACTGAGGTTGCGAGCTCCAGGTTGGAAAATACATGGAGATTTTGGGGGTGGAGCCTGGAGAGGGGAGGGACCTCAGCGGGGTATATTGGCCATACAGTCCACCTGCCAAAGCAGCCATTTTCTCCAGGGGAACTGAACTTGGTTGTCTGGGGGTAATTTGTAGTAGCACAAGCTCTCCAGGTGCCCCAAGGAGGTTGGAAACCCTAACTGTGATGAATTTTTAGCTATCATGAACACACATGGACACGCATGAAACAGCATCAGCCCCTTGGTCCATCAAGGTCTGTACTGTCAACTCAGACTGGCAGCAGCTTTCCAGGGATGTGGGGAGAGGTCCTTTCTATCACCTAGTGCCTGGTCCTTTTTAAACCAGAGGTGTCAAAGATTGAAACTGGGACCTTTTGCATGCCAGGCAGAGGCTCTTGCCACAGCCCCTTCCATATCAATACAATATCATGTATTTATTGATTGAGTGATTGATTGGTTTAGGAAATGTATATCCCACCTCTCCAGTGACCTGCTCAGAATGGCCGACAAAGTAAAATATATATATATAAAAAAAATCAAAACCATGCAAATTATCAATACTAAACAAGCCATAAAATTAGGGCATAAAAAAGCACAAAACAACTTTCAGCATCCTAAACCTATTTTGATAAAAGTGTTTTCAGGTTAAAAACAAACCATAAAGAGCAGCCTGGAAAGATGGAACCCCTTCAGTTAAAAGCTTGGGTAAAATAGAACACTTTCGGCCTGGGGCCTGAAGGACAGTAAGATGGGTGGAACCTCATTCCAAAGGTGAGGGGCCAGCACTGAAAAAGCCCTGTCTCTGGTGTCCACTTTCTGACCTCTACAGGGTGAGGCACAGAGTAAAGGCCTTGGGAGGAGAATCTTAACATGATGGTGAACCTTTCTTCAGAATCCCCTTTTATATGTTAAACTCTGAAATGATAGCCAAGGTCAGCCTGATCTTGTCAGATCTTGGAAGCGAAGCAGGGTCGGCCCTGGCTAGTATTTGGATGGGAGACCTCCAAGGAATACCAGGGTCGGAATGCAGAGGCAGACGATGGCAAACCACCTCCGAAGGTTTCTTGCCTTGAAAACCATATGGGTTTGCTATAAATTGATCGCAACTTGACAGCAAAAAAAAGGAATTTCTCCAAAGACTGAACTCTCGCCACAGGGAAGAGTTGTTTTATACCCCACTCTTCACTACCCGAAGGAGTCTCGGAGCAGATTACAATCTCCTTCCCTTCCTCTCCCCACAACAGACACCCTGTGCGGTAGATGGGGCTGAGAGAGCTCTAAGAGAACAGCTGTCAAAGGACTTGTGATTAACCCAAGGTCACACCAGCTGGCTGCATGTGGAGGAGTGGGGAATCAAACTTGGTTCTCCAGATTAGAGTCTGCCACTCTTAACCACTACACCAAGCTGGCTTTTAGGAGGAGGACTTATTTGGAACACGTTCAGCATGTTATGACTCTGAAGTGACCCCATCAAAACCTACAGCCACAATGGATTTTTGATCTTAGCAACACCCTTGGTTCACATGTCCGTATAATTTTACATACATAGCATTGAATCTAGCCTTTAGACTGTCAGCTATAGGAATCAGCTTAGCACCAATCCTTTCCATGGGTGATGCTGAAATCTCATCAGTAGTCGTCGTCTGTGGCCTGAGCAGTCATATCAGTCCTGCAAGATTCCTTTTGAAAATCTAGCATGAGGTGCCTCTTAACTGGCCCAGCGTGACTCTGGCACATGCCCACGATGTGTTTCTTTTATCTCCACGTTAGTAGTTGGGCTTACGAGAAAAATCTCCCTTGAAAATGGATTGTTTTCCTTCAAGCAAAATTCACGTCTGCATTCAAAAGCGAATTGACTGTAATGATGTGTACGCGTGTGGAGAGATTTTGTTTCTAAAGAAAGGGAAATCCATTTGAAGTTCGGCCTCATCAGTATCCATAGGAACATACTATGCCTTTTTCTACCTCTTTGGAGAATGTGAACCCGAAATATTCATCCTGGAACTAGCCATAAGCTGGAGACAGCAAAGTTGCATGGGACCCCGCACACACACCATGCTCCACTACATGCCCTCCAAGTTCTGCCCCCCTGTTGCTTTGGAGTTTGGTAAACATTTAGATTGAGCAAAGACAGTCTGTCTGGAAATGTATCTGTTTACAAACGACCATGAACTGCCACAAACAGCTGGAAAATTCACAGAAAGCTTATGCTGGTCGACTTGCCACAAACTTCACTTCACGAACCATGAACCAATTCATCACAAATCTTAGTTCATGAGCCAGTTTGTGCCCATCCCTATTGAGAAACATCAGCAGATGATTCTGAGACATCAACATAACAAAAGAATGATCTGCCAGCTGGTGCAGGTTGGGGGAGGGAAACTACTTAATGACTAAATTCTGAACGACAGACATCAGTATTTATACCAGCTGTTTTCTGACAAAGTTCATCTTCAAGCTGAGCAGCAGCCACATTTCACGCCTCAGCTGAAAGCTAGACATCTCAGCCCACAGCTCCAAACAGGGGTCGTTTTCGTAGAGCAAGAGCTGCAGAGCCCATTAGCATATGGTATGCTAATGAGCCATTAGGCTATTAGCATATGCCACGCCCCTGACATCACCGGGAGTGATGTCAGCAGGGGATGCAAATGGGGAGGCATCTTCAAAAGCCTGCACTTCCCTTCCCCAGCTGGTCTGGGTGGGGAGCTCAGAGAGAAGGGGCTTTAAAGTCTTAAACCCCTTCTCATGAGATTTGGGCCACAGGAGGAAAGACGGAAGGAACCAGAGAGAGAGAAGGAAAGAAGGAAGGACAGAGGGAAAGAAAGAGAAGGAAAGGGGAGGGCGGGAACGAAAGAGAGGGAAGAAGGAGTGAAACAGGGAAATGAGGAAAAAGAGAAGAGACGAAGGAGCGAAAGAGGATAAAGAGAGAAGGAAAGGAGGCAATGAAAGCAATTCGGCAGCACTCAGCCCCATATCCTATGGGCCATTGAGGTCAATGGTGAATACACAGGGATACTCTGGGGCTGGAGGCGACGAGTTTGAAGGAAAGGCTCCAAACTCACAAGGTAGCTGACGGAGCCTCTCTCAAGATACCCACCATGTCTCAAGAATATGGGACCGGTTGAGATCGCTCTTCTATGCGCACCCCAAACTGATCTGCTCGGGATATGCCTGCCATGTGCGCATGCTCATGGTGAGAAAGAGAAACTTTTTCCTCACCATAGAGAACACTGGAGGAATAGGGGCAACCTGCTTGAAGGCCCCATGGAGGTGTGACCCCTGATCGCGATGTTCTCGAAACTTAGTGGGTATCTTGGGAAAGGCTCCATCAGCTATCCTGTGATCTTGGAGCCGTCTCCCTCAAATCCTTTCCTCTGCACGCTGTCCAGAATATACCCAATGTCCTCAACATTCTGAATCAACAGACCATCAGTATTTAATGGAGCTGAACTTGACATTTGGCTGCCTGAAAGACTCATCTGGGATGCCGGCTGGGCAGCAGGGCTTGACTTCTGAGCTCCTCAGAGCTGCGCGCCTGTGCGGTCCCCCCAAAGACCCATAGCTTCAAAGAACCCACTCAAATCATCCAAGTCTAAGTCAAACCTGCAAATCGGCGAAGTTCTTTTATATCCCTAACTCCAAGTGCTACTACTACTTGCACTCTAGCAAACACCACTCCTGCCTTTCAGCACAATCCTATGCAGATTTGCTGACCGGAAAGTCCCACTATATTAAGTAAGGCTTTCTCGCAAGTAAGTGGGCATAAGATACCACTGTTTGAGTTTGCATTGCTGTTTATGAAGCTGCCTTTAATGCTTCATCACAGATTTATAGACAGTGTAAAATGGAAATAAATCCAATGGAAGTTTACACCACTTCTAACTGTGGCTTGACCCTACAAGTTGGTCCTGGTGTTGTTACATGTGCAGGACTTATTAGCAAGACACCCACAGACTTCTGTATTGATCAGCTGCATAACAAAATGCACATCAGGCAATCAGAGTTTGTGAAAAGATCAGGGAAGGGAGGAGTGGGGGGAAAACATTATTATCAGCAGGAGCCTGGAGTCATTATGCAGTTAACGTCTGGCTTTGATCTGAAATCTCATTTCCACCAAATTTACGCCAGTGACTTTAAGGGAAATCGTCCTTTAATTGGATTGGTGTAAATGAGAGGTGGAAGAGGACCCTTTTGCCTACACTTCCCTCCGCAAAATGATTATAACTCACTCTTCCGTAGCCTTTTAACAAGTCAAATTACATTCCATGTCTTGTTAAATACAAATGTTTCTCTATAGAATGGAACTGGATGGTCGAGGCCTAAGGATGTTTGTGCATCCAAATAGCATATTCAACAATATTTCTCTTCCTAGCAATCAGTTCTGTGTTTAAGTGCATGCCCATGCATGGGCATGTTTGGACTTCTGCTTGCTATGCTGTCATCTCCGGTCCACCTACTGGGATACCAATTCCTTCTTTCTCCCCAGTGGGGTGGTGGAAAGTGGCATCAACTCACCACTGACTTATGGAGACTCCATAAGCTTTTCAAGGAAAGAGGTGACATGGTTTGCCAATGCCTGCCTCCACATCACAACCCTGGTATTCCTTGGAGGTCTCCCATCCAAATACTAGCCGGGGCCAACCCTGCTTAGCTTCCAAGATCTGACAAGATCGGGCTGGCCTGGGCTATCCAGGGCAGGGCTTTTCATCAGTACATACCCTAAAAACCAAAAATCAATAAGAGTTCTATTGGCACTTTCTGGTGACATTAAAGTGTAATAATGACTCTGTTGGCAGCTTTTGTTGTTGTTCAGTCGCACAGTCGAGTCTGACTCTTCGCGACCCCATGGACCACATCACACCAGGCCCTCCTGTCTTCTGTCGTGCTCTGGAGTTTGCTTAATATTATGTTGGTTGTCTCGGTAACACTGTCTAACCATCTCATCCTTTGCCATCCTCTTCTTCTTTGACCTTCAGTCTTTCCCAGCATCAGGGTCTTCTCCAGTGAATGCTCCCTTCTCATTCGGTGGCCAAAGTATTTCAGCTTCAACTTCAGTATCTGGTCTTCTAGGCAACAGTCAGGGTTGATTTCTTTTAGGATTGACTGATTCAATCTCCTTGCAGTCCAAGGGACTCTCAAGAGTCTTCTCCAGCACCATAGTTCAAAAGAATCTATTCTTCGGCGCTCGGCCTTCCTTATAGTCCAACTCTCGCAGCCATACAGTACTACTGGGAATACCATTGCTTTGACCATATGGACTTTTGTTGGCAGGGTGATGACTCTACTTTTCATTATGCCGTCTGTTGGCAGCTAGCAGACCTTAAGGCAGCACTAATGCATTGACTGACAGCCATGAATTAGAACGAAGGGAATAAATGGCTGCCATCACTGAATGAGTCACTGTTTCTTACAAAACCCTCTCTGCAGGGTTGTAGTGAAGCTAAAATTTGGAGGGATGGGAATTGTGTTGACTGTTCTGAAAATCCTTGGAGGAAGTGTGAGATAAAAATTATGAAAATAATTACATGTCTCCTTCAAAGGTCTCCCTACTTGACAAACACATGAAGAAGAAGAAGAAGAGGAGGAGGAGGGGAGGAGGAGGAGGGGAGGAGGGGAGGATTGGATTTATACCCCGCCCTTCACTACTCAAAGGTGTCTCAGAGTGGCTTACAAACTCCTTTCCCTTCCCCTCCCCACAACAGACACCCTGTGAGGTAGGTGGGGCTGAGAGAGCTCTTGACAGAAACTGCTTTTTTTCAAGAACAGCTCTTATCAGAACTATGGCTTGCCCAAGGTCATCCAGCCAGGTGCAAGTGGAGGAGTGGGGAATCACACCCAGTTCTCCCAGATTAGAGTCCGCGCACTTAACCACTATACCAAACTGGCTCTCCTTCAAAGGCCTCCCTACTAGACAAACACATGGAAGATAATTCAATCTGAGTCCAGCAGCACCTTAGAAACCAAGACAATTTTCAGGGTATAAGCTTTCAACAGTCAAAGCTCCCTTTGTGAGATACAAGTAGGAATGGAGACCAGTGCTCCCTCTAAGCTGTGGGGTCTTGTGAACAAAAAATTGACTTTGTGAGCTACTGGCATTAAAGTTGTGAACGAGTGATTTGGCTGCTGCGTAAATTAGTTTGCTCTGGAGCGATCCTTCTGGAGCTAAGACAAAAATATGTGAGCCAGAGGCTAAAAAACTGTGAGCTAGCTCACACTAACTCAGCTAAGAGGGAACACTGATGGAGACATGAGTCTTTACATTCCAATCAGAAGGTGGGAGGCAGGCCCGTAGCCGGGCTTTTGTAATTCAGGGGGCCTTTAAATAAGTCAGGGGGCACTGACGTCAAAAAATAAAAATAAAAATTTTAAAAATTCACTTTTGCAGTGTTCACACTCTACTTGCCTCCATGGGGACACAAGCCACGCTTGGGGAATGGGCGGCGATGGGGAGTCCTCCAGGTGGCCGAGAGAGTTGGGAGTCCTCCGGGTGGCCCAGAGAGCCAGGGGGCCTGGGGCCTGAATATAAGTCAGGGGGCCTTGGCAGGAATTCAGGGGCCAGGCCCCGAAATGCCCCACTGTAGCTATGGGCCTGGTGGGAGGACTGTTGTAAAGAATGCTCATAAAGGATGCAAAGGTATCATAAAGGATGAAAAGGTGCAATGCATATTGTAATCAGCTTGATTAGAGTGGAGGGGAGGGAAGGTGGCATGCTATAGCCCTATCTCATCAGGCCCACAGTGATGGGTGGGGCTCCGGGGCAATGCCCCCTCTCAGATGTGCCCTGCCCCGCTCACTGGCTCTCCTCCCACAGTTCCCCAACTCCCTCTCCGCTCCACATCACTCCCAGGCAATGTTCCCTCTAAGCTGAGGAGTCTTGTGAGCAAAAATTATATTTTGTGAGCTCCTGGCATTACAGTTGTGAGCCAACTGTTTAGCTACTGCACAAATTAGTTTGCTCTGGAGCCATCTATTCTGAACTAAGACAAAAATCTTTGAGCTGGAGGCCAAAAAACTGTGAGCCAGCTCACACTAACTCAGCTTAGAGGGAACACTGCTCCCAGGAGCCCGCAAGCAATGACTGCATTTCCTTGCGTGCCTGGGATTAGCGTTCGCATTCAGCTATTGAACCAAGGGATTGAGTTCGGGAAGTACTGTGAGGGGGGCTCCAACTAGGTATGGGTCAGCTGCTGGTGGTGCCAGAGCCCTGCTGGAACCCCTGGAAGCCAAAGCGAGGTGGCCTTGCCTCACCTGTCGGGCTCTCCTTTTCTCTCTGACTCCCGGCAAGGCATTGGTCAAGCACATGGAGAAGGCAGGCAGGGCAGCAGGCCATGTCCACTTGGTGAAGAGGGTGTTGGAGGAGGCCTGACTGCACCTGCGCCAGGGCAGGGGGGAGCTTGTTGCTGGCATCATGTGACCTTGTTAGCTTTGGCTGGGCAGGGAAGGTGAGCAGTCGTGGTGCAAGTGCAACTTTTCTTTCCAGCTTTTTGCGGCTGCCTGGGCACTGAATCTGCCAGGCAGCCTCCCCCACTAGATTATCCTCCTTTCTGTGTGATGCTGTCTCGCTTGGTTCCTCTACACAGTGGAATTCTTTATTTCAGAGGAGCGATCTTGCATGGACACTGTGCGCTGAATAGTTTGCATTCTACCTGGCCAGTCGTCAAGTCACTTCTAGAAGTGACATCACCATGTTGGGGGCACGTGCCCCCCATGGAAAATTTTCTGGCTATGGGCCAGTCTTGGAAGCTGAGCAGGGTCAGTTCTTGGATGGAGACCACCAAGGAAGACTCTGCAGAGGACGGCAATGGCAAACCACCTCTGCTCATATCTTGCCTTGGAAGCTCCATGCTGGGCTCACCATAAGTCGGCTGTGACTTGATGGCACTTTACACACAGGCCCTTTCCGCACTTGGATCTCCTCCCTGGTTTTATCAGAGTTCAGAACACAATACCTGGCATTTATCCCTGGTCATAACAGCATCCATTTATCCCGGGACAAGTGTGGGGCGAAACCGGGGTGACCTCAGTGTAATGTGGAAACAATAAAATACCCCGAGATAATTACAGGGGTGAACTCGAGTGTAGTGTAGAATGTAAGTTCGGGGACAGGGTGGAACCAGGATTTAAGGTCTAGTGAGAGAACAGTGGGGAAATGCTTGGGGCAGAAAATCAGCATCTGTACTGAGATAAGAATCCTGTGTCCCTATTCAGCCCGGGGGGTGGGGGGCGTCCATTGTTCTGAACTTCTGAATAAATTCAAGTTCAGCAGTCTCACATAATAGTTTCCCCTTGGAGTTTCTTTGTTTGTCTAAGCTGCTACTGGACTTGAATCTGTTCTGCTGCAGACCAGCATGGCTACTCTCTGAAACTACCTATAGGGAAGTACCTATCTGTGGGCCTCAGCTATCATGGCTAAATGGAGCTTCTAGAAATCAGGTGAGGGCAGGGCTTTTTTTGTAGAAAAAGCCCAGCAGGAACTCATTAACATAATAGGCCACACCCAACAGCAGAAACTCATTAGCATATTAGGCCACACCTCTGACACCACAACTCATTAGCCTATTAGGCCACACACCCCAGAAGTGTAGTCATCTAGCCACACCCACCTTTTGCTTCTTATTCTGTTTACCTTGTTTGTTGTCAAAATCCAGGGCTTTTTTTGTAGCAGGAACTCCTTTGCATGTTAGGCCATACAGCCCTAATGTAGCCAATCCTAAGGAGTTCCTGCTGTTGGGTGTGGTCTGTTATGCTAATAAGTTCCTGCTGGGTGTGGCCAACTTGGGAGCCAGCTGGAACTCTGTTCCTGAGTGTTCCTGCCCAAAAACAGCCCTGGGTGAGGGTGGAATAGCAGCAGAGAAAGACTATTGTTTCCTTTAACAAAACTCTGCTTGTGAGTATTTTGGGGAGGCTACGGTAGGTTGGCCACGGTAGGAAATGAACAAAATTATTTTATACTTCCAGACCGGATGGGCCTTTGGTTGGATCCAGCAAGGCTCTTTCTTATGTCTCTTTCCCAGGCTTCATGCCTGCAGGCAGGTAGTGCTACATTAAGAGTTTGCATAAAATAGCCCATTAAAATCAATGAAATAGGTAAAACAAACAAGCCTAACGCTTGCCATAAATTTATTCATTTATTTATTCCCACACTTCTAGCTCATCCAGCCTTAAGGAAACACAATAAAATGCAAAGGGCACAATAAAATGTCTAATTAACAAAACACAATAAAACTGTCCCATTACAGACCAGACTAAATAAAGCAATCTAGAAACTGATTCCCGGTTAAAAGCCTGACCCTCACTATGGAGAACAAGACCACTCGCAAAGGTCTTAGTAACTTTCCCAGTAATCTTGGAGGACTGGGTTGGGGTGTGTTTCCAAGGACAGGACAGTAGTAGTGGGGAACAGGACAATGGGACAGGACAATAGGAGTAGGGAAGTAATAAAAAATGCTTCTGAACATTCCCTTTGCAAGAGAATCGAGTAACTTCAAGTAAACACAGTTCATAGAAACATAGTTGGAAGGGACCTCCAGGGTCATCTAGCTCAATCCCCTGCACAATGCAGGAAATTCACAAATACCCCCCCCACATCCCCAGTGACCCCTGTTCTATGCCCAGAAGAGGGGGGGGACCCTCCAGGATCCCTGTCCAAACTGGCCTGGAGAAAAATTGCTTCCTGACCCCAAAGTGGCGATCAGCATTTCCCTGGGTGTGTAAGAAAGGGCCATGAGAACTAAGCACTGATGCAGCCCTTCCTGCTTTCCCTTTTCATGATCTGCCTAAGTTCACAGAATCAGCATTGCTGTCAGATGGCCATCTAGCCTCCGTTTGAAAACCTCCAAAGAAGGAGAGCCCACTGCCTCCCAGGGAAGCCTGTTCCACTAAGGAACTGCTCTAACTGTCAACCCATTGGTTGTGTTCTGACCTTCTGGGGCAACAGAAAACAAACCGCACCACCCTCTAGATGACAGCCCTTCAGGTACTTGAAGATGGTTATCATACCACCTCTCAGTCATCTCCTTTCCAGGCTAAACATACCCAGCTCCTTCAACCTTTCCTCATAGGAGTTGGTCTCCAGACCCCTTGGTTACTTATATCTCAATTTCTCAACTGGGACAAAGCATGACCCAAAGATTCTGTGTGCCTGGTGTAGCCATCAATTTCACCAACTGCTACAGGTCCCATCCATTTATCCGCAGACCAGAAGGTCGGTAGCTCAGCAGTTTGAGACCCTAGTGCCACATGACAGAGTGAGCTCCCATCTCTGGCCCCAGCTCCTGCCAACCTAGCAGTTTGAAAGCAAGAAATTGCAAGTAGATAAATAGGTGCCGCTTCAGTGGGAAGATAACAGCATTCCATGCGCCTCGGCATATAGCCATGTTGGCCACATGACCACGGAAACGTCATTGGACAGTGCTGGCTCTTCGGCTAAGAAACAGAGATGAGCACCGCCCCCTAGAGTCGGATGTGACTGGGCCATGAGCAAGGGGAAACCTTTACCTTTACCTAGCTTAAGAAAACTTGACTGAATTATCCCAGAAGCGGTATGTATGGATAGACTGGTAGAGACAGAGGTCAATGTTATTCATTCACTTTACTTAAATATTTGTATTCCACCTTATCCCCTTAGACTCAAGGTGTCTGCCAAATACCACCATTTTCTTTTCTCTAAAATGCTTTTGTTCCTCTTTTGTTATGGAAAGCAGGATTCAAATCTAACAGCCACCAGCAATGCTCCAAAACGGTAACACAGCAATATGATAAAAACAGACAGAAAACAGCCCTTTATTTATATACCCATTATGGCCATTAATTTTCCCCTCCATCAATTGTATATTGCGAGCCAGTTTGTTGTAGTGGTTAAAAGTGTGGACTCTAATCTGGGAGAACCGGGTTTGATTCCCCTCTCCTGCACATGCAGCTGCTGGTGTGACCTTGGGTCAGTCACAAGTTATTTAAGAGCTGTTCTCTCAAGAGCAGTTCTTGAAAGAGCTCTCTCAGCCCCACCTACCTCACAGGGTGTCTGTTGTAGGGAGGGGAAGGGAAAGGAGATTGTAAGCCACTCTGAGACTCCTTCAGGTAGTGAAGGGCAGGGTGTAAATCTGATCTCTTTCCTTCTATGTAAATGAAGTAAAAATGATGCATGTTTACTGTTTTGTTTCTTTAAAATATATGCTGCCTCTCTCTGTCTCTATCATTCTCTCTAAAAATGTAAAAAGGGCCCTAAATTGTGTTCAAATAAACAAACAAAAATGGGAAACTTGCCAAACAAAAGAGGTTACACAAAACAGAGGTTTTTCTCAACCATGCAAAAAAAAAAAGAATGAAAAGAGTTTTAAAAAGAACATAATTGTACATCCCTAATCATTATGAGACATAAATAGTAACTGTAACAAAGAGAAAATACATAGGGATTTTCCCCCCGAACATGTATCTGGATATATCCACTAGGAGGTTTTAAATTCCTTGCTGGTAATCAGCAAATGGGTCCCAATTTGTTTCCCTTTAAATCCATTCACATTTTTTATCGAGCAATTCACTTGCGTGCTTTTTGCTGTTGGCTGTGCAGATTCATTTGTTGTACAGCGTCGGCCTCTCGCAGGGGTTTCATATGCAATAGATGCCATTTGCATATTGAGTATACCCACTGAGCATAATGCTGATTTAGCGGTACATGAATAATGCTGAAAGAAGTGTGCGTTTTACAGTAAAAGTTGGCATGAGGGGAAAAGTCCCCGAAGAAAGGATTGTAAACTTGATTTGGACAAGGGAGAAGCAAACCTCCCCCCAAAAAACCTGAAATGGGGATTTGTGGGTCAATACAGCAAAGATAGAAAAATTGAAATGATCCCTATTGAAATATTTGCCGCTCTTTTCTGAAACTCTGCAGAGAACATTTGCCTTTCATGTATTCACATTTCCTTGGTGCCCTCGCTGCTGCCAGACATGTGGCTCCTTCTCCGCTTGTGTTACCCTAAACCACCAAATCCTTTCTTTTACCTTTGCATCAAAGGCTAGATTGTGACAAGAAACAGCCCAAGATTGACACTGGCCTTTGGAAACCAGCAAGAAAGAAACCTTGTGGGATTCTGTTAGGAGCGGAAACGATAGCTAATAAAGTTCTCCTTTGTCCAATGCTGTGGTACAAAATTATTCAACTCCTTGATGCAAGTCGTAGGATCCTTCTTTTCTTCTCCGCCTTGGGAACTAATAATATTAGATTTTTTTTTTTTTGCCCCCGTGTTATCAAGGCAAGATGGAGATATCTGCCCGTTTGATGCGTTACACGTCACATTCAGAACATTTTTCCCCCCTGTATGATTTTGCAGGTGTTATCTTAAAGACAAAAGGGACGTGGTTGAGAAAAACACCTTCCCTATGAAGAAAGGTTAAAACGCTTGGGGCTCTTCAGCTTGGAGAAACGATGGCTGAGGGGTGACATGATCGAGGTTTATAAGATTATGAATGGGATTGAGCAGGTTGAGAAAGAAATACTTTTCTCCCTTTCTCACAATACAAGAATTCGTGGGCACTCCATGAAATTGCTGAGCAGTAAGGTTAGAACAGATAAAAGGAAATACTTCTTCACCCAAAGAGTGATTAACATATGGAATTCACTGCCACAGGAGGTGGTGGCAGCTACAAGCATGGACAGTTTCTAGAGGGAATTAGATAAACATATGGAGCAGAAGTCCATCAGTGGCTATTAGCCACAGGGTATAGATGCGGTGGCTCAAGTGGTTAAGACGCTGAACTGCAGGCTGTGGAAGGTCAGTAGTTCAGCAGTTCAAGACCCATGAGTGCCGCATGACAGGGTGAGCTCCTGTCTCTAGTTCCAGCTCCTGCCAACCTAGCAGTTCGAAAGCAAGAAATTGCAAGTAGATAAATAGGTACCACTTTGGTGGGAAGGTAACAGCGTTCCGTGCGCCTTGGTGTTTAGTCATGCCGGCCACATGACCACAGAAACGTCTTTGGACAGCGCTGGCTCTTCGGCTTTGAAACGGAGATGAGCACCGCAACCCTAGAGTCGGATTTGACTGGCTTTCGAGCAGGGGAACCTTTACCTTTTTATAGATGGGAACTCTCTGTCTGGGGCAGGTGATGCACTCTATTCTTGGTGCTGGAGGAGGCAGCAGTGGGAGGGCTTCTAGTGTCCTGGCCCCACTGCTGGACCTCCTGATGGCACCTGGTATATTTTGGCCACTGTGTGACAGAGTGTTGGACTGGATGGGCCATTGGCCTGGTCCAACATTGGCTTCTCTTATATTCTTATGTTCTTATGACGTTGTAAATGTACAGTCAAGGTGTCTTCTAGCTTAGGGATAGGTTGTATATTGAGCAGGATGAAGCCTTACAACTTTCCCTGGATTGTATTATTTTGGGCTGCGAGAAGCACATTTGGCAGCAGTGTTCCCTCTAAGCTGAGTTAGTGTGAGCTAGCTCACAGTTTTTAAGCCTCCGGTTCACACATCCTCAGGAAGGATGGCTCCAAAGCCTGATTTATGCAGTAGCCAAATTGCTCACTCACAACTTTAATGCCAGTAGCTCACAAGTTAGAATTTCTGCTCACCAGACTCCATAGTTTAGAAGGAGCATTGTTCAGTCGTGATGGTGGGGAACGGGACACCTCCCTTGAAAAATGGCATGTCTGAGGCAGAACGCTCCTCTTTGACATTCTACCAGTAGTTTTCTATGCATAGAGATTTGTTTCCTGGGGGAACCATCATGCATAGAGGTAACCCCGGCCCCAACGTGACTGGCATAGAAAGGCTAGATTAAACTGAACATCTACACCTGCCTTTTATCTCAGTGGGTTTCAGAGCACTCCCAGGAAGCTTCGGGCTTTCTTGGAAACTTATCAGAGGATCCCCAGTGAGATCAGCAGGCTTCCCTGTCATTTACAATCATCTGCTCCTATATGTAATGCAGAAGGAATTGTTCGTTGGGTTCAGAGTTTGTGTCACGCTCATGTAGGGGTGGCTCTGGGGACCTCCGGAATCCGGGCCAGCCGACTGACTATGTGGCCTCAAACAGGGTTTCTCAGCAGACAAATATATGTAGAAAGGGTTGCCCAAAAGCAGAAAATTTGAAAACCTTTATGGGTGGGTGCTTGGTTTGGTGTAGTGGTTAGGAGTGGCAGATTCTAATCTGGGGAACCGGGTTTGATTCCCCACTCCTCCACATGCAGCTACTGGGTGACCTTGGGTCAGTCCCAGTTCTCTCAGAGCTGATCTCTCAAGAGTGTTTCTTTCAGAGCTCTCTCTGCCCCACCTACGTCACAAGGTGCCTGTTGTGGGGAGAGGAAGGAAGGAGACTGTAAGATGCTCCGAGACTCTGAATGAAGAGAGGGGTATAAATCCAGTCTCTTCTTCTGTCTCTAGGTATGGAGCTTGCTTATTTCCTGCCATTGTTACCCTGGAGAACTTAAAACCGGGACAGCTTCAAGGGAGAAACAAAAGAGCTTCAGACTAGAGGGGTTCCCAACAGCAGTGAAATTGCAGGTTAGTTCCAAAGTGCAGCCTACCTGGCAGTCATTGGACCTGTTCATCTTTCACGCTGCAAGTGCTGCTGGGATTGGAATTGCATCACTTGAAGCTAGCTATTGATTGCTACGTGCGGCTGTGCTCCTCCATTAGTCAGGGGGCATTATGACTGTTCTCCTTTTTCTGGAAGATAAAGGTGGTGGTGGGATTAACTGTCAAAAGGAGTAACTTCTGAAAGGAGTAAAGTGGCTTCCCTGTCCACAGTCTCTTTCGATACAAAACCTTCTGAAGCATCCCTCCGCTCCGTGCAGTGAAAGAGCTTGACAAAGCCTCCAGCTGCCTCAGGCTGGCAAACATCTGAGCTCATGAGGCAACGGAAGCCTCGTGGTTGTGCTTTCTGGTTCAAGGAGAATGTGAGGCCTCCCTCTGCTGCCACAAGCCTCAGCAGAACAGTGGAGGGAAGAGCCTTTTGTGGACTTAATATTGTGTCAAGAACTTGTTGGAAAGGTGAGATGTTTTCGTGGAGGTCACTGACCAGCTCTGTTGACAGCAATAGAGAGCCGGGTACCATGTTTCTCTTCATGAAGGAGTCCTGTTTAAAGAACACAAAGTCAGAGTTAAAGCAGGAATGTCTGAGTCAGTTAAGTGTGCGGACTCTAATTTGTTGTCGGGAGGGAAAGGGAAAGGAGTTTGGAAGCCGCTCTGAGACTCCGAGTGAAGGGCAGGGTATAAATCCAATCTCCTCCTCCTCCTCCTCCTCTTGCTCCTAGATTGCTAACTCTGGGTATGGAAATTCCTGGAGATTTGAGGGGTGGAGCCTAGGGAGGGCAGGGTTTGAGTAGGGGAGGGACCTCAGTGGGGTATAATGCCATAGATGCTACCCTCCAATGCAGCCATCCCCCCCCGGGGAACTGATCTCTGTTAGTGGGAGATCAGCTGTAACTTTGGGAGATCTCCTACAACCCTATGCTCTTAGGTTTTGTATATGAGGAGGGAAAGACATTTCTCTCCCTCTCCCAAAATACTAGAACTCAAGAGCATCCAATGAAGCTGACAGGGAATAAATTCAGGATGGACAAAAGGAAATACTACTTTATGGAGAGAGTGATTAAAATGTGGAATTTGCTGCCAGGGGATGTAGTGTTGGCCATAGGAGTAAACAGCTTTAAAAGGGGTTAGGTAGATTCATGGAGAATAGGTTTGTCAATGGCTACTAGCCATGGTGACTGAGGAGAACCTCCACATTCAGAGGCACTAATCCTCTGAATCCCAGAGCCAGCAGGCAATATCAGAGGAAGGCCTCGGCCTCTATGCCCTGTTATTGGCTCTATGCCCTGTTAGTGTGAGATCAGATGCTGGACTAGACTGACTATTGGTCTGATCCAGCAGGGCTCTTCTTAAGTTCTTATGTGGACTGTAAGACTCTCCCCACAGCATTAGTTTGGTTCCTAAGTGCTCCTTGTGCTCCAGAGAGTCACTTCCACTTGCAGAAGAGAACATAAGAGAACATAAGAGAAGCCAATGTTGAATCAGGCCAATGGCCCATCTAGTCCAACACTCTGTCACACAGCGGCCAAAATATACCAGGTGCCATCCGGAGGTCCAGCAGTGGGGCCAGGGCACCAGAAGCCCTCCCACTGCTGCCCCCCCGGGCACCAAGAATAGAGTGCATCACCTGCCCCAGACTGAGAGTTCCCATCCATACCCTGTGGCTAATAGCCACTGGTGGACTTCTGCTCCATATGTTTATCTAATTTCCTCTTGAAACTGTCCATGCTTGCAGCTGCCACGACCTCCTGCAGCAGTGAATTCCATATGTTAATCACTCTTTGGGTGAAGAAGTATTTCCTTTTATCTGTTTTAACCCGACTGCTCAGCAATTTCATAGAGTGCCCACGAGGAAGGCTGGGTTGTCCTCTCTCTCACCTACTTCACAGGGTGTCTGTTCTGGGGAGGGGAAGGGGAAGGAGTTTGTAAGCTGCTCTGAGACTCGAGTGAAGGGCAAGGTATAAATCCAACTCCTCCTCCTCCTCCTTTTTTTCTCCAGGCCAGCTGGTAACCAGTCTGATTAACCCCAATCCAGGTCCAGGTCCTGGTTGATTTTTTAACTAGCATATTCTAATAACTTCACGTAGACTAGAGGGATTTGTCTGTTTTCTCATAAAATTCTCTCTCCCCCCCATAACGCTTCTACACTAAGCCACAAGCAGCTAAATTTCATTCTGTCCGTGCTTGAGATAACACTTCAAAGTCAGTGAAGATGATTCATAAGCAAAAGAGAACTTTTTTTCATGTGAAAATTCATATTGTTAAACCCAGATTTCCTCTTCTAATAACATCAGGGCTTATTAGAGCCTAACCAGTTAACAAAAAAACATAATTTAACTTTACCTTACCCTTTTTAGCTCTTTAAAACATTTCTCTCATTTCGGAGGGGATGTGACTTAGTCAGCTTGTTTGTGTTTGGTCATTTCTCTCTCGCTTTCTCTTGTTTGTGAGCTATTCAAACACGTCACACATTCTGTGGAGATATTCTTTCATATATTTTTTTTAATGGCATGCAGACATGGAAGACCAGCGAGCGGCTTGATTGTCTCCTACGCTCGTTATCCTCCAGCTTCTGCAAAGAGTAAATTTTAGTTCAAATTTAATCCGACAGTGTCCCTTAGAAAGCAAATTTGTGTCATGAACGGTTGAAAATCTATTGTCAGATGGTCACAGTCTCAGCTGTTATTTCCATCTGCTTTTAAACCCCACATTAGGTTGTATCGGCGAAAGTGTAAGGCACTTAGATAAGCTGCAAAGCTGGTCAATCCTTTATACTCCAAAACTTGAGTCTTCCCCCTGCCGTCGGTTTTCTTAAGCTTCATATCCTCACATATATACTGTCTAGTTAACTTCAGTTGCAGCACAACACATGCTTTGTGTGGATCTGATCCCAGATTCAGTGTGGTATAGTGCTTGGAGTGTGAGACTAGAACCTGGAGAAACCAGGTTCCCCACTTTGCCATAGAAATGCGCTGGATGACCTCTTTCTCACCCTAACTCTACCTCAGAGCTGTTGTTGTGAGGATAAAATGTAGGAAAGGAGAATGATGCTGTGAGATTTTGGCCCTCAATGGAGAGAAAAACAGTTTATAAATAAATAAGAATATCCAAAGCATCTCTAGCCCAAACAGTGATATTGCAGTTCTCACAAAAAATATGCTTGAATACTGAACTTACCTCCCCGACAGTACCTGTTTTGTCTCAAATTGCCCAGACTTTCCAACTGCTGATCTGTCTGCAATTCAAATAAGCAGTGTGGCGGAATGGGCCTGCTCTGGCCTGCAGGCCCTATTCCACCCTACCTTCCAAGGTTTTCCTAACACGGGCCTCTCTCTCTCTCTCTCTGGTAACTCGCCACCACCACCTGACCTTTCTAGGAATTGCCCACTTGGAAGGGTTAGGGCTTCCAGCTTCCCTTCCAAGTTCTGAGGCCTTTCCTCTGTGGCTCCCACTGCCCAGTGCCTGGTCAAGAAATGGAAAGACTCTCTAGTAGTCTAGTGCTCCAAATCTCTGTTCCCTGCTTGGGGAAAGGAGATTATGAGCCACCCATTATCTTTCCTGCCAGATCTTTTAGCATTTGAATGCAGGTGGGATTAGGTGTGTCTGGAAAGCAATTGTACTGACTCCCCTCCCCCACCTGTTCTCAGCCCATGGGGGGGGACTTTTAAAACACACAGTGGAAGTTTTGCTCATCTCAAACCTCAAAGGGAAAAATGCATTTCTTCACAAGCAGAATATCAAAGCTGCAGTCCTAAACATGGGGTAAATCCCTTTCAGTGAGATTTGCTTCAGAGTACACCTGCTTCACATTGGACCATCAGGATATTTGCACCTGTGCAGTTGGCTGTTTTCCCATTGGCAGCCAGTAAGTGGCTGCTATTGGTGCATTGTCAGAACCTGCTGCTCTGCTGGGGTTGTTGGGAACTATAGTTTTCTCAGCCCTCCAGTTCAGTTCAGGAGGTGGGAAAAACTGTAACTACCATCAAAGCTGGCCCAGAAGTAAAGCTTGGGAGAGTAAGTTGTACTGGGATAGACCAGTGGGCCAGCTGCTCTTATGTTCTTGGTGGTGGAAAGTGCCATGAAATCACAAATGGTGACCCTGTAGAGTTTTCAAGGCAAGAGATATTGAAGTGATTTGCCATTGCCTGTCTCTGTGTAGCAGCCTTGGACTTTCTTGGTGGATTCTCATCCATCTACCCAGGGCCGGATCGCCCATAGGGCGAACTAGGCGCCTGCCTAGGGCGCCCGGCCTAAGGGGTGCCAAATGGCGCCCCACTCCCCCCGAAAAGTGCCCCCCTGCCGCCCTAACCCGGCACCCGCCGGCGCTGCCAGACCCCCACCCCCTTCCCAGCAGCCGCGGGGGGCCCAGAAAAGCCAGCGCCGGGAGGGAGGGGCGGAGGCTAGACCCCCCGCCCCCTTCCCAGCTTTTCTGGGGGTCCCGCAGCCGCGGAGCCCCCAGAAAAGCCGGTGCCGGGAGGGAGGGGGCGAAGGCTGGACCCCCCCGCCCCCTTCCCGGCTTTTCTGGGGGTCCCGCAGCCACGGAGCCCTCAGAAAAGCCAGCACCGGGAGGGAGGGGGTGGAGGCTAGACCCCCCCCGCCCCCTTCCCTGGCTTTCCTGGGGGTTCCGCAGCCACGGACCTGCCAGAAAAGCCAGCACCCCGCCGCCGCCCCCGGTCTCCAGGCCCCACCAGGAGGTTGGCATCCCCAGTGGGGGGTGCCCCAGACTGTCCTGCCTAGGGCGCCCAGACACCTGGAGCCAGCCCTGCATCTACCAAGCAGGGCTGACCATGCTTAATTTCTGAGATGTGACAATCCGTCAGGTCAATGCAATTTACTCAATGAAATTTACATGCATTCTGTGGAATAATCGCAAATGCCCATCAATCATTGTGTGTATGTGTGGAGATACTTCTAAAAATGCAAATAGCTTTGGATCAGCAGTGGCATGTTTATCCCCTACTAAGTTCAGGCAACATTTTGAAACTCTTTTGGAAGTTCTTCCCCAGGAGGAAAATTAGAGGAATGGAGCAATGGAGGAAGAGTAGTGGAGCATAAGAGATGGGCTATCTCAGGGAGGGTGGGTGGGTTCTACCCACATCCCTAAAATTAATTTCCCCTGTACATCTGCTTTGATCACACGTAGCCATACTCCAGAGTCCGTGGGGCTGATTCTCTCAATTATGAAATCTGCAGATGCGTGGGCTGGTCCCCAGTCTCCTGTGGTGGAGAAATAAGTGTCACTTGATTACATTTCTGTTGCTTTCCCAAAACCTGTAATCTGGAGGCTCCAGCAATACTGAATTCATAGGAACAGTCTAGGTAGTGTCTGTAACTGTAAATAGGCTGAATACAGAAGGGGCCAATATTAGTCAAGCATAATTTCTCACATGACTAAAGAGGAAGAATGTGACAGCAAGCCACCAATGTTCACGTTTCCTTTTGAATAACTTCTGATTCTGACTGAGTGAAAAGGATGTCAATTAGTGTATAGAGATTTTGAAGTGGCCTATAATTAAAAAAAAATGAAAGAGAGAGGAAGGGAGGAAAACTAACTGGTGTTTTGCTTTGAAGACTTGCATTAAGAAAATCTCTCACTGTGAAAGCCAATTCCCCAGCATTCCATTATATTCACACATGACCATGAAAGAGAATCTGAGATGCAACAATGCAGATAAAGGCAATCTTGGTTCTCGCTGGCTCCAAGAACTAACCACATGGCTAATGGTGGGGACGTTGTTATGGTGAAGACCAAACCTGCCCTCCACCCCTGGTGGTGGGTGAGGTGCTCCAGCAGGATATGTGTGTGCTTTTTGAAAGAGGAAATGTGTAGTTATGCAGAGTGTCCATATAGATATGCTCTAGGGAAGGAATGTAGCCCAGGGCCATTTGGGGGCAAGAACACGCAGGAATGGAGTTCCGGCTGGCTCCCAAGTTGGCCACACCCAGCAGGAACTCATTAGCATAATAGGCCACACCCTACAGCAGAAACTCATTAGGACTGGCTACATCAGGGGTGTGTGGCCTAACATGCAAAGGAGTTCCTGCTTAAAAAAAAAAGCCCTGGGTTTTGACAACAAACAAGGTAAATAGAATAAGAAGCAAAAGGTGGGTGTGGCTGGATGACCACACTTCTGGTAACTTGAGGGTGTGGCCTAATATGCTAATAAGCTGTGCTGTCAGGGGTGTGGCCTAATATGTTAATGAGTTCCTTCTGTTGGGTGTGGCCTATTATGCTAATGAGTCCCTGCTGGGCTTTTTCTACAAAAAAAGCCCTGATGTAGCCCAAGGGTTAGAGCATGTGCTTTGCACCCAGGGGGTCCCACATCCAATCCTTGGCATCTTTAGTCAAGGGAAGTGGCTGTGGTTCAGTGGCAGAGCATGTTGGTTGAATGTATGAGGTCCAAAATTCAGGCCCTGGCATCTCCAGCTGAAGCAGCTTGACTAGCAAGGGTTGAGAAACACCTTTCTCCACTGGAAATCTTGAAGAACCACTGCCAGCCAGATAGTGTTACCAACTTCCACTTGGGGCCTGGAGTTCTCTGGGAACTACAACCAATCTCAGATTAATGAGATCAGTTCCTCTGGAGGACATGGAAGCATTGGAGGGTGGACTCTGTGGCATCACATTCCTGCTAAACTCTCTTCGTTCCACAGTTTCGACTGTCTCCAGGCACTATCCCCAAAATCTGCAAGAGTTTTTCAAGCCAGAATTGACAACCTTACTGTCAGAGTAGTCAATATCAAGCATAACGATAGCTAGGGTTGACATCACAGCTGGAGGCAGACGCTCTGCTGGGGGTGGGGTAGGGACTTGCCAGCGATATAATGATGTCACTGATGGGCACTGTGTCATTTCCGGCACAACCAGAAGTGACATCAGTGCACTGTCAGGGATACAGTAGTATCTGGCCAAAACTCTATGGTTTAACCATAGAATTTTGACTGGGTGCTAGAGTGACAATTGTTTTGGTTGCTCCAGAAGTAATGCCATCATGTCAGGATACTGGTTGTTGCCCCCTCTCTCATTTTCATTGCCTTCTCTTTTTTCTCCCACCACCCAGCTGAGTGTTGGGAAGAAAGCCCTGTTGGGAGTGGGAAATCCTCCATCTCCAGCAGGAACTTGGCAACCTTACTAATTGCCTTCCTCAGAATATGTCGGCATCATACGTTCACTGCCTAGGTTGGCTTGGGACCTCTGCACTGTTCAATCCCACACTCTGCTCATATACCTGTAAGGACAGGCATTTTGCTAGTGTTATGAAAAAATGTGTGTGTGTAAATGCTGCTTTGGAGAAACTTGCAATTAGCCTGAGATCAATGTAGGTAAGAGGAAACTGGGTCCTATATTTACATTTAAATAAACAGGTGTAAAGACACCCACAACCTTGGACATTTTCATTTGTTCCCACATGGGCCAGAGAACATCTAAAGTCTTCTGCTTGGGTAGGTTGTTGCTGGTACACATCTATTAGTAAACCCATAGAAGAGGAAGAAGAGGAAGAAGAAGAAGAGGAGGAGGAGGAGATTGGATTTATACCCCGCCCTTCACTTGGAGTCTCAGAGCAGCTTACAAACTCCTTTCCCTCCCCCTCCCCACAACAGACACCCTGTGAGGTAGACAGAGTGAGAGAGCTCTGAGAGAAACTGCTCTTTTTCAAGGACAGCTCTGACCAGACTATGGCTTGCCCAAGGTCACACCAGCAGCTGCAAGTGGAAGAATGGGGAATCAAACCCAGTTGTCATGCCCTGCCTCTGTTTGGGGGGGTCCTCCCCCTGTAGCCGTGGCCCGAGGCTTCTCCTAGGCAACACTGGGGGCTGGAGGAAGGAGCCTCGGATAGACAAGGGATGGGGTTAACGGCACCCTGGAGATCTCTCTGTCACAGCTGATACCAGCAGACCTCCTTGTCACTCTCTGGCTTTTCTGCTCGCGTTGGCCTCCTCTGGTCACTCCCACTGTTGCTGCTCCTCCCTGGGTCCTTCCCTTCTCCCCCTTTTATATCCCCGCCCTGCTCCCAGGGCCATCCCTCCAGGTTGGGTTCCTCCCTCCTACTAAGCTCTGCCCCCCTTAGTAAGCCTAGATGCTCTTCACGCATCCCGGGTGTGGGTGCATGGGGCTCCGCAGCCACCCCAGCTTCCCGACGGCCTGTTCTGCCATTGTGGTCCCAGATGTCACTGGCAAGGGGGTCCTCCTGCAGCCCTTCATTGTGACCTCTCTCAGCTGGAGCCACACTGGAGTGGGGGGGCATCTTACCTTGACAACTCCTCGGGCCTTGCAGAGCCGAGGCCGGGCTTCTCAGGCATTGGGAGAGCAATGGGCCATGGCTGAGCCTGTGGAGGCAGCTTCCCTGCCACAGGGGTCCTGCCAGGCCCTGGGAGTGCCTTCTGACTGGGGGTGTGTTTTGGAGGCTACGTTGCTGGTGAGTGGGGGTCTCAACTCATCGTGGGGGGTCTAGTGACACCAGTTCTCCCAGATTAGAGTCCGCGCACTTAACCACTACACCAAACTGGCTCTTAACATGCCTGTTAAATATGAAATTAAGGGCCCTGACCTGGATAGCCCAGGCAAGCCTGATTGCATCAAATCTTGGAAGCTAAGCAGGGTTGACTCTGGCAAGTACTTGGATGGGAGACCTCCTTGGAATATCAGAGGCAGGAGGTGGGGGCAGGCTTTATTCAGCCACCTGTCTGAATATCCTCCAGCAGGGGTTAGTCACCAGAGGTTGCCATGACTTCCGAGTGCACACGCAGTCAGTCACCAGAGGTCACCATGACTTCTAGGTGCGTGCGTGCATACACACGTACATATTAAAAAATACAAAAAAAATGAAATTAAGGGTCAACTCTCCAGACTGATGTTTGGGCAGGAGGTGTGGCAATGGGAGGGGTCATGGCTCAATGGTAGTGCATCTGCTTCACGCGCAGAAGGTCCCAAGTTCAATCCCCAGTATCCTCAGTTAAAAAAAAAAAAAAAAAAAGCAGCAAGTAATAGGTGATGTGAAAGCCTCAGGGAGCTGCTTGCCAGTCTGGGTGGACAATGCTAACTTTGATTGACTGATAGTTTGTGTCACTCCGAGGCAGTTTTATATGTTTTGTTTGAAATGCTAAACCTGGTTTGTTCATTCTTGGAAGGCTGGATGTAATAACCCCGTTCAAACCAGCCCTGGCAAGGCTTCTGCTAAAGCAATCGAGTCGGATGGGATTTTCAAAAAATGTCTGTGAAAGTAGCTATGGAAATCCCTTGCTCAAATGTATTCTGCTCCTTCCGGTTGAGCCATATGTTCACCCCTGCCCCTCCAAAGCCCTGTGCCTTCACACCATCCGAATGCCTCCATGAATCATCAAAGTAATCTGTGTCCTGTCAACCGTGAAATGTGCTACTTTGTACCCTGCATATTCTTAACTCGAGATGCTGTCGTGATGGATTGTAAGTGACAGGTGATCCGAGCTGTCAGCTGTTCCGTTTTCCACCTCCTTGTATCTCCGTCATTGGGCTGACGTTTACACGCTTCTCCTGAAATGTGGAGCTGGTGCCGATCAAATGGAATTAAGCTGGAGCATTTAAATGAGCAGGGAGTCTCTCTCTTCAGAGGCCAGAGGCCAAGTGGGACCAAACATAACAACTGTCTCCAAGCTTTCTGGAGCGAGAGTGCCAAAGTCAAGGCCATGGAAGACTCTGCAGACCTGAGGGAAAAAAATAAGCTGCATGAAGACAGTTCTGAGCACTACACTTTAAGGATGTAGACCAGGGCCCCCCACCATAGTGCCTGCCAACACCTTTCCTGGTGACTGCTAAGTGTTTTGAGTGAGTGGGTTGGACAAGGTGGGCCAGCAGGTCTTCTGATTGGCTACTGGGAATTTCATTGGCCATGCAGTTTTTTTGAAAAAAGACAACAACGTTTCTTCAGCAGCAGCTGCCAACACAGCACAAGGATCTTGAGTGCATGACCAAAGGTAAGCTGGGGCAACCATTTTGTAGCTGCGCCCACCACGCTGTGTCAGAATTTCAAAGGTGTCCACAAGGTCAAAAAACTTGGGGACCCCTTGGGTAGACAAATGGGGAAAGATTCTGAGGAAGGCAACAAAGATAATCTAGTAAACAAACCATGTGAGGAAAGGCTGAAGGGAACATGTTTAGCTTGGAGAAGAAACGGGGAGGACGGGACGCATGACCATTCTCTTCAGATACCTGAAGGGTTGTCATGGAGAAGGTACATGTCTATGAGGGAGGGAGCTTTGACTCTCAAAATCTTATACCCTGGAAACTTGTTGGTTTCTAAAGTGCTACTGGACTCAAATCTAATCTCGGACATACATGAACAACAGCTATGTGGGACAGAGGTGCTAATAAGGAGGGGAAATGGGTAAACGTTAGCAGGCATCCGTGTTGGGATTGTATCGACTGGGTGGGGGAGATACCCCTATTGGGAAAATGGCACAGGGAGAATGGTTAACCTACCCCAGAAATATGGCCTCCATCTAAATATTCCCTGTAGCCATTATTGTATGTTAAAGAAAATATCAGGTGATTGGATCTCCCAGTGAAACTTATCTACCCTCAACGGATCCCCCCCCCCTTCTAATCTTCATATCTGAGGAACTGGAAATGCTGGAGATTCTAGCTGGGGATCTTATGGATGCAAAGCATGTGTTTTGCCAGTGAATTATGGGATGGTGACATAGTTTGGGGATATTTTGCATGCAATGGGTTCAGAGTTCACTCTCTGTCACCTTCATTTTAAAAGGATTTCAGGTTGCAGGGCTAGGGAAAGCCTTCTCTCTGAAAGATGTTCATGGGATGTTCAAAGGTCCCAGGTTCAGTCCCTGGTATCCCCAGTAAGGATCAGGTTATAGGTGTGAAAGACCTCAGCCTGAGACCCTGGAAAGCCGCTGCTGGTCTGAATAGACAGTACTGACTTTGCTGGACCAGGGATCTGATTCAGTATAAAGTAGCTTCATGTGGTGTCTTCCCTGTGGAACTTTTATCACCACATGCAGTTCAGGAAAAATCAGAAAGTGAATCCCATCAAGTTATTATGGGCAAAGCAGGGCCAACTCTGGCAAGTACTTGAAAGGAAGCATTTCAAGGAATACCAGGGCTGGGATGCAGAAGCAGGCTATAGTAAGCTACTTCTCTGAAATGTCAAAGCCCCACTAGGGGTTGCCAGAAGTCAACCATGACTTTCAGGCATACAAACACACAAAATACTCACTACAAAAAGTTATTATGGGCCAAAAGCATGTCTTAAAATCCCTGGGAGGAACACTGTAAGGTGGCTAAACTTGGTAGCTAAAGAGAAGTTCCATTGACTTTTCCCATTAACACAAGGAGTGGTGAGAGGAAGTGGAGAGGCTTGCTTTATGATAGGGCTACTCAACACTTGGGTTTTAAATTTTAGTAAATTCTAGTATTCAAAAAATAATCTGTCACAGAAGCATCTGTGGGGTTCAGTGTGGCCAAGTGCAAAGTGATGTACATTGGGGCCAAAAATCCTAACTATAAATACACGTTGATGGGGTCCAAACTGGCAGAGACTGACCAAGAGAGAGATTTTGGAGTCATAGTAGACAACTCACTGAAAATGGTGAGACAGTGTGCGACTGCAATAAAAAAAGGCCAACGCTGTACTCGGGATTATTAGGAAGAAAATTTAAAACAAATCAGCAAGTATCATAATGCCCCTGTATAAATCAATGATGTGACCTCATTTGGAATACTGTGTACAATTCTAGTCATGACACCTCAAAATGGATATTATAGCTTTGGAAAAAGGGCAGAGAAGGGCACCTAGAATGATAAAAGGGTTGGAACACTTTCCCTATGAAGAAAGGTAAAGCACTTGGGGCTCTTTAGCTTGGAGCAATGACGACTGAGGGGTGACATGATCAAGGTTTACAAGAGTATGCATGGGATAGAGTAGGTAGAGAAAGAAGTACTTTTCTCCCTTTCTCACAATACAAGAACTCGTGGGCACTCCATGAAATTACTGAGCAGTCGGGTTAGAATGGATAAAAGGAAGTGCTTCTTCACCCAAAGGGTGATTAACACATGGGATTCACTGCCACAGAAGGTGGTGGCAGCTATAAGCATGGACGGCTTCAAGAGGGAATTGGATAAACATATGGAGCAGAGGTCCATCAGTGGCTATTAGCCACAAGGTATAGATAGGAACTCTCAGTCTGGGGCAAGTATTCTTGGTGCTTGGTGGGAGCAACAGTGGGAGGGCTTCTAGTGTCCTGGCCCCACTGGTGGACCTCCTGATGGCACCTGGTATTTTTGGCCACTGTGTGACAGAGTGTTGGACTGGATGGGGCATTGTCCTGATCCAACCTTGGCTGCTCTTATGTTCTTATCTCATAAATTGATTCAAAGTTTTTTTTTAATTGATAGCATAATTGACTAACCATTGGCATCCCATTGACGAATGACATTCACGATCTGCTGTTGCTACAGTGCCTTCCCTCTTCCGAAAGGGGAGAGCTCAGACCCAGCTGCAGCTAATTAGCTTGCACACAGAGCCTGTTCCAGATGAGCAGATTTCTCTGATGTCTCCTAGGGCTAGAGGAGATGACCAGCTGGGTAACTAGGGAGAATAGCCAGGAGGACGCGGTTGGGGACGTTATTTATTTATTTAAACTCAGCCCATCTTTCCATCCTGTCAACCCCCCCCCCCAGGCAGGTTACAGCAGGCTTAAAAATAGTACCGATTCACTGTGAATAATGGCTTGGATCTGGTGGAGTGTTTTCCCTGTCTCCCAAGGTAAGCCGGGACCTGGTTGAACCAGGCCAGCCTGATCTCGTCAGCTTGTGGAAGTTAAGCAGGATGGGAGACCACGAAGAAAGTCCAGGATTGCTACACAAAGGGCAGGATATGACAAACCACCTCTGAGCATCTCTTGCCTTGAAAACGCTGTAAGTCGACTCTTGACCTGACAGCGTGGTCCATCACCACCACCCAAGAAAAGCCTTTGGGAAGCCATTTGGGGCTGCATTGGAAGGAGGAGGCAAGAAAATCATGCTCTTATGGGTAGAAATCCTTTCCCCCATGACAGTGCTCTGCTGGAGCCAAACCTGTCTCTAAAGCTGCGTTATCAATTGAGACAACCTCACAGCTTACATCCCAATAGATGCCAGCATGTTATCCGCACGTATAAGGCTACCCTATTCAAGTGCCAGAATCTAGACATTACCATGAACGGTGGTTAAGTCAAAGACTCCCTAAACCTGGAAGCCTTCAGTCTCAGTGCTGTGCATAAAAGGAGGTGGGATGAAACACCTGAGCCCAAAGACAGACCAGGCTTGTTCTCTTCCTCAGTTCCAGTTTGTTCATGACATCCGAGCACAGCCTCAAATGCAACGATAATGAGGTGTTAGTGAATATGGCATTTGTTCCTGATGTGCTTGTCATGTGCTAGAGAGGAACGGCACTCTTAACTCCTAAAATTAAATGTTCTTTGGAAGCGAGAAGAGGGCAGGAACTTTTTTTTTTTTTTTTTTTGCAATTTTTGCTGAAGATTTGCTTATGATGCAATGTGGAACTTCAGTTGTTGCGGAATCAGGGCATCTTTTTGAAGAGCTCATCAGATTCATGCAACTTCAGATGCCCCTGAGGAAGAATCGATACAATATTTCCATTTTATGGAGTGGGAAAGCTATGCAGTTAAAACAAAAATCAGCATGAGCTGTCTGTTGTGTACCACTGACAGGGCAGATTGCCCTGTTCAAGCTGGTAAAGCATCAGACTCAAAGCAGAGTTAAGTGGTGATCAAGGAACAGACAGGATAACACGTACCCCTAACTCGGTACAAGGTCACTTGTATATCAAGGCTACGTACTCCACTCTGGAAGAACACTTTCCGCAGTGAGAAAGGTTTAAAAGGTATAAAGACACCCATGTTTGGTGGAAAAGTACTTTTCTGTTAAAAAAAATATATATGAGCTGCATACTTAAAAAGAGAATAATCTGAGGTCCATCAACCAAAAGGAAGACTGCAACCAGTGTTCTCTCTAAGCTGTGGAGCCTTGTGAGCAAAGATTCTACTTTGTGAGCTACTGACATTAAAGTTGTAAGTGAGCAATTTGGCAATTGCATAAACTAGTTTGCTCTGGAGCCATCCTTCCTGAGCTGAGACAAAAATGAGTGAGCCAGAGGCTAAAAAACTGTGAGCTAGCTCACACTAACTCAGCTTAGAGGGAACACTGACTGCAACCAAGACATCAGAAGGAGACTGAGATTGGGAAGGGCAGCTGTGAAAGGACTTGAAAAGATTCTTCAGTGTAAGGATGTGTGGCTGGCAACCAAGATCAAGTTAATACCTGTGGTAGTGTTCCTTAGTATGTATGGGTGTCAAAGTTGGACAATGTAGAAAGCTGACAAGAAGAAAGCTGATTCATTTGAAGTGTGGTGTTGGAGGAGAGTTTTTACAGATTCCATGTGTAATGTATTTGGCAAAGTGTAATCTGCCCATTGAAAGCCCATGTTAAGTTTCGTGCCTAGACAAGGATCCTAATCCTCAACATCTGATTGGTTGTCTAAGAAGCACTGTCCTATCAGGACAAACCTCAAACTCTTGGGGGGAATGAACCCAATTGGTTCTTATCTCTGTAATCTTATTGGTTACTAATATGTAAATAGGCGTGGCTACATTAGCCGGGAACATTAGCATAGCTCCACTGTTTTCCTGGTCATCTGTTGATCTGCTGTTTGCTGTTCTGGTTGACTTGAGCTGTTGCTGAATAAAGCTGAATCACTTTGCTGAAATCAAGTTAAGTGTCATACTTAACACCGTGGACTGCCAAAAGACAAATAAATGGGTTCTAGATCAGGTCAAACCTGAATTCTCCCTAGAAGATTGTACTCTGATCACATTATGAGAAGGTGAGTCATTGGAAAAGACAATGATGCTAGGAAAAGTTGAAGGCAGCAGGAAAAGAGGAAGACCCAACATGAGGTGGATTGACTCCATCAAGGAAGCCCCTTCCCTCAGCCTACAAGACCTGAGCAAGGGTGTTAATGATAGGCTGTCTTGGAGGACATTAATTCACAGGGTTGCCATAAAAACAGAAGTGACTTAATGGGACTGACACACACACACATTCTGAAGTTCGTATGAAGTGTGGACAAGCGTCACTCATTCCATTGCAACTGCGTGGATGTGCATTTTGAGATATATTTTACACTTGTTTGGGGCATGTTCAATATTCGTCGCAGTCCATGCCCTTACAGCATTCCGAATGTTTGTTCAAAAAATAAATAAATCTGGGACATGCCAGTTGAAAACAGGCAAAAATAATATGAATGGACAACTCGCATTGAAATGGTATATTCTCTCACATTCCTGTTGAAGAGGAATCCTGAAACATCCCCATTCCAATTGGAGTATAGAATATAGCACTTGGATGATAGGTAAGGGAACTGAATAACTTGCTTTTGGCTGGCAGTGACCCTTTCCCACAGACACAAAGTCTAGTTTGCTGTAGAGCTGAAGGTACTCCTGAATTCCTCATCAGTGCACCTGTCTGATAGGTGCTTTTGAATTCACAGATCATCCTCTGTTGGTCCACTTTCCGGTTTCCCCCTCCCCTCTGTTCTACTACAGTCCTTTCTGAAGGAAAGCTGTCCAACCACATCAGGCATGGGAAGGTGCATATTTTCAAAGGTGCCATTTTTCTTCAGTCAGCACCTCACAGCGACCATTTTCCATGCTGCATGCCCAAACTCTTTTGGAAAGCTTTTTTTACAAAGGTAATAGATACAGCACTATAATACTATATAACATTACAGTTTTTTTTAAAAGCGCCTCAAAAGTCAACTGGTGGTTTGGTGGGGGAAACATATGGGAAGATGGTGGTTGACAGAAGAAAGTGCATGGAATATTCCCATGTGGACTTTCTGTTGCTGAAGAGAATGCCTTTCATTTGCAGCATCAGCGAATGCGGAACAGAGAATCCTAAGAACATAAGAACATAAGAGAAGCCAATGTTGAATCAGGCCAATGGCCCATCCAGCCCAACACTCTGTCACACAGTGGCCAAAATATACCAGGTGCCATCAGGAGGTCCAGTAGTGGGGCCAGGACACTAGAAGCCCACCCACTGCTGCCCCCTCCAGCACCAAGAATAGAGTGCATCACCTGCCCCAGACTTAGAATTCCCATCTGTACCCTGTGGCTAATAGCCACTGATGGACCTCTGCTCCATATGTTTATCCAATTCCCTCTTGAAACTGTCCCTGCTTGTAGCTGCCACCACCTCCTGTGGCAGTGAATTCCATGTGTTAATCACTCCTTGGGTGAAGAAGTATTTCCTTTTATCTGTTCTAACCCGACTGCTCAGCAATTTCATGGAGTGCTCACGAGTTCTTGTATTGTGAGAAAGGGAGAAAAGTCCTTCTTTCTCAACCTGCTCAATCCCATTCATAATCTTATAAACCTCGATCATCCTGAGTAATCCTCAACCTTACTTTGTCACCAACAAGCACTAAAACACGGCTCGGTGTTATTGCATTTATTCTGAAAACTCTGCTCCATTATCCTGAGTCCACAGAACCATCAGGGCAGCCTGATTGGCAAGTGCGGCGTCCATCATCTAGAACGGCTGAACTCAAAACATACATATTAACAATGTAAGAGATGCAATTGGAAAAGAAGAACTCAGACTACCTTCCCACTTTAGACACCACTCACAAACCTTGCTGCCCCAAAATTGGACAATATCATTCTCTTCTCAGTATAACGTGTACCCAACTTGCAGTATTCAACAGGATCCCAAGGCAGCTCTCTTGCCCCTGAAAATGCTCTTCTGTTTATAACTGAAATCAAGGAAAGTTGCAGGCTTCTGCATAATGAAACAGAAGTCCAGTGGCACCATAATATTCATTTCAATATGAGCTTCCATGAGTTAGAACTCACTTCTTCACTACGGTAGGCTAACACGGCTACCCCTTTTGTGAGCATCTGTGCCAGTTTGGTGCCTAGGCAACGTGCATTCCTCGTGGTACGTGCTCAGAAAAGCAGAGGTGTTGACTCAGATCTGTTGACTGCAGAAACCTACTTGAACTTAAAAAAAACAACACCCTACATTTATAGGAATTTATTTATAAATGACAACAACAGTGCAGTAGGAAGGTGAGCAGTAGGACCACATGCCGAGGTAATAACAAAAACAGAAGGAGACTAAGGGGATGCGTGGATGTGTGTCTCAGAAAGGAGAAATAAGCAGAGCAGTTACAGCAAGCGAGGGTGGCATCCAACACATCCATAAAAGAGGGGCACGTTGATGGGAGTGATTTTTAGTACCTACCCCCAGAGCTTCTTGCACCTTTCCAAAAAAACTCCTGCTAAGGGGTGGGGGACCCTCCTGGTAGGGTTTATTCCTTTATTATTCCAATTTATATATGGCCCCTCGCTCATGAAGTTGGGCTAAGAACTGTTCACAACAGTATGGAACAAACGTAATAAATATAGTTTAAAAGGTATAAAAATGCAAAGTATAAAAAAACAATCAATTCAGAACGGCTAGCATAGGGTTGCCAGGCCCCCGGTCCGGGTGGGGTTTTCCACACTTTTGCAGGCCCCCTTCTGCTGACAAATGACCCCGAATGCAACGTAATGACATCACTTGGAAGTGACATCATCCCATTGCCAATGTCAGGGGTGATGCTCTAGTTTTTGGGCAAAATCAGTAGTAAAATTGGGCCTAAACTACAGAGTGCTGTCCAAAAACTAGAGTGTCAACCCCTTCCCAATGTTGGTGACATGATGACATTACTTCCGGGTGATGTCACCATGGCACACATGTAAAGCGCCATCAGCCAGGTAGGACCAGGTAGAAGCCCCCTGCCAGCAGCCAGGTAGGATCTGGCAACCCTAGGATAGTGGTGGACCCAGCATTAAGCCCTCACCTACTTAACCAGGAAGGGCCTGATGGAAAAGCTCAGCCTTACATGTCCTGCAGAACCTGGCGAGGTCCTGCAGGGCCTGGGTCTCTTCTGAGAGGGCATTCCACCAGGACGGAGCTGTGACTGAAAAAACCCTTGCCCTGGTAGACACCCAGTGTGTGACCCGAGGGCCCAGCACCACCAGTAGGCCATGAGAGGACAACCACAGCCACTGAGAGGGGTTGTAAAGGGAGAGGCGGTTCCTCAGGTATGAAAGTCCCAGACCATTGAGGTCAAATACAGCAAACTGTATTTGACCCAGAAACCAATAGGCAACCATTGCATCTTTTTGAAGATAGGCTGTATATGTGAAGACCAAGGTGTTCTGGTCAGAAGCCCGGCAGCTGCGTTTTGCACAGCCTGAAGTCTCCAAAGTGCTTTCAAGGGCAGCTCTGCATAAAGCTAATTGCAATAGTCTGTTCTGGAGGTGACCATAGCATGAATTGCTGTGGGCAGGTCCAACCAAAACAGATAGGGGGGCTGCTGATGGGCCTGGTGTACAGAGAAAAGAGCCTGCCTTGCAACTGTGGACACCTGCTTGTCCAAGGTAAGAGAGTCATCCAGCCAGACCCCCAGACTCTTCATGGTATCCACCTATGAGAGCTGGAAGCTGAAACCCCCGCACAGGCCCAGTCTTACCCAGCCAGCTCTGCCTCAGCCATCTGACCATGGTGTCCAGGCAGTGGGTCAGAGAGGAGAGAGCTGCATCTGGTTGTTTATCCAACAGGAGGAAGGGCTGGGTGGCTGGTTGCCAACATCAGGTTTGGGAATTCCTGGAGATCTGGGAATAGAGCCTGGAGAAGCCCAGGTTTGGGAAGGAGAGGAGAGGGAGCTCAGTGGGGCAGAATGCCATCCAGTCCACCTTCCAGAGCAGCCATTTCCCCCAGGGCAACTGATCTCTGTAGTCGCAGATCAGTTGTAGTGTTGGAAGATCTCCGGGCCTCACATGGAGGACTGATGTCACTTCTGTGTTTTCGGAAGAAGACAACAAAATAAAGTTCTTGCTACATTTTATTGTTCCTTTGAGGGTCTTTGATTTCTCTTATGACGGAGGCACACACCTCTTTCCTTTCCTGGCACTGAAGGCCAAAATGTATGTTCCATTTGACATGGGACCACCACAGGGAAAGTCAGATGGCAGCTGTAAGTTCCCCGTGGGAACTCAGTTTTCAAGTTCAGCCCCCCCCCGCCCCCTGGTTCAGACTGGGATCATGGCAGGTGGAGAGAAAAGGCCCTTGCCTTTCTCCTGCAGCTGTGACCCACCGTGGTCTAGGGGTTCTGTTTGGACCACTGACAGCTACATGGGTAACCCATCAGTACATGTGCCAATGGGGCAAATATTGCCTCCCCAAGGCCTATTTTTTCATCTGGAAAATGGCATAGGGGGAAGGCAGGAGCGGACCAGGGCCTCACACACTGAAGAACTGCGTTTCCATGGTGAACTTGACCGACTGTAAGACTTTGTAGCAGTCACATATCATAGCTTGGTTCTCTTGTGTTTGAACCCACAGCCATAAAGATCTATTTTGTAATGAACCGTATGAATTGGTGCTGACGTGCCACTAATAAATGAGGTTGCCACCCCCTGGTTCAAAAATACCTGGGGATTTTGGAGGTGGAGCCTAGGGAGGGGTGGGGCTTATGGAGGGGAGGGATGCCTTCAGAGTATTATACCATAGAGTCCACGCTCCAAAGTAGCCATTTTCTCCAGGGGGACGAACCTCCATCATCTGGAGATGGGTGATAATTCTGTGTGAGATCTCCAGGCCCTACCTGGCGATTAGCGACCCTGCTTATAAACATGGTTCATTTGGGCTGGAATTTATTTTATGTGTTTCCAAGTGCACATCCAGTAGATATGGGGGGCGTGCCCCTCCTTTAAAACCTGCTTTCACCAACAAAAAATTCTAACCACCGGCCAGAAGGTTAAAAAGAAAAAACCATCCAAGCCAGGAAAAAGAGAGAAAAAGCTGGTTAGGAATTGTGCCCTCAGGATCAGGCCCTCTCCTTGATTATCTGTTTTTCTTTTGCCCGTGTGGTTACTTTATTATTTTCTGGAAGCCCTTGAGCTCCGGAGAACGATTTGGAGATCAGTTGATGTTTTTTAATAGCCTTGTCGTATTGAATCGTGGCACGCGTGTGATCCCACACACAGTGCATTACGGCTGAATAGCTTGCTTGCCTAATGATTATTTCCCCCTTAGTGAGCTCTCAAAAACCCTTGTTGTGTTAGCGACTTCCCAAAATGCTAACTTCAGATTTCCACCATCCACTATTGATATCCAATTCCTAACCCCTCGCGACAGAGCTGTATACTGAATATTTCACAAGAGCTTAGCGGGCAGGGGGTTTTAATCTTACCGTTGTAAAACTCTGAGGTGGGTAAACTGCTCCAAAGTGAAACTTCACTCTCGCCGTTTTCTGGCCTGAGGAAAAGGTTGCGGTCTCCACGCCTTCTTTCTTTGTTTTTTTTTTTAAAATAAATGTATCATATCTAGCTTGAAAACCAGGGTTGCCAGCTCTAGGTAGGGAAATACCTGAAGATTTTGGGGGTGGAGCCTGAAGGAGGCAGTATTTGGGGAGGGGAGGGACTTCGTTGGGGTATAATGTTAAAGAGTCCACCTTCCGAAGCAGCCATTTTCTCCAGGTGAGTTGATCTCTGTCACCTGGAGATCCGTTGTAATCCGAGGAGGTCTCCAGCCATTACCTGTAAATTGGGTAAACCGAAGGACTGCACGGGAGAGATTGTGTAAACCAAAAATAAGACACACCGTGCTGACTTACATCACAATTTCTCTATTGCTACACAATAGACTTGGAAAATAGCTTAACTAAACATATAGATACTTGTACATCCAATGCATAACTCTCTTGGGTATATAACAAACTATTTCACATACATACATACACACAATTGAACAGAACTTATGGAATTTTTTCATCTGAAGACGCCTCGTGGCCTGACTTCAGGTATGGCTGCGAGTTCTGAAGTCAAGCCACAAGGCGTCTTCGAATGAAAAAAATCCCATAAGCTCTGTTCAATTGTATGTATGTATTTGAAATAGTTTGTTATATACCCAAGAGAGTTATGCATTGGATGTGCAAGTATCTATATGTTTTGTTAAGCTGTATTCCAAGTCTATTATATAACAACAGAGAAATTGTGACGTAAGTTAGCACGGTGTGTCTTATTTTTGGTTTACACTGCCTGTAAGTTGGCAACCCTACTACCCAGTCTCAAATATTTCATTTCTGGGTAAGGTCATTGAGAGAGCAGCGGCAGAGCAGTGGCAGAACAGCTCCAGAAATTCCTGGATGACACATTGACACTGGATCCATTCCAGTCCGGCTTCTGCCCTGGCCACGGGACAGAGATGGTGCTGGTCACCCTCACAGGTGATCTCCTCGGACAGCTGGATCAAGGTGGGTCATAGAATCATAGCATCATAGCATCATAGCCTAAAGCATCAATGACAAATATTTGTCCAGCCTTTTCTTGAAAGCTGCCAATGAAGGGGAGCTAACCACTACCCTAGGCAGCTGATTCCACCTTTGAACCACTCTGACTGTGAAGAAGTTTTCCCTAATATCCCGCTGATACCTTTCTGCATGTAATTGAAACCCATTGCTTCAGATCCTATCCTCTGCCTCCAACTGGAACAGCTCTTTGCCCTCCTCCAAATGACAGCCTTTCAAATATTTAAAAGGAGCAATCATGTCCCCCCTCAGTCTCCTCTTCTCCAGACTAAACATTCCCAGGCCCCTCAGCCGGTCCTCGTAGGGCTCGGCCTCCAGACCCCTGATCATCCTCGTCGCTCTCTTCTGCACCCTCTCAATTTTGTCCACATCCTTTTTGAAGTGAGGCCTCCAGAACTGCACACAGTACTCCAGGCATGGCCTGACCAAGGCAGTATACAGAGGGGCTATGACCTCCTACGATTTCGATGCTATGGCCCTTTTAATACAACCCAAGGGTTTTCAAGGGTTGGCAGTGCTCATATTGCTTGATATTACAGCAGTGTTCAACGTGGTTGATTATGATCTTCTGACCCACCGCCTTGTCGATGTTGGAATCCGTGGGGTAGTCTTACAGTGGCTTACCTCATTTCATGATCAGGGACAGAAGGTGGCACTGGGAGAAAGATTGTCTACCAGGCTCCCACTAGTATGCCCAGGGGGCAATCCTCTCCCTGATGTTATTTAACATCTATATGTGCCCCCTTGCCCAACTGGCACGGAGTTTCAGGCTGGGTTGTCTTGTCACCAGTACGCTGATGACACCCAGCTATCTCTGTTGATGGGCAGCCGACCAGATACCACTCCTGCAAATCTGGCTGAGGTCTTGGAGGCCATAGTGGGATGGTTAAAGCAGAGTCGGCTGAGGCTGAAGCCTGGTAAAATGGAGGTTCTGTGGCTGGGTGGGAGGGACACAGAATTGGGATGCTGACTCCCGGCCCTTGATGGTGTGCCCTTAACACTGGCACCAAAGGTCAAGAGCCTGGGTGTGACACTGGATGCCTCCCTGTCAGTGGAGGCCCAGGTCACAAAGGCTGCTGGGCTGGCATTTTCCCCATTTTGTCAGGTCAGGCAACCTTTGTTGCCTGACTAGCTCCCTACCTGTCTCACTCTGACCTACCCATGGTAATCCATGCAATGGTTACCTCCAGAATAGACTACTGTAACTCATTCTATGTGGGCCTACCCTTGAGACTGACCCAGGCACTCCAACTGATCCAGAATGTGGCTATGCAGGTCCTTACCGGGACCCCTCACATAGCTCACATTCAACCTGTGCTGCGTGAGCTGCGCTCACTTCTGGTGGAACATTGGATCAAGTTCAACGTTTTGGTTCTGACCTTTAAGGCCCTTAACGGTCTAAGACCCACATACCTTCAGGACTGCATCTCCTGGTATACCCCCAGAAGAGCTTTATGCTCAGGAGATAAGAACCTTCTGGTGGTCCCGGGCGTGAGAGAGATCCAGTTGTCCTCAACCAGGGCCAAGGGCCTTTTCTGCCCTGGCCCCTACCTGGTGGAACACTCTGTCAGATAACATCCATACCCTGCGGGATTTGCTACCTTTCCGCAGGGCATGCCAGGCAGAGATGTTCCGCCAGGCGTTTGGTTGAGGACAGCGACGTCTATAACATAGTCTGGCCCTCTCCATCTCCTCCAGCCTCCCTCTTCTGAAAGGCTGCGACATCGCCTGTAAACTTTTGAACTTTTGCCATCAGGTGGTTTGGACTGTGTTAAATGGTTTTGTTTAAAAGGCATTTTTATACTTTAATTCTGGACATTTTTAGCTGTGGTTTGTGAATTGTATTGGAATTTAATTGTGTTGCACGCCACCCTGAGCCCTGTCTTTCAGGGGAGGATGTCCTAAAAGTCTAATTTAATAAATACAAATAAATAAGTAGAAAACAAGCAAACATTGCAATATATATTTATTCAAATGTATCCTTTCAAATCCTCTTCTCTTAAAAGGGGGGGGGGAGGGAAATAAGCCACCCAGGGGCCTGTTTGTAGCAGTGAAGGATTCCCCCCCGCTGCCGCGCCCAGCCAAATGAAATGTCCCTCTGCCTTCAGCCTTTTAAACTTCTTTTGCTTTGGTTTTTATTGTCACCTTAATTGTCTTCCTGTCACGAGGGGCCCTGTGCTTTGAAGGGCAAAATAAAATTTAGCTATGGCTTTGCCTTGCTCTTTCACTTTTCGGGAACACGGCCATATTTTATATTACAGGTTGCCTTGCTTGGCTGATCTCCCTTCTAATGAAAGTGCGCGGTGATTGAATGGCGCTCCATTCCGCTCCCCTACCTGGCTACTTCATTCTCCATGGGTTTGCTTTTGGTTCTGAAATATATGTTTCCAGGGGAGCAGAAGAAACACACTTCCCTTTATCTGAGGGGAAGGGGCTTGCAGCTGTGGATGCGGCGCCTCCGAACACTCGTCTCAATCCGTGAGCGCTTTATGGATGAAGGAGCGCCGATGTGTGTGGCTGGATACCCTCACTTAAAAGAACCACTTAATTCCAGCGGGGAGATCCAGTTAGGGAAGTTACTGGGTTTTCGTTCAAATGAAAAAAAGTCCGCTTCTTTTATGCTTTCTTGTGATGAAAGAAAAATGTAGCTGTCTTCTTCCTGGCTGCAATAAGGAAGTCCAATAGTCAATCTTTAAACGGATCACTGTTTTTCTATAGAAACTGTACTTGGCGGATACAGTGCATGCAAATGGCATATACAACTGCCATTAATGTACTGTAAAGGGGCAGAAGGGGGGGGTAGAGAGCCAGTTTGGTGTAGTGGTTAAGTGTGCGGACTCTAATCTGGGAGAACCGGGTTTGATTCCCCACTCCTCCACTTGCACCTGCTGATGTGACCTTGGGTCAGTCACAAGTTCTGACACAGCTGTTCTTGAAAAAGAACAGTTTCTGTCAGACGTTCTCTCAGCCCCACCTACCTCAGAGAGGTTTCTGTTGTGGGCAGGGGAAGGGAAAGGAGTTTGTAAACTGCTCTGAGATGCCTTTGGGCAGTGGAGGGCGGGATATAAATCCAATCTCCTCCTCCTCCTCCTCCTCCTCCTCCTCCTCCTCCTCCTCCTCCTCCTCCTTCTTCTTCTTCTTCTTCTTCTTCTTCTTCTTCTTCTTCTTCTTCTTCTTCTTCTTCTTCTTCTTCTTCTTCTTCTTCTTCTTCTAGAAAGATGGTGTGGAAATGCTGTAAAAGAAATGAATGGGATCAGAAAATCGTAAACAAAATAGGCAGGGATAGATCAGGGGTCACTGAGGGGAGTGGGTGAGGGGAAGGTAGTCCACCTACTTGTTAGGTTCTGTCCCTGCTTCTGCTGGTTAGAGTGTCATAGGACTGGTTAAACCCAGGGTTAAACCCAGGGTCAGATCTCGAGTCTGCTGTAAAGCTCCCTGGGTCTCCCTGGGCCTGTGGCGCTCTCCCTTAGCCTAACTTTTCTTACAGGATTGTTTTGCATATAAAACAGAGGAGGCTTCCCTGAGCTCCTTGGAAGAAGGATGAGATAAAAACTAAATAATAAATTTTGTGTATTGTGCATCTAGTTCCAAGAAATGCTAGGATTCCTCTTTAGTTTGTGGTTTTCATACTACCCTTCTTCCAAAGGATAGTATTAAGTTTCGGGTGTGTGTGTGTGTTAAAAAGCGTGGGATAGTTAATTTCAGCTAGAAGACCATCTTGATAAAAACTGAGGCCAGTATCTGCAGCTTGTGTGGTTCCCTGGCATTTTTAATTAATTTTGCCTGGCTGCTCTTTGAAGTGTGTCTGGCTCTCTTACGACTTCCCAAATCAAGCTGACCCCAGGTCTTATAGCGTCACACTGTCGCTCGGATCCCCAGTAGACCTTCTTTATTCCTAATGTGTTATCTACCCTGACATTGTGCGTGTGCGGATCATGGCAAAAAAAAAGGCAGTCGCTATTGCTCTCTTGCCTCCCCTTATAAATGCACGCATTGTCACATATTTCACAGCTGACAGTTGTGTAATGGACAGCAAGGGTATAGATGGCTTTATGAGCTAGATTATCGGTTTGTGTCTAGGACATTAACAGTAGAATCCTGCCGAACGGACAAAATGTCATTTACTCCCATGTCCTCTGTTATTATATTATATTATTTATTTAAGCTATTTATCACCTGCAGCGGTTGGGACTGAGTAGGGTTTTACTAGGGAGAGGCTGCCAGAGGGATGGAGGGAAGGAAAGCTGAAGGGTGGGAGATGAAGGTAGGTTGGCTGGTGGGTGGGAAGGAGAGAAGGAAGCAGGAAAGGGGGAGAGGTTATGGGGTCTTTCAGGAAGGGAAAGAGGAAATAGTGGGGAAAAGGAAAATGAGATGCTCTTTGCAAGTCCCCATGGGTCCCCCAATCGTCATCTCTAATATTTATGCTTTATTTCTGATTTCTGGAAGCCTAGCCCTATCCTGTCTGGCAAAGTGGTTCCTCTAGAGGTTCAACAACAGGGCGTAGAGGCCAAGGCCTTCCACTGATGTTGCCTCCTGGCATTGATATTCCGAGGTTTATTGCCTCTGAACATGGAGGTTCCCTTTAGTCACCATAGCTAGTAGCCACTTTATGGATCTGTTGAATCCTCTTTTAAAGCTGTCTATGACTATTTGTTGTTGCTGTTGTTCAGTTGCACAATTGAGTCCGACTCTTTGCAACCTATGGGTGTATGCCTATAGCCGTCACTAAATCCTCTGGCAGTGAATTCTACATTTTAATCACTCATTAACTGATACTGGTATAAGGTTATAGTCTGGTAAGATATATTAATCACATTTCTAAAAAGTGAGTCTTGTAAGAAGTATTAAAAATTGTAGTAAGTATGGAAATCCAGTTCTCTGTTTAAGCCAGGATGGCATGTCTTGTTTGATCCTTTGATGAGTTCTAATTCAGCATTTTCAGGTTATTTATTTATTTATGGTATTTTTGTGTGTGTGTGTGCATGTCATTGTGTGTGCGCCTGGAAGTCATGGTGATCTCTGGTGACTGACCTCCTGCTGGGGGCCTGGAGGATATTCAGAGAGGTGGCTGAATAGTTGTCCTCCCGACTGCTGGTATTCCTTGGCAGTCTCCCATCTAAGTACTTGCCAGAGTCGACCCTGCTTAGCTTCCAAGATCTACCAAGATTGTGCTTGCCTGGGCTATCCAAGTCAGGGCGAGTTTATTTATTTATTTATCTTGTACCCCACCTTTTCCTGTACTCATGGCCACTTACATCCTTCTCTTCTCCTCCATTTTGTCCTCACAACAACCCTGTGGGATAGATTAGGCGGCGAGAATGTGACTGGCCCAAGGTCACCCAGCCAACTTCCACAGCGTGTCGTATATAACCTTTGGAACCCCCCCCCCCTTTCAGAACAGTGACTTTCAGGTCAGTAGTACTATGTCCAAGGAGATTTAAATGTTTTCCCTCTGGTTTCTGGATGGTGTGGTTTCTTATGTCCAATTTATTATACCTACTTACACTATTTATTGTCCGTCTTTCTCACTGAGACGCAAGGCAGATTACGCAGTGTGAGTCAGTGCAGTCAGCCGGATGGGACATCCAGTAAGCAATGCCATAGGATTAGGACTGCAGAAATCTGAAATCAAGCAAAGAACTGAAACAAATCAGTAACAGAGCATAAGCAGGGCTATTTGGGGGCAGGAACGCACAGGAATGGAGTTCCGGCTGGCTCCCAAGTTGGCCACGCCCAGCAGGAACTCATCAGCATAATAGGCCACACCCAACAGCAGAAACTCATTAGGATTGGCTACATTAGGGATGTGTGGCCTAACATGCAAAGGAGTTCTTGCTACAAAAAAAAGTCCTGGGTTGTGACAACAAAGAGGGTAAACAGAATAAGAAGCAAAAGGTAGGTATGAGCGTAAGTATTAACACAACATATTGAACAGTGCAGAAATTGCACAGGAGGATATGTACAACAGACAGAACCTTTATTCCCTTTATTCCATAACTACCTTTGTAAAAATGCCCTCTTGGATAATTTAGTTTTCAACAGTTTACAGAATGCCAGGTGAGTGTGAGCTTTCCTGACCTGTGGTCCTGCAGGTATGAGGCACCAAGGCTCTGAAAGGCTTTTGTTGTACACGACAGCCGGTACCTTGAACTGAACCCAGTAACTGATCGACAGCCAATGGAGCGACTGCAACATGGGAGTGATATATGCACATGCTGCCTGCCTCCTGCTAATAACTGATCTGTGGCATTTTGCACCAACTGGAGGCCCCAGGCTGACTCTGAGAGGAGACCTCTGTCGAGGGCATCACAGAAGTCTATATACTCAATATAAAGTACTGAGGCTGATGTGAAGCATACTGATTCAGCTCATACTTTATTGTAGAGGAAGAACAAGAGATGCCCTTGCCGGCTCGCAGGCCGGCTTATATTCACAACTCACACCACACAAACACACACACTCACACCCGTGATTGGATATTTACAGTGCTCCCTTGAACCCATATGTCCCCCCTAGGATCCTAACCTCCCGATAGGTGTGCACTAGGATCTGTTCAGGCCATTGTCTCTAGATGGGAAGCTCAAGTCCTTTGCCCGACCGCGTGTTCGCCCGACCACGTGTGCAGGCTGCCCTGAGTACACGACACCCAATGTTACCATAGCGTGAATCTGGGGGTCCAGATCCACTGGGTTAGGGGAGGGAGAGTGGGAGAGAGAATCCTACCCACATGGCTTTTAAATCCATGCAGGACAACCGATTGTGAAATAAACGAATAAGAGATACAGCAAGCAGAAAGCAGAGAAACACTGCTGGGCTTCCTGATGGCACCTGGTATTTTTGGCCACTGTGTGACACAGAGTGTTGGACTGGATGGGCCACTGGCCTGATCCGACACTGGCTTCTCTTACGTTCTTATGGAAGGGACCCCAAGGATAATCTAGTCCAACCCCCTGCACAATGCAAGGCATTCATAGCTACCCTCTCCGCCACTTCCCCAGCGACCCTTGCTGTATCTCCAAGGGAAGGTTAAAAACCCTCCAGGCTCCCTGGGACAATCTGGCCTGGAGAAAAATTGCTTTCTAACCCCAAAATGGCATCACCCTGGGTCTGTAACAAAGGGCGACAAGAGCAGAGCATTGGATCATCCCTTTCTTCGCTCCTTCTCACAATCTGCCTAAGTTCATGGAGTCACAGAATTAGCATTGCTGTTAGGTGGGCATCTAGCTTAAACCTCCGAAGAAGGAGAGCCCACCACCTCCAGAGTAAGCCTGTTCCACTGAGGAAATGCTGTAACTGTTAGGAAGCCCTTCCCAACAGTGGTTATAGGTTTGAACTGTGAGAACTGGTTTCTAAAATGCCAGAGAACATGAAATTACAGCCAATAGTTACCCTAAGATCATTTAAAAAAAAAAATCTTCCTTTTCTCGTCTGTGTGTGTGTGGGGGGGGGGCTTCAATTTTTTTTTTTTTTTTAATGATGCCACAAGGAAGATTTTTAAGATAGTTGCCATCAAGAGGCAGAAGCGCAGTATTTTAGCCTGGTTCCCGGCAACTGTGGGGGATATAGTAGACAGATGGAATGTGAACTTAATTAAAATTGCAATGTGTGAAATATTAGTGGAAATGATTTGTGGACTGCTGTAGCTGTCGATCAAGAATATCATGTGAGTGCTGGATTGGGAGAATAAATCTTTTTTTTCCCCCCTCTGATGAAAGAGCTCTCCCCCTCCCCCTTTCTCTTTTACTTATTAAAACTCAGGTGCCTGTGAGGGAT